>QVAJ01000025.1:1345417-1389035 GCA_003546035.1 Mixornis gularis | reverse complement strand
TTTTTTTTTTTTTTTTCATCATGGAAAGTGTATTCTTATTGAAAGGTTTCTATTAATTGTTCTTTTTTGAGGGTGTAATCTTTCTGAGAGTGAGCTCTCATGAAAGCACAGATCACAGCCTAAGGCATTGGTGCTTAAACATTGTTTTTCTTTGTGCAAAAACCAGACTCACTTCTGCTAAATTAACTTTCTTTTCTTCTGCTAAAAACCACACTCAGTAATTACTGTGTGAAATGCTGTGACTTGTGACAAACCAGAACTAAAGCTTGGGAGAAGTTTGTATATATATATCTATGTGTTTTATTATTATATTTGCATTTTATTTTCTAAACTCTTTAAGGAACTGTGAAAAAGAAAAATGCTTTAATATTTCTGTATTAGATTTAATTCAGTACTGTGATGACAGTTTAACATCCATTACCAAGAAATCGATCATTTCTTATCCTATAGTGTGGCAGTATAAGTCCAGCAGCTTCCTCCCACTTTATTTCCAGAGTAGCTTGTATTTCATTTAAGTGATTTAAGACTCATGCCATCCTTCTCACTTTTGTTAATTGCTATTTTTTTCAAAACAGTTAATGAAGCACAACAAACCTCTTTCAGTGTGCTGTTACCTAAATTTCTTTAGCTGCATCCAGTTTTCATCTAGTCATTGTGTTAATAAACCACTTTTAAATTGAGGATGACATGCAACATTGAGTATTTCAAAAGGCTTAATACCATCCTGTGTGTTTTGCAGACAATCCTGGGCTAGTGAGCCACGTTCCAGTTGTTGTTAGAATCCTGGATGAAAATGACAATCCTCCCGAGCTTGCCAGTGATTATGATGTAGTCGTCTGTGAAAATACAAAGCCTGGTCAGGTAACTCTCATAGCTATATTTCTTCCAGTGATAAAGAACAATTACTTTGTTAATGTCACATAGATCAGAAGTTTGGAACATATCGTAACTCTTTCTGATTTCATTTTAGCATTTTGCATTTGAAAGAAATTTTAATTGTATTAGGCAAAAGGGAGAAAATTTTGGCATTTTTTCAATATGTCTTTCTTGTTGCTACAAAAAAATACTCAAGCTATCTTCTGTAAAGACAGGTAAAACTTTGATCCTGTCAGATAAGGGAAAGTATTTTACAAGCCACTATCCTGAACAAAGTGAATGAAGCAGATTTAACATCTCTCACCCAACTGCCACATAGTGGCAATGTTTCAAATGCAGCTCACTGGAATGGCTGGTGAGCATGGCTCACATCCTCACTCTTTGCTTGTTGGTTGCCCTTGTCTATAAAGTGTCATTACACAAAAGATCTTGAATGGGTTTTTCACAACTATGAGCGTGGGGAGGGCCAGAACTGTGAACTGTGGCTGAATAGCTGAATCATATTCCAGCCACTGCTCCTCTGAATAGTGAATGTCATTGCAGCCCAGGGTTTGACAATTTTGCCAAGTTCTTTTGCTTTTCTGCATAGATTTAGGTTTACCCACAATAATGTTCATGTTTTGCATTATTGCACAGGTTGTATGTTTCAAGTATGAGCTCGTATCTTTCCTGAGGAATATATTACTATCAATACCATTATTTTCATCAAATCCTTAAAGAGTATACATAAATCATTTCTGTTTCTAAACCTGAGACTATAAAAATGCCATACGTCCTCTGACTGTAGCCTGATCAAAGTTATCTTCACTCCACCAGTAGCCAAAAACTGTCACCTAAAACACAGTATAAGAACCAGGCAAGTGTGTATGATACTTACCACAAAGACATCCCTGGTATCATCTGCTGGTAATTTCCTGATCTAAAAGTGGTTTGTGTATTTTTTAATAATCCTTTAATAACCATCTCGAATGAACCTGTCTAACTTTTCCTACAACAAACGTAAATTTTTGGTATCTGCTACCTCATGCACCAAGAAATTTTGTAGTTTAATTGCATACTTCAATAAGATCTAAAACTTTTTTTTTTTTTTAATCTTTCCATATGGTCTTCAATCAATATTTACCAGTTCTTTTGGGAGAGAAAGAGGGAGTGAAATTGATCTCTATTTACTACCGCTGTGACATGCATAAATCTCTAGCACATTGTCCCTTAGCTGTCTTTTGTCCAGACTGAGTCAGTCCTATTTAACTGGGGCAATCGATGATAAAGCCCTTCCAGATTTTGATCATTCATCTTTTCCTCCTTTAAACTTTCTCCAATTCCTCTCTACTCACCTTGAGCTAGAATAAAGATTCAAGATGCAGCTATGCAGTGGTTTATAATTCTTAAAACAGTTCATGCTTCACAGTAGATGATAATCTCTGCTTTGATCTTTAGTATTTTCATAGCAATTTCTAAGAATGACTCTGTTTTTTGTCAAAAAACATAATCATACTCTTTATATGACATTTATTATTACACTGATCAACAAGTGGCCCAGCATAAGCAGGAAATCACTGTGGCTTTCTCTTCTTGTGCACTTTATTAGTAAGCACAGAATGCAAAAAACTATGTCGGCCATAACACCAATATTATTAAAGGTAATAGTCAGATCAGAGATCATTAACAGGTGTGAAGCTAAGACTATGTCTATGTATAAGGAATTTCATTTATCTTTGTATTGTCTGGCTACTGAGTATTGGAATGTCTTCAATGTGAGGCCTTCCTCTTTTCTTCTTTGAACAATTCAATATCATAAGTAGATTTGGTGGGCTGATAATCATATTCTTTACAAGACATTTATTATTACACTGATCAACAAGTGGCCCAGCATAATCAGGAAACCACTGCGGCTTTCTCTCCGTGAGTAATATACAATTTACAGAAGAGATCCTATTTCCTGTCTTTAGAACAGTGTGCAAAGACCTTCCCTCTTATCTAATGACTGCAGAGTGTTCTTCAGTGCTCTTATTGAGACAATAGAAAATCCAAGTAGGTCTCTCTGTACTGAATATCTCTTATTAAATGCTTATTAAAGTAAAAAAATGTTCTGAAAACCTCAAATAAAGGCAAATATAGGAGAATTAAAACTTGCTTAAAAAGTAAGAAAAAAAACTCCTCTTTTAAGCATTAGTTGCAACTGATTTCAACTTTTTCTGATATTTTTATAATTATATAATTTAACAACAAATGTTAAATTCTTATAACCAATAATAAGGTAAAATATACAGTGAAGCTATCTCAGGAATGTGGTTTGCTGGGGCTATCGTTGCTGGTAAGTAGCTAATATTTTGTAGCAAATTTTTAATTCTCTAATAGTAGTTTTACAAATGATAATTTATAGGAAAGATCTTTAAGGGATACCATAGCATTTGCTCACTGTTTGGGTCAGCCCTGTACTTTTCCCTGAGCTACTGTTGCACATGTGAATGACTCCTGACCTCGGCAACACTGCAGTTTAACATCTGAGATTAGTGCCACCATCAGGGACTCTACAAACTGTAGTTTAATAGCAAAGGCTGGACCAGTTGTATTCTTCAACTAACAGGGCTCCTTTGCACATGTGTTATGAACCATCTTTTATTTGCATTTCACGACAAGATTTCAGAAAAATTGTAACAAAATTTTAAGCAAAAGCCAAAACAAAACACAAAAGTACACATCTTTTGCTCAGGTATTACCATCTAGTCTATGGGAAGAAAGAAGTTAATGGTGTTCAACAAATATTAGGGAGGGGCAAATAATTTGCATAAGAAGACAACTGTTCCATATGCTAAAAAGGGTTCCCATCTGGGCGGCTCACTGAAAATACAGTATAACTTTGAGTTATCCAACATCCTGTRAGAATGTTTCATAAATTTATGCCTAAATTACAAGTTCCATACTGCTGGGGAGATCTGCTTGACCTGGGCTTCTATATTGCACTGTCCTGTAAGATTCATTATTTCTTTCCTCAGCACATCTATTTTAAAATTTTTATGTGTGAGATAAACTAACCAGTAGGTAGTCACTGAAGAAGTTCTTGTATGTGCTTGTTAATTATCAGAAGACTTTTCTATGGAGTGAAATCACAGTATCATCTAATTCAGAGCCTGTCTCCTGCTTTTTTCCCTCCACTGCTCTATTTTCCTTGAGGGGGGAAAAAAAAAAAAAAAGAAAAAGGCAGCTTCAAGTTTTTAATGCTTAAGCCTTATGTTTAAATGACCAAACCTAAGGCACGTCAAAAACAAAATGCTTATGAGGAGACAATCATTTCCATGCTGACGTGACAGCTTTAGTCACTTAGTAATCATATGGTTGAGACGATAGATTAAGTGTCTGCAAGAGATTCCAAGTGAAGCCTGGTTGATATTTTATATTAAAGTAGATGAAGTAGCCATGATTTGATCTTAGATGACATTCAGACTTGGAGAATACTGACTTCTCAACATATACTGATTTTTTGAATGACTGTGAAATTTAGCCAATGTAGGAAAATGACATTTTGCCATCTTCCAAAAAGGAAATCAATGTTAGCTGGCAAGGAGTGCCTCCGTTATGTGTTTTTCATGTGTATATTTGCTTGTTTATTGACTCAATTCTAAAATGATTCTGAGTAGAATTTAGCACCTGCTCTCTGTCCTTTTCAATTAGTTTTCCTCAGTTCTTGAAATTCTCTTTTCTCATCACATCTTGCCTTTAAAAAAATATCATGACCCTTCAGTTTTCTCCTATCATTGTTGTCAGCTGGGCTTTGTTGAAGCGAGATTACGTGTCTACATCTTTATTTTAATCAGGCTTGGCCAGGTACATGTTAATGTCTGCTAATAGGCTATTAAGTACTTGGCCAATTAGAAAAGAGTCAATAGTACATTTGGGTGTCAAGATGACACACTTTTGTTTCTCACTCCTGAATGAATGTCTTAAAAATCTTTTCTGAAAATGTGTGAACTTTCTATTTAAAATCAGGTCTCTGATGTTTTGACCTATCCTAGTAAACATACAATATTTATTTTCTATGTGAAAAAGCATAACTTTTATACCATGTGGCGCTATACTTTTTACATACATTCATGAATTCAGGGAATACTTGAATTTACATGCGTGAAATCAGGGAATATAGACAGTATATTTTGAGTTATAAATTTAGTCCTAGAACTAAATACTTTTTACACTAGTCATGTATCACTGAGGCCTTGATCAAAGGTATTTTTGTTGCAGAATGGCATGCTCTTRAAGCAGCATTCTGTAAAATGTCACTGAATGTTTTATGTAGTATAGGGCAACAGGATGAAAAATTATCCACCATGCTGTCAAATAAAAACTGAAGCTGCATGGCAAATTGACTTATATTTCACTGAGAAACAACACTGAGAATTTACAAAAAATATTTAATAAAATAATATCTTTTTCTTATGGTCTTAGCTGAAGTTTTTACAGATGTGTATGGTATTTAATGGCATTTTTAGTATTTGAACAATAACAGAAATTTATTCTTTGGAACATATTCTTCTATCACCTTTTTTTTTTTTTTGTCCTGCTGTGCCAAATACCATTTCAACATTATGAACTAAATATATATATATAGCTAAGAAAATCCTGTATTTCTGGTTTGACCTGGTAGTTTCACTAACAGTTGTGTCACCTTGCAAAATTCAGTAGCGAAAAATTTGCTTTTGCCAAAATTTTCAACCAGCAATGCCATAACTTTGCAATCTGAAATATAGATATTTCAGATATTTTCCGATTGATCTTGCTCTGCTTCACTTCAGCAAAAAGTATTGTGACAAACTAGTAAAATATTATTGGCAACTATCATAAGTACTGTTTGCTTTCTCAGATGTATATAGTCCATGCAATGTACTTTACTGTATATAGTAAAGGGAATGACCATTATACCCCATTGAGTTGTCATGGTTTAACCCCAGCTGGAAACTCATCCCTACGCAGCCACTCACTTACTCCCCCACCAGTGGGATGGGGAAGAGAATCAGGAAAGTAAAAGTGAGAGAGTTTGTGGACTGAGATAAAGACAGTGTAATAGGTATAGCCAAATCTGCACATGCAAGCAAAGAAAAGCAAGGAAATCACCACTTCCCATGGGCAGGCAGGTGTTCAGCCATCTCTGGGAGAGCAGAGAAACATCACATGTAGCAACGCTGACTTTGGAAGACAAACACCATCACTCCAGACATCCCTTTCTTCCTTCTTTGTCCCCCAGCTTTATAAGTGAGCATGATATCATACAATATGAAAAACCCTTTAGGTCAGTTGGGGTCAACTGTCCTGGCTGTGTCCCCTCACAACTTTTCCCCTCACAGGTGAGGTGGGAGAAAAAACAGAAAAAGATCTTGATACTGTGCAAGCCCTGCTCAGCAATGACTGAAATATCTGTGTTGCCAACACTTTCTACAGCACAAATCAAAATCACAGCCTCATACCAAGTACTGTGAAGAAAATTGGCTCTACCCCAGCCCAAACCAGAACATGGTTCAAAAAATATATTTGTTTTGCTTCTCTTATATGAATGGAGGTAGAGAACTCTGTGGTGTCTTTCAGTTTTAAAACAGACCAAGCCACTGGAGTCTGTACAGTTTATGTTTCGGGTTCAGTCCAGACAGACTATAGCTGAACACTGAACAGAAAAAATCTTATGAAAAGAGCACTTTCCCTCCCCCTTTTATGTTTCCCTTAGGATATCTATCAGCTCTGTGCAGCAGTCTGTGTGGGCTTCGCTGCCTATATCACAGGAACAACTTTTATTGGATTCCACTTTAGAACTTGAGTTTCAAGACCCAGCACGAAAATGAAAGCAGAGGTAGAAATACTGTTTGGTTCCACATTCCAAGAGCTTAGATCAATTTTAGTTGAAAGTAAATTTAAAAACCACCAGGGCTTTTGAAGGCAAAGGTCCTACCTTTCAAAAATACCTCTTTCAGACACGCTTCTGGCTGCATCCAGTTCTGTTGCTTTTGGGCAAACTAACTAAAAGCAGGAGCGGCTGCTGTTCTTCCTGTTCTGTTCACTGGCAATCTAAAACTGATTCTTTACAGGAAATTTTTTGCAGAAATATGGTTAACAGAAATATTTCAGTTAATTGTTTTTCCTTACCAATATTGAAGTACATTTAATTATTAGGACAGCAGGCAGATGACTCTTCACATAGACCATCCCGGTTCAGCCTGTCTTTTGGCTCCATAAAAACAGATATTAGTTAAAACAGTAATTCAGGAAGTCAGCAGGATACAGTGCAGATGGTGATAATCTCTACACCAGGTCCTGACCGTACCAAAACGTCAGAAAATATAGATCCTTTAGATGCTTTTACCTGGCTCTGAAGTGTGGTTCCTAAAATATTTCCTGGTAGAGAAATAGAGTTAGTGACCGAGCCATTTTATCTGTTGAATCCAGCAGCAGTCAAGTAGAAAATTAAAATAAGGTAAAGGCATCCTGCTGAGGTCAGGTACTGTATGGGCCAAGTTCAAATTTCAACATATTCACTTTTAATTTTTATTTCAGGTAATTCAGACTATCACTGCTACTGACAAAGATAACTCTGAAAATGGTGCAAGATTCCATTTTTCTCTTGATGAAGGGCTTTCTTTGAATCCCAACTTTACTCTAAGGAACAATGAAGGTAAATCAAATACCTAAATATCAAAGAAACGGGCTTCTGTTTTGTCTGGGATGTCTCAATTGAATAGAATAATTTCCATGCATTTCCTGACAGAAACGGAAAAGTAATATACCATCACTGAGCTGTTGGATATCAAGGACATGGGTTGTTGATATCAGGGACAATATATTGCAATCTATGAATCAGATATTGCATTTCGGATTTATATTCCACTTTATTTTAGCATGTATACATCATATTTTCAGGAATGTTTTTGAAAAGTGGATTAATGAAAAATATGTAAATTTGGCCTACTTTTAGGTGAATAACACTGATTGGATACTGTCAAGGTAATTGCCAATTATTGCTCAAAGGAAAAAAAAAATAAGGGGCATAAAAATTGGAATTCATGCTTACTTTTACAGATATGACATCAGGAGCGGTTCTTCTGTGGTTCCTAGATGATAGTCTATTGCTTCATGCCATCCCTAAGAAAGTGTGCCTAAACATTACAATCAGAAATTTAAACAATAGGCCCAGAAGAAAACCAGCCCTCAGAGTCTCTCAAACAAGTGTTTCTGAACATTTCTTAAGTGAAAAAAACTGTTTAACCTTTCTAAAACCCAAACCTAAATCAGCCTTCCTCTTGATCAAGTATTACCTTGTGGTCTCCACTTTGCAACCTGATGAAAATGAGAGTAAACTTTAAATGTTTGTCTAAATTTTCCTCTTGAGATTTTGTGTATATGTATATTGTGGGGCTTTCTCTGCCTGCCCGTGTGGAAGTGTGTGGGATTTGCTTTGTTTTGCAGTTATATATTTGTAGTCCTGCTGTGAAATACATTTTGAGATCTTATAGATCACTAGTCCTCTGCAACGCCTTAACTCCATCATTGATATATTTGGTACATACAGTGATGTTGAAAATAATTCTTTACAAACTTTTTTATCTGTTTGTAAAATCAGTCAGGAAAAGAGATTGTATAGTCTTCCTAAAGAGTCTGTTCCAGTATAGAAAAAAAACCCATGCTATTTATTTAGAATACATAAATGGATTTCACATTCAAGTTCCAGAAGAGGTCAATACATATATACCAGTATTAATAAATAATCATAAAAATTGAAGGGCTAATTCATATATTAAAAATATTGGCTAAGTGAAACTCCAGTACTTTCCCAGATTAATATACCAATCCCACTCAAATTGTGATAGAACATTATAGAAAAAGCCAGACTGTTCCTGAAATGAAGGAGGGATACTGATACATATTTCTGTATTTTAGTCTGTGTTTCCAATAAACTCATTGACTGTGATCTCATGCAAAAGACCACGTGCATGTTCATTTCAATACAAGATATTTTTATTAAGAAGTTTTTTTGAATAGTTCTACTAAAATTGTAGTTTGCGATAAAGTTGATATTTTATGGTTTTGAACATATTTAAAGCTGGATCTGTATTATGTGTGTTCATTGCTAGATAAGTTATTTAACTACACAGATTTATAAGAGAACATGAACTCCTAACAAACATTTGATGCAGCAATGTCATGTTTTGGAAAGAAGTATTCAACTTTGGATGGAAGCACTTGCTGCATTTTTTTTTTTTTAACTTTCCTGAGATCAGCAAGCAATGACTTAGCAATCAACAGCTGAAAGCAGTGTTTGGACTGCCCTAGATTGGATTTTAAAGGGGGAAGTAGAGGATAAAAGCCTATTGTACATTATGTTTTTATTTCACCTATGGAAGTATAAAATTCTGTACTTCCTACAGCATCTTGCATAATACTTCTCACTCATACAGAGGCCTCAAAAAATGCAACTTCCAAAGTGGCCATGCAATTAAAAAATGACTGCTTAACTCAAATCATAACAAAAAATTATCTTAAAAGCAAATGCATCGTTATGATTTTACTTGGTACAAGACACTTTGAATCTGTTATTTAAGCATTGTCCTTTATTGGGACCTTTTCTTTGTGACACAGTCTATACATAAAATATTAGTGAAACACCTATGAAGTACATGCACAATATGCAGCTATCTAGCATTTAGAGCTTTCATATTTCTCATCTACTTCTATTCAGAAACAGATCTTTTTTGTTGCTTTTCTAGGAAATAGCAGAAAGAAGATAGGCGGAAAAGATTTTTCTTTGTCTGACAAGTTTTCATTTCTGAAAACCTGTGTTTTTGAGCATCAGGCATTAAAAACAATCAGAATGCTCTGAACAGAAGACAGCTGCTATCTTTGCCTCTGGATTTCCATATTCTATAAAGGCTGGCATTCTGGGAGGGTTTTATTTGTTTGTTATGTTTTTAAAGTAAAAATCTACAAAACTTGCCTTAAGAGGTTTTTTATAATGTTTTGCAGAATGATAAAACCCAAATTCTTGATTTCACATAGAAAATGGTAGTCAGTAGTAGCTGTATCTGTCTCTACAAAACAGTCACCTTCTAATTCAGTCATCTTCTCCTTTTTATTTCTTCAGGAGAAAGGTTCCATATCATTAAAATATCAGTAGACATTTTCTTCCTTGTTTTCGTAACCCAAAACAACAGAGTTTTATTCTTGGCCCCCAAGTAGACTTTTGCATGAATGTACCCCTATTTTTTTATTATCAGTATACTCCACAGCAGTGCACTGGATCTTAAAATATTTATGTTTGTATCTATGAACTTTGACTGAAATCTAAGGCTTGTACAAGCCTAAGATTCTGTAGTTGGTTCCTATCTACCTGTATAGACTGCAGCAATATACAATCCCAGTGTGTGTATGATTCAGCTCAATAATATTCTATGGCTTCAGCAAACAGGTATACTTTGATACCTGTTTAATACTAAATAGGTATTAAAGGCTCAGTCCATATGATTAATCATTTGGCCAGTTAAACTTTTATCTCTTGGGCCTGAACTTGTGCATTTTCTAAAATACAATATTAAATTTCCATCTGTGGAATATTCACCCTCATAATGCAGAGCTTAAAACCCTCAGGGAAATGTAGGTCAGGATAGTGTCACAGGGCTATACCAAATATAACATGCAGAAAAATTATGAGTTCCTCAGGTCCCCCTCTTGTCCTAGGGTGACCATGATGCCTGTATCCCCAATTGTCTGTTCTGTGTGTGCTGTGTGCTCTGTACCTTTAAGAACTGGTTCTAGGAGTGGGCAGGGAACGAAGAARTGCGCAGTTTGTTTTGAAAAAACAGTGTTCACTCCTCTGCGTCTTCTCTTCATCCTTGGGTGTTTGTTGGATGCACGGACAGTAGTGGGAGAGAGATTTCTTTTCCTTTTAGTTAGTCTAGGTAGCTGAGGCAAGGAAGTTTCCTAGACTGGTTTGTTTTTTTTTTTTTCCTTTTTATTGGGACTGTTTAAATCTGCTCTGGACTGGAAAAACCCAGGGGAGCACCAGGAGCTGCACCTGTGGCCCACCAGGCCTGGACCTTGGCATTTTCCAGCGCCGAAGGGACTGGGACTGATAAGAGACTGAGGGAGCTGAACTAACTCATAGCAAGGACTTCTCTCAGTTTGCCATCTCTCTTCGGACTAGTGAGAGATTTTATTGTTTATATTATTCGTTCCTTATGCTTGTGGGCAATTTGTTTGTAAAATAAATAGTTTTTTTCCACTTTTCTCTGAGGAAGTTCTTTTCCCGGACCGACTGGGGGGAGGGGCCATTTAGGTTTGCTCTCCAGAGGAACCCCATTCAGAGGTTTCCTCCCAAATTTACCCTAAACCAGGACACCCTCTGCAGTCTGTTTGTGCTGCAATTTTCATTTGAAAGAAAAAAAAAAGAAAATACAGAATATGACAGTTTTTCTCTACTGTATTCTTAAGGTACAAGAGATTCTTTGTTGCTATTTATGTTTTATTACATATTTTAAAAGTACTGTTCAGAGAGAGTAAAGGCTTAGATGTATGAACAAGAGGACAGACAACAAAATGACGCAGTATCTGTGCTCATGTAAGCTAGGCACGACAAGAGCTGGAATAGAATTTCTTTGTTATACAAAGAAAATGCATTGAGTTTTAATAATTTTCTGAAGCTTTAGAGAGAAAATGCAGAGAAGAAACCTTTCCTTTTTGTTTGAGAATTGTACTTACGATGGTCTTTCCAAATGCAGAGAAGAAATCTTTCCTTTTTGTTTGAGAATTGTACTTACGATGGTCTTTCAATGGAAACAGGGTTGTTTACAATTTATTCTGCCTAGAAAATTGTTACAAATTCTATTAAAACCTGAGAGACCAAATATTTTTCCCGCTGTGCTTTTATATAGATCAGATTCCACATAACTAATTTCATTGTCGTCTGTGTTCTCCTCACTTTCTTTTTTAGGATATTTTCATAGATAATTTTGTAATACTTTTTCTTATATCATAAATTTATACTTTTGCCTAATCTGAAATATCTACTTTTGCGTATCCCATTAAAAACTTCCCAGAAGAAGATGGGGCTAAAACCATTCTGTTAGGAAATCAGTATAAAGATGACAGAAGTTCTTCCCAGTAGATCTGTTTTTGTGTAATAAATACTAGACTTGTACATTATTTTTCCCACCCTAAAAATAATAATATTTTTTCCAGTTGCTTAAAGAAATGTGGGTATATTTGTCAAAATGTTTTAGTTTGATGGAAAATGCATCTGAACATGTCATTATTATCATATTTCCAAGCATTAATATGTAGACAACGTTCTCTTTCAGAACTTACATAATACTTTTCAAAAGATGAAAAAAACATGAACCCTCAGAAAACAGTTCACTTAAAACATTTAAGAAAATTCTGCACTGTAAAACACTGTTTTGCTAGTGCTATTTTTTATCACAAGATATACAGTTTACCATAGATGGTTAGTGGTATTGTAAATTTCCTGGACAAAAGGGGTTTATGAAGATAATGGGCACATTCACCCAACACTGCCAGTAAGATCTGTTCATTCTCTTACTTCAGTGAATTGAGATTGCTGACTTCTGATAGCAGACTAAGTTTAGCTTACTTTCAATGAAGAACAACTCCCTGTAGAATGCTTAGTATTTGTTCTCCTCTTCTTTTATTTCTTCAGGACAAAGGTTTCATATCAAAAAAAGTATTTGCAATTTATTTTTCCCCTCTACCCACTTATCTCAAAGATCTGGCCCTTTGATTATTGCCCAGTGATGGAGAATATTCTGGAATTGGAATAAAGGTATGCCATTTTTCTGATACTATAATTCTGGAGATTCCATTTTCTTAATTTTATGTCAGAAGATCCATTAACACCCACAGAAGTGGAGATGTGTTTTTCTGTAAAATCTAGAGCACAATGAGTTCAATGGCATCTGTATAAAATGAAATCTTTAATGTATTCATCCACCCATGCCTGTGATATATATTAAACTTTTTCGCTGTGTCACAGATCAAAAAATAGTAAAAAAGATCAATTTTACTCATCATTGCTGGTACTTAGAAAGAGAACAGCCTCCAGAGAGTAATTGATCCCATCCCAGTGTGAATTTCTTACAGAACATTCTGTTTATCACTCTGCCCTTCTTATTTCTTACCATATTGGACAATGTGTCTGTGAATTACCTTCAAAGTTTTCAAGTTGCAAATGAGTATGCCAGATAACAGACCATGTCTTAGTTGTTCTAGAACATCTAAAAGTGGCATTTAAAATGGTAGGATTGAAGCCCCCTCTTTGCAACCCATCACAAGGGGAAAACACCCACATAGATCCCACTTTCATTTACATCACAGAGTCGTGCTTGTTCTGGTTATGTGCTACTCTGAGTTACTGCTGACCTTCTGTAAAATATCATCCTGCAAAGAAGGCAAGTTGTAACTGGAGAGAAGTGATATCTGAGAAAGTGCAAGGTTACCATCACCCATGGTGACTGTAAGTGCAGTCCACAGAAGTACTGTTAACTGTAAATGTATTGAATGTCTGAGTAGGTATTATCCCAGAGTCAACATGTGGAACTTATAAAGGAATTCTACCATGAGTATAACAGAATACCAGGACCAGCTACCCTAGAGTGAACACATTTTCCCTCTTCAGCCTTCTGAATGCCTCTGAATATCTTTGAAACTTTTTTGATTTAAAAAAGTTGGCTCTAAGATTGATCGTAAAGTTAGTTTAGTGCACAGCGTAGATGTTCTTTCATTTCTTTTCTGGACTGCAACGTGCTGACGATTCACAAACCAACCATAAGCAAATAACTATATTTCAGGGCAAAAATGTGTTCTGTGTTACTTTTCATTTTTGCTACCCACTGAACTAGAAACTTATAGTAGCTTTTTTGCCCATTGGCAATACCTTTGAAGACAGCAAAAAAGAAAAAAAATATTTACAAGAGTTATCAATACAGAAATGCCTATCATGTAGTCCACATAAACAAATTAACAGCTCCAACTTTAGAAATGTAAGAAATGCAAATCATTCCAATATATCTTCTTTGGTTTTAATTAGTTTATAACTTCTCAGAAAATTTATAGTAGTTGAATTGCTGACAGAAGCAGAACTGAAAATTGAAACATGCCTGAAGATATAAACAGGAGTTTACTTTTTTTTTTTTTTTAACTTTCATTTCTCTTGTCTCTGCTTTCAATGCATAATGTGTCAAAGGAATTCTTAAATTGTGAATAATAAATGAGCATCCTCCAATGTGCTCCAGCAGTCACCTTCCATGGTATTATCATTGCATCTCTGCTTCCTTGATTTTCTTATGCCCTCCTTTCTTTAGCTCAGAAGCTCGATGTAAAAAGGCAGAGATGATGGAAAAAATACTGTGATAACAGCCTTGTATATAGTGTACAGCCTGGCTTAGTAAACAACGACATCTTCAGAGTGTGAAGAGTTGCTGTGTTACAGCCATGCAGCACTTCCCATGGGTAACCTCAAACTCACTTAAATCTTAACTCCTAGCTGACATATTTGCAGAGAACAGCCCAAGAAGGAGTAAGTTTAGAGCATTAGAAAGTTTAGATCATTAAATGGAGCAATGTACAACACAAGGTATSATTCTTTCCCTATGTGGGAGTTGTTATTTTTCCTCAGCAGTCAATCCTGTAATCTCCAGTGAGTCCTGAATTTTTTCATACTCTTCAGGGGTGAAGTTCGCTATTTAAATCCATTGAGATAAAAAAGTCTTTCCTTCTAGGCCTAGAAGAATGAGATCTGTAGTTCTCATCATCCTATAGCTATTGCTGCAATCCTATATGATTGCCTTCCCTATTTGCTGTATCTTTTTTTCAGATACCAAAATCAATTTCTCACTACATAAACCCCTGGCTCCCTTTCAAACTACTACTGTTGATATAACTTTTTTTCTCCTTTTCAATAAACTGTTCTAGATCATCAGTGTCAAACTTTATAGTTGGCTTCCTATACCTTTTACAGATTGTGAGATTTTTTGTTCTGTGCAAAGCTCTTAAAAGTGTTTTGTCTTTCAAGCTCTTCTCTCAACATGTTCCTATGTTTTTTGATACGGAACAAAAGCAATTAAAATTTGAAAGCTCAGAGCAGCAGAATAGTTGTCAGGATGCAGTCAGTATTGCAGTTTGGCTAAACTTTTTTCTATCCATTAATTTTGTTGGCATACCTTTGCATATGATTATCCTCAAGAACAGAGCTCTGAGTAGAGCATCAGAGACGTAATTTCTCTTTTATGTCAATGTGATTGGCTTTGATGCTTTTCTGCTCTGCTTGATTCTCAGTGACCTTTGGAAAACTGGACACAAGTTTCCTTTCTTGAAAAAAAAAATCAGATATCTTATTTGTAAAATATTATATGAAATTTAATAAGAAAAAAAATATTATGTGAGAATTCAGATACTTTCCAGTATTTTACTTATATGTAAACACAATACACTCAGTTACCATATCTAAAGCTGTGATAGAGTAATGATGAGAATTAACACACCTGATGATATTGGGAACGGAAAATTTCCAAGCCAGTGTCTGAAAGATCATACTCTATTTGTGTTGAAATTATCAAATTTCATTGGAGGAAAAGCATTACACTGTTTCTTCGAGAATGATTATCACTGGGTATGTTATAACAGAAACTTCTGGGTATGTCATACAACATCTGTTTCAACAGAAATCTACTTAATACTCAAAAGAATACGAACAACAAAAATTCACCATGGCAATTCTTTGAAATTAAAAATATTGTACAGGTTCCCTTCTTCCTTTAATTGTGTCTTATACCAATATTTCATTGTATCTTATATTTAGTTGTATAATGTTAACAGTAAAACAATTAAGTATTGAAAGAAGAAATACAACATCGAAAGAAAAAATGTCTCTATTTTTTTAATTTACATTTATTATGTACAGTACAAAAGTATCAGTTCTTTGTTTGGCAAGGCCTTCCTCCTAGAGAAGCATGGTTTAATTATAGCTTTTCCACATTTTTTTCACTGTAACATTGAATTGTATAATTTTCCCATTTCTTCATTTTCCTCTTCTTTTCTTTTTTTCTCTTAGCTTTAATATTTTTTCCTCACAATTTGCTTCCCATCTGTCCACCTTTACCCTCATAGCATACATTCTCATGTCTCAATGTTCTTTCCTTTACATCTTTATCAATAGTCTCTGTGCTAAAATTCTACCATTACTGCAAGATCCCTGATCAGGAGTCCTTAGTTCTTCATTATATTGAGTCTCTGATGCTTTTGTTGTCAGCCAGCATTTTCATCACTGCTACTGGAGCTGTGATCTGGATCATTCACTCTTTTTTAAATTTACATCACAGGCAACAAGCACTGCCCTTGGCCTTGTATCTCCTCTTGACTCTGTGTAGGACCCAATGGAACCCAGATTTCATTCTCAAGGGATTTTTCTCTTTTGAATTTACAAAATAATGTGAAAGTTGTATTGCAGTTCAACAGCATGCTGTTACCATATTGCAAAAGGAATTTGCATGCCACAGTGTGTCATGATGCATGTGTGAGGCTATTTAAGGATGATTAAGGATCTGCAGACTGTTGGAATAATATTGAGGCAGGAAACAAACCTGCTGCACTCTTGTACATACTGCCTGAGAATGGTCTCTGGTGTATGTTAATAGCAGTGACTGTGCTTGGGTGTTAAGTGAGAGCCCTAACTGGTCCAGAACAACAAAATACAAAATATTTTGGGGGCAGGATGTATGTGTAACAAATAACTTTGCAAAGTATGTTATATCATGGACATTTTATAATCTTTATGGAAATATGTTTTCCACAAAATGATGCTCTTATGTTCTGTCACAATTTTTCAGATTAAAGAATTATCTGTTCACCTCATTCTGGTTACATTACAGTTCTGTAACTTGAATGGATACAAACAGCATAATAAGTGACTGCTGTCATCAGTCATCAAAACACAACCTTGTAGAATAAACTTGACGTTAACAAGTAGAAGCAGGACTCCAAGGCCTACAGCAAACAAACAAACCAAATGCCTTTTATTGTGCCTACTCCAAGTGAAAAGAACAGCACTTAATGAATTTATAACAAACTCACCATGCTGGGTATTTAATATTTCCAAAATGGAGAGAGTGTGGAGGGCTGCAGAGGGATGCTGTGGGAGTTACTTACATGAGGAAGTAAAGCTGAAGGACTTCAGTGCTTAGTTCTTGGCTTAGCAACAACGGTGTCACTTCCCAGCTCATATATGTATTTCTTGTGTGAAACCTGTTACCACATATATCATCTTGTGACATTATGCTGATGTGGGATGATACTACCAGTTTTTCTAAATATCACTATCAGATAGTTTGCAAAATAAAATGCTAACAAAAGTGGGTTAATATGAATGTTTTAAAATTTTGCAGAGACTTTGATAGAAAGTATAGCATGAAGAGTAATCACCTGAAACAGTTCTTTTTTGCAGTTTAAACAAAAACTTAACTCTTTCATTCAAATGTGCATGCATCTGTCCAACAGGTAAATATATACATGCCACACCGGCTATATTGTTGCTCTAGATTTTCAGAGTGACATGGATTTTATTTTTTCTTAGATTGATAAAGCCATTTAATACTGTAGCTACAGTAGTAAGGAAAAATAAGAACATTTCTTGTTTGTTTGTTTGTAATAGGAAGAACCTGGCAGATGTATTTAGTATTTATCACCCTTCTGTTGTTTGCTAAAACATTCCAGTCTCATAACCCCACAATTTGGAAACCATGTGACAAGCAATATAAGAAGAAAGCTCTTTTCTTTTAGTGTCTCTTTCCATTTATAAGTCCCCATCTCACTCTCTCCATAACTACTTGTGTTTCAAATTCTCACTGCTTCCAATTTTTTTTTCTTTTGATTTATCTTGGACTTTATTCAGAGGCTAGTAATTTCATAGTGGTGGCAAAATGAAAATAAATTTTACACATATGAATATTAGCTATATCTATGTAATGTTGTGGCATTTCTTCCCCTGCATTCTGTGTATGCCTCTCAATTTCTGGGACTTAAAGGGATATGTGTGGCAACTTCCTACGCTCCTTAGTGCCTGCAAAGGCTCTTGCAATATGTGTGTAATATGCAGTAGATTTTCCTTCTTTGTCTAGGCCAGATGGACCCGTAGGTAACGGAAGAGTGACAAAGTCTTATGTCATTATCTCCCCCTTTCTTATTGATCTTTGAACTCTACTAGATTAGAACACGCAATGCCCACTCTTTATCCCTTCCTTTGCCTTCCCTTGCCTTCCCTCTTCCTCCAGAGCTCTCCAAAGCATATGTCTTTGGTCACTGTCCTTTCAGATGTTTTCTGAAATCTCACTTAAACTTTAAAACCTTTTGCAAACACTAAAACATGAAAGTCTTATTTTAGCTTTTACTAAAGAAATGTTAATATTCTTTTGAGAATTAAGAGGATTTTGTGTTGTGCAAAAATTGCACAATAGATATCCTCATAATTCCAGGTATTCAAATTGACAACGGCATAACATGGGACGAAAATACTTGCAAATTGAGCCCAAAATGTTTTTGAAAGTTCACATAGATTCCAATAAAAAACCAAGAATTTTAAATTCTCTTGTTTAAATAATGTTAGTTACTTTCCACCTCCTGCCCTATTTTCTCTATCGGCCAGAAAGTCTTCTGACAAACTTTAATTCTAGATTGTGCATTTTCACGGATTAGGCCTGGCTAGTTTTAAGATGCCCGATGCTTCCATTAGATGGGAAACAAGCAGTAAATAACTTTTTTGTTTCTTTTAATTTTTTACTTCACTGAAACCTTACTCTGGTTTTGATGTTGTAGATAATACAGCCAGTATCCTGACAAGACGAAGGAGGTACAGCCGAACCACCCAAGATATCTATTACCTGCCAGTCCTGATTTCCGACGGCGGCGTGCCCCCCCTCAGCAGCAGCAGCACCCTCACCATCCGCGTCTGCGCCTGTGAGAGGGACGGGAGAGTGAGAACCTGCCACGCTGAAGCTTTCCTCTCCTCGGCTGGCTTGAGCACAGGAGCTTTAATTGCCATCCTGCTCTGCATTGTCATTCTCCTTGGTAAGCCATTTGCAATACTGAGTTGTCGCAATAGGACACGGAATAAAGATGCTTGACTCCAGTCAGAAGGCAGTAGAAATCAGAAGGCTTTATTTATGATTCATTCAGCCCTTTTATAACACGCTGCACTAAAAAAACACGTTATTGGTCCACAAGGCTGACACCTCTCCCATTGGCTAAGTAACAGAAATAGCAAACAACACCTGTTGTTATGGGAAAGGAATATTGTTTACACAAGGTTGTTTTGGGAAAAAGAAAACTGTTGAAAAGTTTCCCTTGGGAAGAGCTAGCAATACTCAGGCCCAGAAAATAGCGGGTCCACACTGAGTGATGCTATCCCTCCAATGCCCCTTGGAATCTGGCAGGGCACTAGGTTTCAGTGTGGTTTGCTTTTGAACCGGTAGTTGCCTGGCAGTAGGAGGCAATTAGAAGCACAGAGCTGTGATTAGAGGGGAAAGGTTTAGCTAAAGTTAATAGGAAAAAATGCTTTTAAAGTACATTTGTCGCTATCTGGAGTCCAGTAGAATTTTTCATTTTCAGAGGTTATCAAGTAATTAGCACTGCAGATCTTTATTTCTGTAATTTGGAAAGATTTCAAAAAGAGACTGACTCTAATTCCATGTCTTGAACAGTGTGAAAAATTATAGAAAATAGATGGGCAATGCTTTCTGAAATGCATTATGCTGTAAGAAGCATCATTAGCATTCTACAAAAGTCATTTCTTAATTACCTTTGTGTAATAAACTGATAGCAATGCACAACATAATTCACAGGGACAAGGGACATAAGAGATTATAAACAGACTCATAAGAATAATGCCATTGCAAGTGCATTTCCTCTTGACTCTTTTTAGGTTTTTTATTTTCCCAGACCAATTCCAATGTTATGCATTAGTTAATATTGTGGTTGGTTTTGGTTTGGATTTTTTTCCTGTCAGAGACACAACTTGCTGCATACATGACTCTGTGCTACTCATGTGATTTTCTGCATTCTTATAGAGATGGTAAGAAATAATAGTAATTGCAATGTAACTGAGAGGATATTTTGAGGGGTTTTTTTTTTTCCAAAGACTACATTTTCTAAGAACTAGTTTACTTAGAGCTTACTTCAGTATTTTCTTGTCATAAGGCTGTTTTAAAATTTGTAGTTATACATTTATCTTGTGATTTTGCATTTGATTACACAAAATTGAATATTCATAAGAAAAAAAAATAAACCTTTTACATAGTAATTCAATTTATATGCTAAACATTGGTTTTAATGAAGTACTGCAAGCCCTGGATTAAGCTTCTGAAAAATGCCAACTTTAGTTACTCATTTTTCATTTACCTGAAAGAATGTTATCTCCATTTATCTCCTTTATGAGATTCCTAAAAAACTAAGCAGCAGATGATCCCAAATAGCAGTACTGAAAATACCAGCCTGAAAATATTACACCTCTGTATTTTTGACTTAGTGTCTGCTATTTCTGTAACATATTCAGATGTAAACTTTAAACCTACTCTAATATCTGCAGTTTTCTCTTTAGCAATTGTGGTCCTTTTCATCACCCTAAGACGTAGCAAGAAGGAGCCTTTGATCATTTCAGAAGAAGACGTCCGGGAAAATGTTGTGACATATGATGATGAGGGCGGTGGAGAGGAAGACACAGAAGCGTTTGACATCACAGCGCTGCGGAATCCATCTGCTGCTGAAGAGCTAAAATACCGGAGGGATGTTCGCCCTGAAGTGAAGCCTCTGTCCAGGCATCATCCCTCCTCAAGCCTTGACAGTATAGATGTTCAGGAGTTCATTAAACAAAGACTGGCAGAGGCTGATCTGGACCCCAGCGTGCCCCCGTATGACTCCCTGCAGACATATGCCTATGAGGGTCATAGATCAGAGGCTGGGTCTATCAGCTCCCTGGATTCAGCAACAACACATTCTGACCAGGATTATAATTACCTTGGAGACTGGGGACCCGAGTTCAAGAAGCTAGCTGAACTCTATGGGGAAATAGAACCAGAAAGAACAACTTAGTTGTAATTCCCAGAACAGAGAAAATCCTAAACAACTGGACAGATAATGACAACAGTGGTAACAAAAAAAGTGAATACAGTACTTGGAACTGAGTAAGTTGTATGCAGTTACTGTAGAACAAGTGCCCTTTTCATATTTGAAACTGGGTTCTCCGATTGGAAGAAAGTCAAATTTTGGAAAATACAGAAAAAAGAATCTATTGTCCCTTGTGTATTTTTTTTTAATTGCTCATTAAAGTCTCTGGTACCTTATCTGCATCAAAACCTAAAGTAAAGCCAAGAAATGACATTTTTATTGCAATATTTGTAACAGCTGCAAGCTGCAGTAAGTTTATGGTCATGTCTGTTTAAGAAGAGAGCTAACAGAGGATCAAATCTCTTGCAGGTGGTTGTGATGTTTCTAGCTGTGCTCTAGGCCTTGTGATCGCAACGTGAGGTAGACAATGAGGTGTACTATCAGTGTGAGAAGTGCTACCAGTCTGTTTCCTTTACAGAGGTGATAAGCTACACCTGTCCTCTAAAATAAATGGTCCTTCGATGATTTAATCTTATTGACTTAGCAGGTTGCATTGAGAAGCTGTCATGTCATTATGTCCTTCATAATCTTGTCATCCATAACCAGCTAACAGATGGAGGGCATCATTATCCGTAGCTCAAACACAGTTCTAGCCCACAACCCCAGACTTGCTCTGTTACTGTGTGCTAGAGGAACTGTTGTTTCTGCTGTTGTGCTTTTTCTTTTTGTCCTTTCATGGGAACATCATTCATCTAAATGGAATAGGCCCAAAGTACTCTTCATGCAGAGAAGCAGATGAAGCATAGGCTTTTTCAATAAAAAACAACAATGGCAGCACCATTAAACTATGCAGTTGTTTGGCTCACTGTGCTTCACTTATGTCATTTAAAAGAGCTGAAGCTTTTAAAATCTTTTGCTAGTCTGAATCCAGAAGCTACAACAAGCTGTTTAAAACCCAGAGTTCATAATGTGTTTTTCTATTTCTGTGTGTGACTAAAGTCAAAATAGAGCTGCTGGTAAGRCACAGGGATAGCAAAAATTCAAGCAAGGAGAATAAGATGATGGTGCTTTTTTCTTTTAAGTTCAATCTACTGATATTTATTTCTCTTAGAATAATTGCCACTTCAGCAGAACAAGATGGTTTTTCCCTATTTCAAGCATCATGGAAACAGGAGCATTTTAAGTCAGTGAAGGAAATATACCATTACTGTGGTTCCTATGGATTAAGTAAATTGATTTCTTACATTTAGTAACTTTGTAGCATTGCAGAAATGATAGTTCTCCCTAACATAGCAGGCTGCTTAACACCTAATCCAGCATTTTTTTTCCCTTTTTTTAGCTTTGCAGAAGAATTGCTAAACACTTCTGCATAACATAGCAGCCTACTTAGCACCTCAACTAGCAGATTCTGATTTTTCCTTTCCTTTGTTTGAAATTTTAACCTTTTCTTTGTCTTTCTGGTAATAGTACTGTGAGAGGACCAGGAACTCATAATATCCCATCAGAGATTATGACCTATAATGCTCACAATCCCTATTAACAGTCCTCTGCTTCTAATTGTAGCTCCACTTTAGGGAAATGGACTTCTTCCAGTATGCATTTGATTGGAAAACTGTCCAGAGTAGGAGCTGTGTACTTTTTTCTTACTCTCCAGTCTGGTGTGCAGAGTGATACAGATTTGTATGATGCACTAGATTCCTCCCTCTACATTTTAGGTGCCACTTACATTCAGTTTAGTAAAGAAGGGTCTATATTGCTGATCTACTGTGAGCACATTAGGTGAACTAGATCATTAAGCCTTCTTTTCTTTATTCTGTGGTTGGATAAGTCCTAGACATGACTGAATTTTCTGATCAGTTTACTTTGAGGACATTTTTTTTTTTTTATTTTCCCTGAGATGTAGTTGACTGCTTTTGATTTAAACAGCCTTCTGGAAAAAATAGCAAGTAGCTTTGTAAGCAACTTTTACACTCTAAAAAGTATTAGTTGCACTGTAGTTCCAGAAATTTCTTTTTGGTACACTATTTTGTTTAAAATTTGTAATGTTTCTTCTGTCTTTCAGAATCTGAACCCACAAGAAAATTTAGTAGGGAAAAGCACCTGAACCCTAAGATACTCTGCTGATGACTTGAAAGTAGTTTAATAATTTGTGTTAATTTTTTATATATACTTTTTATGAAATACAGAATCTTTTAGAAAAGCGTTTAAGAAGGCATTCTTCCTGTAGTGTGAAGTTAGGTGCAGTAAGAATTACACACAAGCTGAGAATGGTTGTCTTTTATTGTCTTTTTTTGAGGGTAGAACTAGGATATGTTTCAGTTTTGTCCCAAATAAAACAACTAGTAGTGTGCGATTTTATTAGGAGAAATTTTCTTTTATTTATGTCACACTTGCTTTATGCCAACATCTAAATTTTTATACTGTATGAGTAGTGTGCTAAGAACAAAATGTTTCAGCATTACTACTACCATAATACTTTGTATCACACCTGCATGAAAATTACATTCATTGTTGTATTATAGTTTTGAGAACTGGATATTAGTTATCTTTATGTCTATTCCCTCTGGCCCTACACCAAAGCAGGGAAAATCAATTGTATTTTGTGTTTTAAGCAGTGTTTATGCCATTTTTATTTATTTTTTATTTACATTACAGAATGTTCAGGCTTAAAGGCAACAGAAGTGCAGTGACACAAGCAACTAGTCACTCCTTATGCTAATGGTCAGTTTAAGTTAATAATATCTCAGAGAAATAATAATCCCCCTTTCACCATTCCTGGTGCTCTCTTGGCTGCTACACAGCACATGAATCCCAGGAAACATCTGTAGCCCAGGAAACCTGAATCCCTTAAAACTCTGCAGGGTTATTGAGACACTGCTTCTGTGATGCTGCGGTGTGTCCTGTTTGGTATGTCCTATCCACAGTGATCTCCACATGTGCTTTTCTACCATGRTATGTCTGCATGCTTGCTATGCTTACCGTGTTTTATTCAAATACACATCACAGTGTCGTGTTGTTTGCATGACAAATAACAGAATATTAAATCTTCAGGGCCACAGAAGGTGGCCTCACAGTGCAGAAATAACAGGTTTACAGTTTTATTATCCCAAACTCACTTTTCCCCCCCCCCCCCCTTTGGTCCTTTGTCTCCTAAAAACACATTCAAACTATATTTGAGAAATTCTATGTCGACCTAGATTGATGTGAAAGAAAATTAACACTGGATGGCACAATCACTTTGTAGCATTGCTGATTTAAACAAAGTATATATTCAGTGAAATTATTGTGGGAAACTTTTTCTCAGTTTATGGTTAAGTCTGATTATATAGACTATGCTTAAAGCTT
The DNA here is from genome assembly GCA_003546035.1 of Mixornis gularis. Lineage (NCBI taxonomy): Eukaryota > Metazoa > Chordata > Aves > Passeriformes > Timaliidae > Mixornis > Mixornis gularis. The sequence goes on along the minus strand of QVAJ01000025.1, from coordinate 1,364,675 downwards.
TCATGGATCTTTTGTGTACTCATATTCGCAAATATTACTCATATTAGCCTAAATAGTAATCCTGTTGCTGCTTAACAACTAAATGCTGAAAACTGCCAATTTGACTTAAACTGGAAATTCTGAGTTAAATGGCACATGCAAAGCGATACTTAAGGGCTTTTCTATTTACAGTTTGATTTCTACAACAACCATTCAACTAATAGTACATTTCCACCAAAATAATTAGTTGCATTCCTTCAAATAAACCCTCTTTCTTGTAATGGTGAGGGGCACTCAGTATGCTGTAATCTTGACAAGTGAAAATAAGCTGGAAAAAAAGGTTAGTATAAGAATTGAAAAATGTGAAACTATATTGTCAAACTAAAACCTGTCAAAGATGTAGTTTAATGCACTTTAAAGACAAGGAAAACTTCAATTCAGCTGGTATTAGGTTAAGATTCATACATTGAAAACAAATTTATTTGTTTATCAGTGTTACCTTTCATTACATGCACATAGAATACTGTAAAAGTTGAAAGTAACTTCACTCTGTTATGCACTTTATTTTTCTGCATTCTTCTTCGAAAACTAAAATAACTGCAAACATTTTTGAGTTTTAATTCTAACTGATGCAGTTGTTTAAATTGTGAATACTGAAAGAAAATGTCTATGGGAAAATATTATTTCTGGTATTTAAAAGGAATTACAAAATGTTTGTGGTCTAAGATTTTTTTAAATCATCCTTCAGAAAATATAAGTATTGGACCAGTCTGGAATTAAACAAACTCATAAGCTCACACAAGAGTAACAAAGGGAATATTCTGAATGCAAAGAAGGATATGAAATTATGCTGCCTAGCATTACTTTGTGGATTATAAAGTGCTAAGACCTTGTACTTGCAGTACATATAAATGGCACAGTGCATTCTAAGGAACATGAGAAGTGTGTTGCAAGTTTTGGGCCATTCTTATTTTTCCAAAGTCTCCAAAAATATATATATTTTTTTTAACAAAAGAGTAATGTAAAGTATACCTCCTTATGCAAGTGTTACTGATAGAAATTGTTACATTTTCTTTTAATAAACAAAAGGGACAAAATCTTTTATTCGTATTTTTCAAATAAAATGTGCTCTTTGCTATGGTGATGGGTTATTGTATTCCTCATCACAACCAGAACATGTTAGTTTGTCTTCACTCCTGTATTCTACACACAAAGGAATCAGAACATCTAAAAATGCTCCGTGTCTTTATGAGTCAGGTGTGACACAGTTGTGTTAATGAGGCCAGTGTCAGAAACAGGATGGGAACTTGAACTGGATCTGTAATGCCTGCTATAGTCCCTGGGTTATGCCACTGTTTCAAAGACTGTCTCACATGATTATTGCTACAGATGGATAGGGTTGGAGAGAGACACCATCAGATACTTTACAACAGGCTGCAGTATAGCTTAAATGGTTCATTACTTTTACTTGTGGCAACTGTTCCTCTCCAACCATCAGTGTCCTGAAACTGATATATGGTGTTATAGGATGAACACATTATCCAGATGAGTGAATTGGGGAATTGCACATCCATGAATCCAGATTGGTGGTAAAAGTCATGGTTATTATCCTAAGTTGACACAGAAGACAAAAAGCAGAGAAGGATATTTACAATGATCAAGCTCAGGTACGTGTAATGAAAGTGCACAAGAATCACTCATTCTTACTCAAAGGAATTAACAGGCTTTTTCAATGAGAGACATCTTAGAAAATAATGATATCATAGATTACAACAAACTTGTTGCATGCAAGGCTGTCTTGCCCAGACTGTCGTAAAATTCAAACATGAAGCTAGAGTGGAAAAGAAAAGAAAGTAGAATTTTCTTACTGAACCCTACTTACTCTACTTTATTGTCCATGGGTCAGTTTAGATTGTGTACCACCATGCTATGCAATTTTCACATGTGCCTCACCACAGATCCAAAAAACAAATATTATGGTAAGATAATATTTGCAAGATAAATATTGTCAGCCTGAATCTGAATCCAAGTTCAGGGAGGTTTTGTGGTATTTGTTTTAGTGCTCAGTTGAAATGTTAAAACTTCAAAAGAATTTTTAGAAATATTTTAAATAATCTTTTATATTTAAGATTGCTTTTCTTTTTCTTTTTTTTTTTTCTTTGGCTTAGCAAAACTTACCATTATCTTATATTATCCTGAAATTTATTTGTAGTTTATTTAGAGTCCATACTGCTTCTATGTATGTGGCAAATGTATTATTTATACTTACGTACAGAGAGTCTTCGAAAGGTGGAGCATTTTGCTTGTGAGTATAGCAGACTTTCTCTGTGGACTTCTTGATTCCATGTAGCATTTTTGTGTTCTTGCAACTCCTCACAAGTCCATCAAGGAAGTCCCAAAGATCCAACAGAATTTCCACACTCTGATGGAGCTGTCTCTTAATCTGGTTTGTTCTGGAAGTACATGCAACAGAGCTGACAGGCAAGTCAGTATCTGCAGAAACATTCTCATCCAGCAGAGATACCATCAAAGCAAAAAGTGGACACTGGGTTTAGCACTCTAGAGGATCATAGGACACAAAGACCTTGGAAGGTGATAGATTGCTAGTCAAAGCCTAATAAAATCAGGGACTTCCACCATGGTGGATGCTGTCTTCATGCATGTTCAATGCCCAAATACCTGGTGAGCTCAATGAACACTCAGTACAGGTACATGTACTGTGAACTGCTCAAATATCAGAACTGCCAAATCTTCTGCTAGAGTTCTGGGCAGGAATGAGTCTGTCTTAATACAGTTGTCAGGCTAAGAGTGTCAACACAATTCTGAGACATTCTGCAGTTGTTACACAAAAATTTACCTACCATATTAACTGTCTTGAAACAAACTGTATTGCTCTCGACCTTATTCTTAAGATTATGCATTGTTTCTTTGAATCTGTATTAATATCCTTGGTTTAAGAGTAGTTCTTCCCTTAATCTTCTAGGACTGATCTGGCTACAAAGCACTTACAATTAAAATTCAGCCCTGTTTTGAACCCTTGAGCACACACATCTAACAGCCAGTTTCATTATTGGATTTTGGCTGGCCAAAAGAATCAAACACTGCTTGTGTATGAAAAGTAAAGCTCACTCTTACTAAGAAAACTATTTTTTCTCTACTAGTGTAAGTCTATTGATTAAAAACTATGCTTGAAGGGAAAAGCACATCCTGATTATGTCATATAAACCATATTCGGATTTCTCAGGAAGAAGTAAACACGGCTCATAATCTGTACTACTTACAAACTATATTAACCTTTGTTTAAAATCAAACTTCCATTTTCCAGATAATTTCAATGCTTTGTGCTGCAGAAATTTTCATCTGAGAAATGGTAACAAGGAAAAGAGTAATTGAGAGATCAAAATCTTTTTCATCTCTAGCTGTTCCAACTATTAAAAAGAAGAAAACTTGAAAATATGTTTCTTCATGATAAAAACTGAATCATCTCTGAAAAACAAGTCTCTTGCATATGATGTTGGTAGCAATAAAAATAATTATGTTACTGTTCTCTCTTACTTGTTTTAAGCATCTTTTTTAATGTAGGATGCCAAAGTATGCCTTTAGCGTTGACTAAATGAGTAACATAACTGAGAGTATGGCAGAAAGGAAATGTATGAAATTTTCTTTTGATTTCCTCAGAACATTATGAACTCATTTCTGTTGAATTTGATGGAAACATTATCAGAAGGACAGTTCTTTGACAAATCTAGGATAGAATTTCTCACCAAAATCTGCGAGGACTAATCAATAACTAACTGGTCAAAGCACTTTATCATGGATGTGCAAGATAGACCTCAATGCAGGATGCTACATTGGGATCTCCAACTATTTCTTTATCATAATCCCACCTTAGAAGTTTCAGTGATTTTTTTACTGATTGTTTAATGGTTATTTTTGAGTAAAACACATTCTTGTTTTCTGTAAAAATCTGTGAGTATAAGCAATCCTGAAACATGACCTATACATTTTTTACATTGTATCCTGCTTTATTGTTCCTTTTAAAATTCTTTTTTCTTTTCTTTTTTTTTTTCCTTTCTTTTTTCCCTACCCTCACAGGTCCCCTTTTTGCACTGGGTGCTTGAAGCACTGCAGTATAATAACTCAGGTTAAGAATAGCAGGGGAATCTAGGAACACAACTGCATCTCGCTGAAAAAATGGAAATACTTTTCAGTGGTATCTGATGCCACATGTACTAATCTTCTTTTTTGTACCTTGGGGCGAATATTTAAATTGGACTTTATCACAGCTGAAGTCTTTCGTTTTTTTCCCTGCATGATGTTCCAAAATTCAAATCACTTTTTAATATAACTTAAAAAATCTTGCTGGTTTTTAGCATTTATATTGTCCAAGATCCTAGTGTCTGAGGACACAGAGAAAATTATATTATTTGCCTAAGTGATTGCTTACTTTAAAGGCAAGATTTCTGATTTCAGTATTACAAAGTAAAGACTTATAAGGGAGGAAAGAGAATTATAAGAAACATGAAGAGCAATGGAAGGGTAGTAGAGTAGACAACAAACATCATAGGACAGATGTGATTACTCAGAAATCATCAGAAATGCACCACAAAATAACGTACATAGTAATATAGGACAGATTTTTCATTGAGGCATTACAATAGTTATTCTAAATTTTATGTATTAAAATTGCAATATTTTATGACTAGTCTCCTTCAAGTTAATAAAAACATAAGGTATGTGTGATATGTAATGGGGGTAGGTTATGAAACCCAAAAAAAATCCAGTGGAAAATGGACATAATTGAAAGTTATTTATCTGTTTCTTATTGTGTTTCTTTGCTTTATTCAGATCATGCTAATTTCTGTTGCTGACGTTGTGAATAGCCCTTCTGGATCAGTCATATATACACAGTTTCCCACCAGTATGCTTAGGTTTTTGTCTTGATAATTTGACATGGATTTTGAAGGTATTTAGTTTGTTTTGCAGGAAGTTTTGGACTGTGCTTTTCTAATGAAAAACTGCAACAACTGCCTCACTTGTGCAGCAGAATTATTTAGATTTTTTTTTTTTTTTTTTTTTTAATTATAGGTTGCAGGAACAGTGACAGAATCTACCCAAATTGCTGCAGGTGAAAATAGTTATGTACTTACTCACAGGAATCTATTACTTTTTGCAATAGATTTGTATCCACAGAAAATATTGTCAGAGCTCAGAAGGCATTGGAGAAAGCTGTGGTCATGATGTACATAAGAGAACCTTTGCTGACTCTGTTCTATTTCTTTCACATCTAACCAAATTTCAGGTTAGGTAAGTCTAAAATGACTTCATTGTTCACACTTCGTTTGTGTGAAAAAAAACCCACAAAAAATATAGACATTACATGAAACACAGAACATAAAGGCACCATACATGACCTTATGTTATATTTAGCTTACTATCCAAGCTTTATCCCTAAAAGGACAAAGTGAAAAGGGGCAAAATCTTAGGCTCTCTTGGACATTCAACGTCCACACTGGAATCTCACCTGTCAGGTCAATGAAATAATAGTTTCAATGTGTGCATGCAAAGATGTAGTGTGTCAATTGAAAAGTAAGTGACTTTGGACAGCAGTTTACACATGAATTTAGACTGTCTCTTCCCTAGTTCTATTTTAGAAAGGAAGAAAACCTTTTGATAAAACAGGTCAGATGATAGAAACATCATAATTCAAGTGAGTGGAAAGAGTACTTGGCGTCTTGTGGAGTTCTACATAATTCTGACAGCCAGGAAGATGCTGCTATGATGTGTTACTGTGGAAAAGAAATTTTTTGGCCTCCGCAAGTGAAAAGACTCTCCTTGTTTTCAAGGTATTTTATGACAGACAGTATCACAGCTTGAAAGGATTTATCCTGAATGCAAGAGGTTGTAATGGTCAATCTGTCTTTTTGCACCTTGGGCAGTTCCTGTTGACGGTGCAGTCTGCATGGTCCCTGCTACTGCCCAGGACCATCCCATTCTTGACAAAATTTTTAATAAGAGTATGATGGTAAATGTACTTGGTTCAAAAAATTAACATGAAACTGAGCATTTCTGTTCAAGGTCACAAGTTCATATTTGACATGGAAATGTGAAATGCAAACATGAGTAGCAGTAAATGACTACTTCTTTACAGGAAATTTGTTTCTAATCTAACTTCAGTGTTGGTACAGAAAACCCCTATGATGCCAGTGCCAAAGAAATAGTTGCTCAGTATGATCATCATACGCCCATCTGCTCCTAATTGTATTCTGAATCTCTTGTTTGACTACGGGCATTTGGCAAGTAATCCTGTAACAGACATATCCAAATTTTAGGTAAAAGTATTATGTCTGTATTCAGCTCAACATTTCATCTCCAGCTTCTACCCTTGTTATATCACTGCTGTTGCTTCCAGTCGGCAGTGGAGCTGAAGGATTTATGGATGATAAGGATCTGAACTTCTTGCTGCTGAATAAACACCAGCTGAGATTTGCTGCCTCAGGAACCTTAACATATACAAGAGGCTGATAAACTCTCTCATCCAAATGTTGACAGAAATATGAATAAAAATAAAATCGATGAAGTTTTGTAATTGAAGTCCAAGAGAAAGATGAACTAAGGAAAAGATAAGATTGAAACATTTCTGAGTGAAGTGGAATGAATAACGTGATGCTTCTGGGTGACTTGATATATCTGGTTATTTACAATGGAAAATTTATGGATGAACAAAAGTCCTTCTTACACCTTTTTGAAATTGATAAAGGATAACTACACAATGCACACAGGAAAGATGAATAGCCATAAGGGATCCAGTAATAATGGACATGAAACTGCAGTTCATTTAATGATAAGAAACTTTTTTGTATATGCAGTGATATAGAATCAAAGCCAAATATTTTGTATAAAAGAACAGTACAGTACAAGAAAACTTGTTTCTTGAGTTTAGTATAACTAAAATCAAAATTCTGTTCCATGAAAAAGAAATTATGTTGCATCCATAAACAAATACACTTTTCCTGTCTCTGGCGTTGATTCCCTATCTGTCCTTAAGAAAATACCTTAATATATACCTTTTAACAAGGCACTGATATTTTTTCCAGTCCAGAATGAATTAGACCTCACAGTTCATATATGCTTTCTTGAAATCAATCCTCTCCATAAATAAATGTACTCTAAATGGAAGATGCTAAAACAAAACGTGCAGAAGTTTCCGAGTCATAATTTCTACTAATAACCTGGAACCTTAAATCTAAGTGATTTAAAATCTCAACTTTGATGTTCAGCTTTGAAAATCTCTTTTTGTTCGGTACTTTAAGAACCTGGGATGAAAGCATTGGAAAAGTCCAAAACCTGCACATTCTATTCTGAAATTATTCTTAGAAATTGTCTAGAAACAGCCACAAACAGCAAAATCAAGTGGACACAGCAATTCCTAGGATACGCAAGTTAAGAGTAAACCTAGTTTATATAGAAACCTAATCTTCTAGGTTTTCTTGAAGTATTCAATATGCCTTTGAATAAAAGTAATGTCATTTAGTCACTTGGATTTCCAATAAGATTTTGGTAAAGTCTTTCATCAAATTTATAATGGAATTACATGATCTTAAAGACAGATTTAAGACAGAAAAAAAAGTACAGGACTACTTTGTAAGGCTTCTCAGTGTAAAGAGTACAGTTGGGCATTATTTCAGGTTTGGAATTGTTTGATACAGCCAAAGATAATCTAGAAAACCAAACTGTGACTACTTGCAAAGCAATCAATGGATCGTTACTGCATGAACTGAAGCAGTGGTTGAAGCTGAAAAAAAAAAAGGTAATGTGCAAAAGCAAAACCTACCCAAAGACACCTGCTCCATGAAATCAGAATAAATTGATTACTCAGGGAGAAGATTGTGAGTTGCTAACCTAATTGTTAGTTTCTAACTAAATATCTGCTAGGTAGTGGCCAAAACCAACACAAACAAATCTGGTATTAAAATGTATTAAGTCATAAGAGAAAAAAACAATTAAAAGTGTCATTATGCCTCAGAGTGATTCCATGTTTCAGCTCCTCAGTAAAACAGTCTGGTCCCATTCAAAAAATGAGAGAAAGCACACAGAAATCAAGAAAATGGGTAATAGTCGTGAAACAGTATGCATATCAGGAGTCTTTAAAAGTTAGAACTTTTCAATATGGGAAAGAAATGAGTGATGGGAATAATATCTAATAAGACAAAAATTTCAAAATTACAACTGACATGTGGGAAATAAAGATAAAACTACTATTATTATTTTTTCACAAGAGAAAAGTGAAAAGAAAAAACTAGTAACTATAAGCTTTTAGTAAACAGATTTGAAATAAACAAAATGAGATAGTTTTTCACATGGCATACAACTAAGTGGTAAAAGTCAAGAGATGATATAGTCTTTTTTCCACGACAGATGTGGCTTTGAAAGTCACACAGTTGTAATTTTTTTTCTTTAGATATAGTGTTGCTGACCTGCACTGTTGTCCTGGTTTTTTACCTGGCAACAATGGAAAAAAAAAAAAAAAAAATTCTGGCTTCTGGCAGAGAAGAGCTACTGAAAATGAAACCAAATATCAACAGCATTAAAACTAGTTCAGTGTTTCATGCCTAGCAGTTTAGAACACAAAGAAGCCATCAACTAATTTCCAGCCCTGTAACACTTACTTCCATGCTCTTCTGCATCTTTAAAACCTGCCAGTCACCCACTTACAGAAGTAGTTCATGAACCTTCTTCAGCTGACTTGGCTCATCCATAGATAATACCAGTCAGGAAAATTAACCCACAAGTTCATTTAAAGTCCAATGAATTATGAAATGAAGTCAATGAACTGCTCGCATCTACCCATCCTGTACTGTCCACAGGCTTCTATTAGACCATTCAAAATGCTCTGAAGTGAATCATTACTTAATTAAATTACTGAGCACTGAGATTACAGAGAAACCACATGAAATATTCAAAGAATCAGGTTTAAAGAGAAATAGAAATATGAACCACTATGTTTCTCAACTATTAATCACATCACCTGTGACACTCAGGGTTCTTGCCTTTTATGCATGACGCTGTAGCTGACAAAAATACCTGTTGAGAAAATAACTCAGCTTATGTGTTTTATTCAGTATTAGGACACCTCAATGCCAACTTCAAAATTAATGATTCCAATTATGTATGTTAAAACTTGGGAAAGTCAGTGTAAACCCAACTCACTGTCTAAATCCATCCATTGCTGAAAGTGGTAATTTAGAAGAACACTTTGAACTATCACATTTTTTGATTCAAATATGACAAATTGAAAGAAAGAAAATTAATATTTGAAGCATATGAAGTTATAAATTTTACATTGTCCATGTAATAAGCAAATAAATCATTCATATTATGCAGAAGGAAAAGAAACATGTGGCCAAAACATATTTACTTCTTATCTGCAAATTAGTGAGTTATTTTATTACAGTTATTTTATTATTCTTTTCAGTGCCTAAACTTTTTAAAGAAATCACTCTTAGTTCTATTCACTGATAAAATTTTACACTTTCTATGTAAAGATAGACTCTTTTGCAGAAAAAAAACCCCAAACAACTAAACAGTTACTTACTGAGAAAAAAAAAGTCATTCATTTAATTTAACAAAATGCAGCATAATCATATTGATTATGGTAAAATAGATGTATGGGACTAGGACAATAAATGGGTCCATGGAGGCCTTTCTGTGCATAAACATATCAAGTAAATACAATAAAACTTATAATTCTGACTTCCTCTTGCAGAATGAAGATCAAATTCTTTGCTAAGAGTTTACTGCTAATACACTAAAATTCTGTGGGGTTGCACAGAATTGTTTTGCAGTGATCTATTCCTTCCTTCCTTCCTTCTTGATCAATTGAACATTTATTTGTTTCTTGTCTCTAAAATTCATTATTCTACCCAGGCTTGTATCCAGTTTACAGTATTTTATTAGCCCTGTCAATGTCATTTACAAATGTGACAGCTATCACCCATGGTTAACAGCTTATTTATTTTACAAAAACCACACCAACATATGGCCAAAATAGTCATAAAACGCAGTTAGGCATAAGACATTTAATGTGCTTTGCACAAAATGCAAGAGAAAATATTGACCGTATAAATAAATAATTCTACCTATTTCATTTAGAACAGTTTGAATATTCTAAGGTAGCAGCCTTATATCACAAAGTTCTGCTTACAGATCCAATTTTACTCAGTAAATCAGATACCCCCCTCCCACAGAGTCACACCACACATACATTCCCCTGATATACTATTTGATTATAAACATGTTAAATATATGGTAAAATTATAAACTGGTTTGAATAAAGAAACAGTGACCTAAAGAGAGAAGCAGAGTCATAGCAGAGCAACAAATTTTGTGCACTCATGTCAAACTAGACAGATTTATTATTGCACTAAAAAGTTTCAATATATCATCTTTTACTATTATGTTTATTTCATAGAAGCAAGGGATTATTCTGGGAAAAAAAATCTTTCTCATTGGGATTGGGATATTCTTTCTTATCCATTTGGGATAACATTGGAGCTAGATTATTTCTGGATGATATATTTATATTTATGTGTCTGTTTTTCAGGTTAAAACTCATGACTGAAGGGACCACTTAGTTCTGGGATGGCTCTCTTGCTCTACTGCTTCCATTTCATAAAGACTCTTTTTTTTTTTTTTTTTTTTTAAAAGATGCTACCCTGATAGCCTTCCTGGAGGAAAATTATTTCTCATTAAAAGATGCTTGGGTCATATTAGGCTAGAAATGGCAGTGGGGGGTGTGTGCTTAGAGGCATTTAATGTTCTATTTCAAAATAACTGAGGTGGCCACAGTTCTGATCTATATTTTAGTCGTGACTGATGCCTCTATATTACCTAAGAGCCTTATAGAGCTTACAAAATATTATGTATGGGAAAAATATGACTGATGGGTGAGATTCAAACATTTTTCTTTCAAAAATTTTCTATTTTAACCACTCCGTATGAGACAAAATGTAGATAACTGCCTATAAATCAAGGCTTTTGAGTTAAAAGAGATAATGATGAGTTTTGTTCTTCTGTCCTGCAGAAGCACAGTGGTAGGCTGACCTACATCAGAATAGTTCTCCTGAAGTCTAAATTTTGTGCAGCTGGGCATGATGAGCCATCTTTTGTATATTGTCAGGTGGAGTCAAACTGCTACCCAGCAGGGCGGGCTTTCTGAATGATTTCTTGCTGTAAATCACACATCAGCTGCAGTATATCCACACTGTTGTCAGAGACACAACACTGAGAAAGAGATTTCTGTATGGAAAAGTCACACAGTTCAGCGCTTGGAAGTCACAGCTGTTGATGTCTTATCATGGAATAAAAGCATGAGGGAATAAGAAGCTCTGCTTCCCCATGCTCCTGGGAGCTGGAGTACTTGTTTATGTTGCTTGGCACTTAGACCTCTGTCTAATAAAAGTCTTGATTTCATTTTTTAGCCCCAAGACTGGGTAGACAAGGGCCAGACTCCCCTAATAAAACTCCACTGGCTAGTTTTTTCTTTTTATTTGTAAGTAAATTTGATTTTAACTTATTGTATGATTTGACTCTCAGGCATGACAGAAATACAAGCAAATATGAAATCTAGAGCAGTAAAACTCTTCTTGAACTTCTCTGTTTTTCTTACATTCTTCAATTAATGGAAAATAAATCATTAGCAACTCAAAAGCTTTCAAAATTTAATGATTAATTTTTTGCTATCAAGTTTGGGCAGACAACTCTATAATGATTTATGTTAATGTGTTCTTGTGCATTTAACTTCACAACCATAAGCTGGGGTCACCCCTGTCCCAGCAGTGCTGCAGCAGTGCTGGTTTCCATCTCCTCACAGCCCTGCACTTCCTGTCCATAGGCACCACTAAGCATTCACTCTCAGGCCCAAACCCTGGCCACTCCACCCAGGGCACACCCCTGCAGCCCACCCTTGTTGTCTAAGTCTGGACATCTGGACACAACACAGCCAAGATTCTTCCATGAGTTTAATATGCCTGGCATTCCTTTTTCAGAGACTCCTAAGTGATTCCCAAAAGACTGTGTCATCTCATCCATGTGTTGTCTGGGCTAACTTCTATAAAAGCCAACAAGAATGTTGCTCCTCTTTGGATTGCCCTTTGAATTAACTGTGCCTACAACCTCCAGTCCATAAATTTAAGGGTACCCCCTCCTGTTTACTGGTCAGACAAAAAATAGCCTCAGATGATGCAACCTTTGCCCAGTGTACTGGGTGTGCATGGGCAGGTTTTGGTAACAGGCGGGCTACAGCGGTGGCTTCAGGGAGAAGCTTCTAGAAGCTTCCTCTATGTCCAACAGAGCCAATGCCAGATGGTTCCAGGACAGATTCAATTCTAACCAAGGCTGGGCTAATTAGAAATGGTGGTAAACTCTCTGTGGTCTTCTAAAGAAGAAGAAAAATAATTATTGTGCAATTGTAGTTCTGAGCCTCATATTAAGTGCCAGTAAGCTCTCTTCACAGGGTAGATAGACAAAACAAATCCCTTTTCTGCTGAGAACCAAGGACAGCTTCCAGGCCCGAAGTATAAGCAATGGTGGACCAAAGGGAGGAACAAGAAGGACAAGACCTCACAGCCTGAAGCTGTAATTGGACAATTAAACCCCAATATGCAAATGGACCAAAACTGATAGAAATGTAAGACCTCGTGACAGATCAACCTTTTGTGTGTGGCGTTTTGTTGTGGACTCGGGGTGCAGCCTTGGTCAGGCCCCTGTCCTGCCCAAGGTGGATCCTGGAGACCTTTCAATAAATACCTACTTTATTCTCTAGCGCTGTCCAGTCTCTGTTTCAGGTCAGCCTTCCAGGCATCAGAACAGAGCAGGATGAAAACATGTAAGATGAACAATTCTGCAGCCACTAAAGTCAGTGGAGAAGGACAAGGAGGTGCTGCAGGTGCCAGGGCTGAGATTCCCCTGCCGTCCATGGTGCAGATCGTGATAAAGCCGCTGTCCCTCTGCAGCTCATGGAGGAGCATGTGGATGCAGAGATCCACCTGCAGTCCCTACAGGAAACCCAGGCCAGAGCAGGGGAAGGCCTGAGAGGAGTCTATGAACATGTGTGAGACCTGTGCTGGAGCAGACTCCTGGCAGGGACTTGCTGACCTGTGGAGGGTGGAGCCTGTGCTGGAGCAGGTTTGCAGATGGAACTTATGCCCCGATGGTCCTGGTGGATCTGAAGGAACGTGCCTTAAGGACTGCATCCCATGGAAGTGCCCACCCATACTGCAGCAGTTTGTGGAGAACTGTTGCCCATGGTATGGACTCATTGGAAAATTCATGGAGAACTTCCAGAGCAGGGGAAGGAGTCCTCTCCATCAGCAGGAGAAAGAAACAACATGCAATGAACTACTGTAATCCCTATTCCCCATCTCCCTGTGTCACTGAGAAAGGGACTGGGGGGGGGGAGAAGGGGGGAAGTGTTTTAAGGTCTATTTTGCTTCTAATTAACCTGATTATTGCTAGTAAAAAATTCAATTGATGTCTTTAATTCAAGTCTGTCTTTTTCTGTGACAGTATATGATGAGTGATCTTTTTCTGTCCTTATTTCAACTTATGAATCTTTCATCATATTTTTTTCTCCCTTGTGCAGATACAGAGGGGAGTGATGGAGATGCTTTGGTGGGTGTCTGGCAGCCAACACCTAGCTATTCTTATTTTGCTGCTTTTCATAGCTTGAGGGCAGCTGATGTGATTTAATACATCTAACTCAGAGAGTATGGTTTTCTGCTTGGCAGCAAAGCCTAGTTACCAAACAGAACTGCAGAGAGGAAAAGTCATTCTCTTCTTGCCATTAGATTTTGCCACTCCTATAAACTTCAAACTGAATTTGAAGGAGCACAAACAGAAGTGTGATCAATTTCTTGGTGTGAATGAAGATACAGGAGCCTCTAAAACATAACTTAATGTGATAAAAACTATGACCCACAAGAAAAACCTCTCCATATTGAAAAAATTCTCCCCAACCTTTCTACAGTACTGCCACAGTATGTGCAGGAAAAAAAAAAATTATGAATATTGCATAATATGCATTTGGAACATAATACATAGTATAGTTTCTGAGTAAGTTGTTACTGTACATCACTATTTGTAATGGTGTTTACCATAAGAAAATACAAATTTTATTTCAGGTATAGAAAGAGGTACTATTTTCTTGTGCCTTTAAATCTAATTGCTTAGAATATTGTATAAAGTTCTGTGTAGTTTTGTGCAGACAAGACAACAGAGAAATTCTTTCTTTAGTCTATTTTAAACATTGCTTCCTTTACCTCTTATTTTCCACAGCAGTGATCAAGGCTCAAAGAAGCTCTTGCAACACTTTCCAGATAGTTTCAGTCATTTTTGCTTCACTTGATGGAGATTACTATTCCCATGTGTTGTGTTAGCAAAGTAGTCATGCAACGCATTTGAAGCTTGAATTAAAAGTCCATTTCTTCCCCCTGAACAAGATTCATAAATAAAAAATATCTTCTCTGAATAAAATTCAGGTATTGCACTGAAGGGAAAAGGCTTTATATGTTAACACTGTGAAGAGTCAACGATGCATAGTAAAATGGCTCCACGAGTGATGAAATTCAGATTTCAAGCTAAATTCTCTGACTTTCATTTTAAAAAAATGTTCCTGTTCACTCAATTTTTTAGGATTTCTGTCAGGATCAGTCCAATTTTATTATGCACATGTGCTAAATAAAAAGCCTCAGATCTATAGGCTGCCTTTCTGTACCTTAAATCATCATTCATAGGGTTGTCCCACTGCCCTAGAGGAAATGACCTTCAGAACATTATATCTGACACAGTGTTAGGTGACATCTAGATGCATCCATTTATCATTCACACACTTTTCCTCCCCCTAACTCTAAAGTTCATTCAGCAGGTTGTATCCTACTTCATCCTTGTGCACTTAGCTGACTGTCAGTGATAAAGAAGTGAAGGCTGTTACCAATCTTTGGGTTCTCATTAAAATGATCAGTTGAATGCTGTCAAATCACATCTATTCCTGCAGCTGTCAAATGAATGCAGTTGTTCAGATTATGGTCTCTCCAAGGACTGGTAGTTCTGTTAGTTCCCTTGAAAAAACACTGACTCTTGCACACATTCAGCTCACATCAGTTAGGCATTTTAAGGAAGGTGTCCATACTCAGTGCTCATCCTTGGTGCATGAACAGTGTCTCTTGGTAATAGGTATGTAAGGCTGCTCATGGGCATTATTATGATAACTATGGGTATCCAGCTGGGACAACTTAAATCCTTTACTGATGAAGTGTTCAAGTGCCATACTGCTGTAATACTCAGTATTTAAATATGTTAAATGTGCACTTACGGTTTGAATGAGAGCAAGTTTCTTTTTAAGTTGAGCTTTTAGAGTATAATTCGTTTTGTGCTAATTAGCTGGGCTTTTTACTACTTAGTCCATCACTGTTGAAAGGCTACTATAATAAAACTACACTTGATAACAAAAGTAGACTCGAAGGCAAAAGCAGATTAGAAATAATTGTCTTGGTTGCCAGTTTAAAAAATTAAAAAAAACCTGTTATAAAAGTGTATTTCTTAGACAATTTTCTTAAGAAAAGTCATACTTCATATTCTGGAAAATATAGCCACTTTCAGAAATTAATTGATTTAAAGAGTACAAATATGTCTAATGTAGCTTTTGAAATAATTAATTGTACAAATTTGCACAGATCAAATTGAAAAAAAACCTCTTTCCTGATGTATCCATCTTCGGTACTGTGAACTGATGACATGTCAGGTAGACATACAGAACACTCATGAAAAGTTACAGCTCCTTAAGTATTTTTCTCTGCTGAAACAACAGTTGATTTCTTTGCTATTTTACAAATGTGTTTACCAAAGAGAGACACAGTGGTTTTGCTCATTATGTCAATAGAGTTGAAACTCTGTTTCTGTGCAGTTGGTGGCCTCACATGTAAAGCAGCTGAAAGCTTTAAAATCCTTTAGTTGGCTTGATTAGACAGTGACCCTTTGCTTGTCATTGATTTCAGAATCTAGAGTTTATTAACAGGTCACCAGGGTATTTTTTTCCATCTGTATTGTTGGCCATTACCCAATTTGAACAGCTAAATACAAAAACAAATCAGAACCAAAGTTCCTCATTTTTAAAAGGTTTCAGTGTTTCTTTTTGCTTTGTATAATTACAGAATTTTCATGTATATACTAGTACTTTAATATATTTTACATGCTTATGTGCTAATTCAAGAATTTTTATTGACTTTTTAAATATAGGAATGCAAGTGAAAAATAAACGGTGAGTCAGTATGGATTTCAGTTAAAGGTTAATCCATATTAAAGGCTTTTGATGAAACAAACAACCAAAAAAAAGACCCCTCAAAACAAACTAACAACAAACCAGATGGAAAAAGCCTAACAAGATATTTCTGAAGTAAAAGCTCATAAAGTGATTTGCAGCATACGATATCACTCCTTTCTGGAAACAGAAGCAGAATGACAGGTTTTCTGTATAATACTTATACGTAAAGAACATTCAGTGAATAAAGTGCAGAGGAAAAACAAGGGTTACAGTCTGCAGGTTGGTGGCTGTAGGCATTGGAAACAGAGCAGTGTAAATGACAGAATAAAATGGATACTGTCCAACACAGCTTTCAATACCTCCTGTTTTAGGGCAGTTTGCATACTTGGTAAGTGTACCTGCTATTCCATCATTATGGAGCTTGAAAATAGTGGATAGTAAAGCATTATGGTCCAATTTCTATATAAAAGCACTCAATCCATTATTTGTACTTTTGACTGTGATGTTCAGCTGGCTATTCTCTGAACAGTTTCCTGATAGGTTCTGCATGCATTTCATTGAGGCTGCAATCAGGTTATGTTCCCCTAGCCTGCRCACGAATATCACACAAAACAGCATCCCAGTCTTGTGTCTACATATGTAGAACAGTTTCTATAGTCATAAGAGTCAATGCATTATAGAAGGTGTAATATTGGATAGACAGAGAAATATCTTCACCAACTGAGTTTTGGCTGATATAAATAAGTTGTAGGACTATTTTCTTCCAAGTTCTGCTGTGAATTGGACCTCAGCTGATTGATACATAGTATTTTTGTTTGGTTGTTTCAGACAGGCAAAATCATGGAATCACAGAATTGTTTGGGCTGRGAAGGACCTTTAAAAAGTCATCTAGTTCCARTGCTCTTCCAATGGGCAGGGACATCTTCCACTAGTTGAGGTTGCTCAGAGCCCAGTCTAGCCTGCCCATGAACACTTCCAGGGATAGAGCATGTACTACATTTATGGACAACATATACAAGTGACTCACCACCCTCAATATCTAGTTTAAATTTATCCTATTTCAGTTTAAAATCACTACCTCTTATCCTGTCACAACAAGCCCTGCTAAAATTTTGTCTGTGTGCTTCTTAAAGCCCACTCTCAGATGTGAAAGGCCACGATAAGCTCTCCCAGGTGTCTTCCCTTCTCCAGGATGAGAAACCTCAACTGTCCCTGCCTGTCCTCATAGGAAAAGTTTTCCATTCCCTTGAACATTTTTGTCACTTTCCTCTAAACCTGCCCCAACAAGTCCTTGTCTTCCCTTGTGCTGAGGACCCCAGAGCTGGATGCAGTGTTCCAGGTGAGGTCATACAAGAAGGGAGTASAGGGGCAGAATTCCCTCCTGTGCTGTGCTGGCTATGCAGCTTTGGATGCAGYCCAGGACACCAATGGTTTTCTGGGTTGCAAAAAGAAATTGTTGACTCATGTCCATCCTTTCATCCACCAGCACCCCCAAGTCCCTCTCAACAGGACTGCTGCGAATTTGTTCATCCTCCAGCTGGACTATTTCTACTTTTCTGAGATATTACTTATCTTCCATTCATCTCAAAATAGAAATTAATGTTTAGAACCATTAGTTGTGGAGGAGCTTTATCTCATAAAAGTAGTTAAAAGTGAATTTCCTAGTGAATTTTCTGGCAAATGAAGTGAACAAAGAGGTTATTTTGATTTTTGGTCCTAGTATGCATGCTATCATGCAGATTTTTTTTCCTAGTAGGTGTGATTATCCACTCTTTATGTTGCCTATAGTGATCTGAAGTTCATGAAAAAAACATCTCTTATTAGGACTCCCATGCTTTTTCAAAAGGGGTACTTTGAAGCTGTGCTTTTAATACAGTTTCTTTAAGAAATTCTTGGTTGTTTCTGATAATTTCTCCCTCTACAGTAGTTGTATTTATTCTGAGGAACCTTTCAAAAATCTCCTTTTTTATTCTGGATTTTCATGCAAAAGAGTGTATTCCTGAGCAGCTCTAACTTCCACTCCTGCAGCCTGTCTTCAGCTACAAAAATCTTGCAACATTCCTGTCTTGTTTTTGATGAGTAAACTGACAAAAATGTTCTCTGTGCTTTTGTTTTTCTGGTTTGAAGTTTCCATCTCTAAATGGGAGAAAGCAATTATCTCATTTGATTTTTAAAGAATTTATGTAATATTTGCATTATGTTATGAATATGACTTTAATTTGGCATCAATAATGAAAAAAAATTTAACAGTTATAGTTTTTCTATATTGTAATTCTGTTTTTCTTTCCTAGCATAGAGAAATATAGATTTTATTTTCCTCCACTCATTTCTCTAAGTCATTTCAAAACATAAATTCTTTTTCATGTATTGAGGAAAATGTATCAAACTCAATAATCATTTTGACACATACCTTAAATTATTAGGTAAGAAGAGTAATTTTGAAACATACTTTTTTTTTTTTTTTTCCATTTGTTAAATGACCTGAGACAAGAAGGAAAATTAAGTACTTTATCAAAAAAGACTGCATTTGTTTATAATTCCTCTGGTAAAAGAGCATTCGTCATACCTCCCTGTTCTCTCCCATCTTTTTATCCTGAGCTATAATCCCATCATTTGCTTGATGGACTTTCTTGAACTTTGACCTTTGTGTTAGTCATGCAGTGTGAAAAGTATTAATCTGGCACATGCACCCAGGTGTGGTCTGCTTGCCTATGCAGTCATACCTTCTCAGCCTCTCATTTATCTCAATAATACAGCTAGGAGCATTAAGAAGCCCAGTCAGGTCACATCAGTTAATGGACTGTTCTTGTCACAGATCAGATTTTCTCGTTAGGGGCAGAAGGGAATCATTTCAGTGTTAGATTTCCTCTGGACATTATCTATCTGTATACTTTCCCCCTCCCCAGCAGCTCTCCTGTCTAAACCATCACCGGTTTTAATTAATACCCCCTCTTTCTTTCT
>QVAJ01000025.1:1306851-1345262 GCA_003546035.1 Mixornis gularis | reverse complement strand
TTTTCTTTTCTTTTCTTTTCTTTTCTTTTCTTTTCTTTTCTTTTCTTTTCTTTTCTTTTCTTTTCTTTTCTTTTCTTTTCTTTTCTTTTCTTTCAGTCAGCAAGCCAGCAAAAACTTATGACGTGTCATTTTCTGTTAGGTTATACTTGTTGTATGCTAGTTGTTGAGCATGGCATTAGATCCCATTCTGCAGCTGAAGACCTACTGTTTATTGTTATAGACCATTGAAAAGAAAGTCAGAGTATTACTTTTATTTTTTTTTTTCTTAAATTGGCATACTTTTTTAAGAAAACACCAATTAAATTACTAGGTAATTTATTACTTTTATTACCTCTGAATTCACAATACAAAATGATAATACATTTAGATCACACTAATGACAGGATATGATCTCTAATTTCACTACAAAAAAGCTGAATTTTTGTCATTAACTTAGTGGAATGTGGATATATTCTTTAACTTTATTAAGATTCAGATTAAAATATAAGGTGTTCTTGGAAAGAAACATGATTTTAAGGGGATGAGACATCTGTTCCAGAACTGCTCACTCTTTTTATAATTTAAATGGCATCTTTTTTTCCCCTGCATTTTTTGAATCTCATAGCCTGCTTCTAACATTGCTTTCAGAAGATAAAACTTGTATCCTGTCCTGGTTTTGGCCCAGATCACCAGGATGGGGGATTGCCAAGACTGTAATGTTATTCCATAGAGAGGACATTCAGAATGATGTAAAGTCCATGCTTCCTCAGAGACTTAATATGGGACACAAAATCTAAAAAATATCAGTACTGAAAACCTTAACTGTGGTTGATTCAAGACAAATTATAAAGCTTCTTTAGAATTCAAGAATTGATTAAGATTAAAAGCTGATATTTCCTTGATAAACTCAAGACAGTCAACAAATTAGTTTTCATATTGTAAGTCAAATGTTTAAATCTTGAATTATTCATTCTGTAACTCTCTGAGTTATAAAGGCAAGAATAATATTCAAAGCCTTTGCTGATTGCTAGGTATATCTCTGATATATGACTGGTTTTGTTTAGCTATTTCTAGCATTTGCTGTTTAAAAAAACATGAATGTGTCTATTCTACTAAAGGGTGCCTTCACATGTCAGATTAAGCATCTGTGTAAAAGCATTATGCAGTTATATATCTATCAAAAATATTAGTGCTGTTTTATTTCTCAACTTATATAGTTGAGAAATAAAAATAGTGTAACTTCAGAGAACTGTGAACTTCACTGAACACAGGCACACTTCTGATTGATCCAGTCTCACCACCACTGCACAGCTGGCACTTTCGTTTGCATCCAAAAGAACAAACTGTGTAGCATCACAGTACCAAACTGTGCCTAACAGATCTCTTCCATAAAAGCAGATTRGATTTTTATCTGAATACAGAACTTTTCATGCAGAATTTTTCAGGCAGAGAACTCTCATTTCACATTTAACGCTGAAAAACTAATAGGCCACTTTTTTGGTAAATGCAAAAATTGTGGCCTTTTGCAGTTAGACATAGATGAATAAATAATATAATTTTTAATGTGATTTATATGTTTTACAAAAACTTAAATCTTACATTTAATAAGCTATAATGCATGGTTAACCAAACTTCTTGTAGGACTGGACTAATATGTTTTGAGTGTACTTCTTGAAATAGTTTATGTTGCACAGCCTGGATAATTTGAAACTCACATAAATGAGTCACCAAAAAATGCTTGTGATTGACAGTATTATAATAACTCATTAATCCTATAATGTTTTGGGGKTTTTTTTAATGAAATTAATTGCAAAAGTCTTTTTTCTCTTTTTTTCTGCTGGTAATGATAGTCATCTSTTCATTTTGTGTCACAAAAAAAAAAAAAAATCAAAACTCAGGGAGCTCTTCTTTTCACCTTTTGTGATTTCATGTATCTTCATATTCAGAATTCATATTAAACCAAACCCAGCTAAAATAGCAGGACTCTATATCAGTGCTCTATGAATCCTATTTATCGTATTAATTTCTATATTAACTATCAATTAAGGAGAAAAAAAAAGATGTGCAACTGATATTGTGCACAATATTATGTAAAACAGTCATAAACAAATCTGACATAAGCCTCAGTGGATGAGTAAACACCCAGCCAAACCCCTGCTTGCTGTTCTTTAAAGGAGACACTTCACTGGAATGGGAGGTTGTGGGGGAAAGACATAGATAACTCATTTCCCTCACAGTTAGACAATTAATTCACTTAACCTTCTGAGTGGCCAGTTGATCTTGAAAGGTTTGTTGAATAAAAAAAAATTTAGTTGATTTGTAKAAAATAACCCTCATGCTTTATGTATTTTCCATGAACAGCTTGCAGGTTCGGTATTCCCGCACCACGCCCCCTGGATCTGTGATGAGACATTGGAGCTCCAGGTCACAAGAGAGAAACTGCCTACATCGTGGGGAAAATCCTTCCAGAATAATTTAAGAATGTTATTAAATATGAGGTTTTAATATTTTTATTAAATTTTATAAGATTGGTTGAAGTATTTGGTATCTACCTGATGCAAATTCTTCTTCAGTGGTGACCACTGAGATAATACAGTGGCATTTAAAAAACACTAAATAGCCTTGAACATGGAGGTGCAAATTAATTGTTTAGAAACTTGGCGGGAAATATAATTTCAACAAAAGGAAGGCGAATACCYAATATGAAAATTTTCTATAGCAATCAATTTGACTGCTGCATAATAATTAGAAATATTTGCTGCTCAGTTGCTTCAATAAACTGCACTCTTCATGAATCAGGATTGTGTAGGGTCTCGTGGAACTTGSCCAGACCTTATGTATTGGATTGGTAAACTAAATGATTCATGAATCAGTGAATGTGCAAGTTTTATTAAACTCAACCAGGCTGGCAGTGCTGAATTGGCTATAATCAGAAATTAAGCCAAATAATACCCAACCCTTCTGTAAGGCAAGTAGGTATAGTTTCTGCCAAATCTCTATACCCTTATTCCAAGAGAAGGTAAAGCAAAAKGAAGCAGAAATGTTTTCTGTAAAATAATTTGAATAGAAAGGATATAAGTTTGGAATTGGGTTAAGTTAAAAGTCTGYAGAAATATTGATGACAATAGTCTCTTTTCAGAAGATCTTTAAAACTAATTCATTAAAAAACACATTTGGCAGATAAACATGATGTCAAAATCTGTGATCCCATAATTAAATACATAAGATTCAAGGGTAATATATAAAGCAACCACAGTTTCAGTATTTAATTTATATTTATGTTTAAAAGAGTAGGATTAGAAAAAAGACAGAGACATTAAATAGCACATTAATTATGCCTTTGGCCTTATCTGTAAAGGAATGAATAAAGCATTGTGTAAAATTTTATCCATAATTMTGACTGAATCAGTTGGAAAGACAAAACAAAACCAAAAACCACCCCACCTAACTCCTACATCTCACTTTTCTGTCCCCTCAGGAACAAACATATATGGAATTTTTCGCTTGGGTTCAGAGGTTACCTGAAACAAAGTAATACAGACAGTCAGCAGAGGATGATCACTAGGCTTTAACTTCTTAGATAGTACCATAAAATCGGTAGCATATTCCTTTAAAGAAGCTCCCTATATCTTATACCTAATCAAATCACAAAGAGCACATTATATGATGTGGATAAATAGGATTTATATACTCTTGTTCTTCTGACATGCCCACATTTTCGTAAACTTCAGTTTCTAAACTGTCATTGATTAAGTTTTGCCAGGGTTATCTAAAAYACTTGTTTTAGGACTGTCTGTCATTACTATATGTACTCTTTCTGCTGCAGTGATTTGCAATTCAAAACCAGGCGGCAAGATAATTTTTAAAATTTGATCAATTGAACCATGTTTTTGTTCAGCTTCCAGCACAGCTAGTTAAAGAAAAAAGAAGTAAAAATAAATTTTATAAGCATCTTTTTTAATGTGAACAGTTGTTAAATCTCCAACACATTCAATGGAGACATTAATTTAAATTAATCTAAATGGAAAGTGTGTRGTAGTAATGGAGAGGATAAAACAATATGAAGATATAAAATCTGCAACAGTACCTCTGTCACACATGGATAATGAAGACTCCTCTAGTAGGAAGAAAGGGGAGCTGATGAACTGAACAGGAAAGATAAAGCAAATCTCTTCTCCCTTAGATAAAGCATTCTCCCCTCTTGGTTCTCACCCTGCATTGTGATCTATCCTCTGGCTTCCCTTTTCTATTTTTGGACTACCACAAGCAGTTTGACACATCTTTTGGACACATCTGTTGCTTCAGTTGTCACGGAGTGGCCATGGATTGGTCTGCTGTTGCCTATTTCCTCAAAATTAATGTTAAATAGTTAGCATGGTTCTATAGTAAGACCAACTGTACCTGCAAGAGCTGCCATATTTTCTGTTTCTTATTTAACATAGCAAACAGAATCTTTTCCTAAGGAGCCAGACAGGAGCACTGGCTTCCCTCCACAGGACATGCATCTGATCAAACCTAGAGTCTGTGTCAGGGATGAGAGCTGAGCCGTTTACTCAGATAAAATTTATTATTACRTTTGCTTTTTTTTTTTTTAAGCTCTAGAAGTTTACACTGATTTCTGATGAATAAGTTATTCTGCAACATGAATACCATGTCATGTTTTTTATATTATGCTAAGAGCATTTATTTAAATATCATCAGCTCCAGTGAAACTATATGTGTGATGGATATACTACATTGACCAGAGATGCTTCCCCGGAATAAGGTCAAATTAATGATGAAAGTCTAAAAAATGCCTCATAAGATTGGCTTACAGATGATGTAGACATTGCATCTGTGCTATAAATTATAYAAAGAATTATCAGAAAATAAATGCATGGGACTTTTAAAAGTTTTTGTAGCACGATAGAAAGCAGTTTTTTTCCTGGAAATTCATACAGTGTTCACTTGGCTGTCCAAATCAAGTCTGAAACTGGTTGCTTTTTCCAAAAGTGAGGAACAAACAAGCCATATCTATCTGAMTAGATAGATATTTCAATGCAAATATATAACCCAAGAGGCTCTCTTTAAAGCTTATATTCGTGCATGTTTTGCTGTTTTTTCTTCTTCATGATAGTGAAGTGCTTTTCATACTGTTATCTAAAGGTGCAAATATCACACGTGAAATACGTGCACACGTGTATGCACACAGRCTATACTGGTATGTCATTCTTCTCACTCAAAGAACTGAAAGTGAATAAAAACATTGTAATTTTATACACTTGTAATTTYATATACAGAAGCATACTTCTGAAGRGTTTAAGTTCTTAATTTGCCAGTCATCTGTTCTGTTCTAGGAATATACTTCTGGGTGAAATATATTAGCTTAAATGCTTTGCCGTAGCCCAGAAATCATAATAAAATAGAAATAARTCCACCAATTTACACATATTCAGTAGAGATTAGTGTTCTAATCTATGAGACCATGCAAGTGTTGGCATTATTAACTAGAGTAATGACCTGAACCTCTAGGCAAAGAGAATCTACACATAGAACTTCAGACATGGCTGGCAACATTCTTTCYTGAATAACTCATTTCAATGTAAAAATATATGAGAAGGGTCTGGTCATGGAAAAGGGACTTTATCCTTCTGTAGTTCTCACTCTACTGATTCTTCATTACTCACACCTTTAAAAATTCTCTGCCTTCAGTGTACTTGCTCACTGATCTGTCTTGGATGCCTGGTGCTTCATGTCTCCCTTATTAGTTGTCTGTTGTCTTGTATTTCACAAAACTGTTTTCCAAAAACCCAGGTAGATTTTGTCACATTAACTGTTTTTACCAAACTTGTTTGGGCTGAGACCTCTAATAAACCCATAAAGCAGTTAAGCAATATCTTATGATTTTTGGAAATGTTTCATGTTCTTATTTTATCTTCCATCTGTTCACTGCTTTTTGAATCAAAGATACAACTGTCAATATTTCAAAACAAACAAAAAAAGCCAAACCAAAACAGACAAACAAACAAATCGGGAAAAAAACAAACCAAAACAAAACCAAATCATGTGGAAATTCCATATATTTTCAAATTTTAAAAAAATAACAAATTTAGAAATTAAGAAATGTATAGAAATGTATGTCTCAACAATGGCTGCTTTCTAGGAGCCAGAAAGAAAAAAAAACATATTTAGAGAGTTCATAATTAAATTATTCCAGAGCTGCAATATGCATAGATAAACCCAAGGCATAGGTAAACTTTCCATTTAGTCCTTYCAAACTTTTCTTCTCTTGGAGAGAGATCTGTTTTTTATGAGATTYTCAGATACCATGTCTACATTAGTCTCTAAGAAAGATTTCTGGATGTATACAGCCAAAAGAGATTTACAAATGGTCTTGGCACTTTGGTTGTCACTATTAATTTTCCTGAACTTGTTTGCTTACTATTAATTATGCATGCCCTAGYAAGGATGTTAGGAATGTCAGACCAGCTTTGCTAAAATGGTAAGTRAAGTTGCAACAAACTCAATGGAATGAAAACACTGAATAAGTAAAAGGTTGTTATTTAAAATAGATGGGCTTTCTTAAGTGATATTGATTTAGAAAAGGCTCACTTGACAAGAAATATCGCTGTGCTTTTAACRGGCATTAATCACCAGATGGCAGTGGCCTTTTAGAAAAAAATGTTTATTTGATTATGTCATTACTAAAGTCCAGAACATGATACAATATATCACACTCAAATAAAATATTTGCAGAAACTTTCCAGAACAYTAATGCTTCCTCTATAATGGTAATTCCCACCAAAGACTATGGGTAAATCTTGATTTCTTTAGACAGTTTCATCCACTTGTTTTTAWTTTTAAGGACAGAATATCATGTATTACTAGCAGAACACAAGTCTGAGTGAATTCAAACGAAATCTTCTCCCTGAAACTCTGTACTGTCATGGGAAGGTGCCAAACATTCAAATAAAACTGAAGTTTGGAATTGTCTTRATTGGTTTTAATAATTTATTACACTAACTATGAAACACTTGGTTGGCTAAAGTCGACTAGGAAAATAAAATGGTGGTTATTGCTAAACTACAGACYTTGATCACTATGATTAATCTCTGCACTTATTTAAACTTTTTTTATTAWATGGCTTTATCTAATTCTTAGTTGTTTGATCTAATGTTCACCAATAGTATATATGACAGTACTTTCCTGTACCATTTTTATCAAAGGCCCAGCAAACAATGATAAGAAAAGCATTTTTATAGTAAAGAMCTGCAGACCCAATGGAAAAGACTCATATTGACAAATACCAACATAAAAAAAAGAAGAAAAAAATCGAAAATTTTGAATACAGCCTGAAGAAGTTTTCACTGTAAACATGGAGTTAACAAACCATTATGGATTCCATTCACCTGCACTTGCCTAAGGGATCATGAAACCATTTGCAACCAAACAGTGAGAAAGAAGTTCAGGTAATAGTGGCATCTGTAAAGGACACTAAAAAAAAATTTAACTGTGTGATTAATTTCCCCTCTTATTTTGGTTGAGCAATTTTKTTTACTGGTGTGTTGTGTGGGCATAACTTTGCCTGGAAGAGTGATTACTTCTGGCATATGTCAATATGAGCCATAATAATGCCATCTGTATCACTGGTGAATCTGTAGTTCTGTATAGAAGATATGCTTTGTTTTTGCTCATAACACACTTTTGAGCATAAATCCAGGGAGCTTGGAGGAAACACCGAGTGTTTTGAAGGTCTGGAACACCTCAGAGGACTAGGATGAGGAAGAGGAGGTGAGATGTTTTCTCTGAGCTACCTGGCTGAATTGACCTTAACCCCCTTGACTRTCTGAACTTTCAGAAGTCAGACATGAATATGTCCTTATGTATTTTTACCTATGTGTGCTAATGTGYGACAATCTCATTTTGATCTTACTGTTCTTATCTTGCTGAGGGAAAGATCCAAAGTCCGACACTCCCCACAACCCGATAKATTTGCAAAAGTGATTTTTTTCCACATAAAGAAACATACAATATCTRGGAATGTTCTCTTCAAGATTTTTAATAACAAAAATGTTATTAGGATTATAGCTTCCTTGAGGCTGAGGTTTCACTGTTTAGCTTTTGTCCTAAAAGTCGTCTCACCCAAGGTTTATGCACTGGTTCTAAGTCTGTGTAAATAGAGCTGGAGGATGATTGCTCATTCACTTCTTTCTCCTTTCTCCATTCTATTTTTTATTGTCTTTTATCAATTCTTTACTGTACTAGGACTCATCTCAATAAGCCCTAGTCTCCCCTGCTTTCTCTAATTATTAAAAATGCTTCCATGTGCTGCTTCTTACATTATTCTTCCCAGMTTTTACAAACAGACTTTCCCTTTTTCAGATTGTTATACTACACACTTGCATACACACAAGATATATATTATACATGTATGCACACACACATACAYACATATATATACATGTATATATGCAGAAAATCACAAATGCTTCTAGACAAAGTCATCCAAAATGATATGTAGTCATAAGCTGTGTCTGGCAATTGAAAAATGAATGGGCAGGTTTGCTAATGATGAACACAAATTCGGCTCAGTATTTAATTTCACTCAGTTGTCACTTGAGTTGTTATTTGAGCAGAGGAGCTTCCGAGGTGACTGTGTCATCTAAGACAGTAATATTGTTCTAGTCTAATGTTTCTGCACTATAATTTAATAAGTTTGACTCACCTTTTTGCTGGCTGGCAGTGGGGGTTTTATCTCACCTTTCCTTCTGTTCTGACTTTCTGCTAGACTACAGCCTTTGGTTTGTGGGCATATTGGAAGTGAAAGCAGTGTAATTCCCATCACTATCCATGTGCACTCACTGTGTACYTCTAATAGACTCACATGCCCTAAGTTTTAAGTAAGACAGGATCAAAGAAASCTCCTTCCCTTGATTTCAGTCATAGGTTCACTGTTTCAAAGATAGAAAACAACACAAAATTCTTAACTGCTACATCTGCATCATATAACTAYCTGCAAATTAATGCACTAATAAGAGTAGATCAAACAGGATAAAAGAAAAAAATATGCTTATGAGATAGTCTGACCCTAAAATACTTTCATGTTTCAAATTTGTCATGATTACCAAGTACAGAAATTGAACATTTCTTTTCTTTTTAAAGACATATGGCTTCTTATGAAAGTACTAGATTTGGAAAACTAAATTTTTATGGTGTCATACTACACCTAAACTCATACGGAGTGCTGTGTTCCAATAGTATGATGTGGTAAGAAGCTCCTGAAAGATCAACTACTACATAAACCTGCCAAAAAATCTCTCTARAGGTGTACCTATGAACACTTGCATTTCTGTGTCCCAGAATTCAGTTGTACCTTTTATTATGCAACTCAGTTCCATCTCAGAAATTTGATGCATTAAATWGACTTTTTGAAAATATTTCCAAATAGAAAAACTCTACTACAATCTTCTTCTTTTCTTTCTGGCAGTTCCATTTGTTGTTTTCATCTGGTTTTTTTTATACATGTTTCATAGTAATGTTGTGGGATCCTTCATTAAATATAAAAGACTACATGTTTCTGTGTATCCTATTGCTTTTCCCAAAGAAGGAAAATTTGCTATTTTAAACAGAAAAAAATTGTGTGCCTTTTATAACACCATAAAAACTCTTCCATTTAGGAGAGTCCCTAAAAACTGAGTGTGAAGACTGAAATTATGATAGGGGACAATACATTACTATATTACTTTTTCTTAATTTTAATGAGCAAATGACTACACGCTGGCAAACATGAAGTCAGCAGACATAACAAAAAGTAATGATATAAGAAATTATGTTAGCACAGTGACAGATATGAAATATGGAAAATATTAGCAATTGCTGATTAAACTACATATCCCTTCTATGTAAAGTCATGAATACATAGAATTCTAATAAACTATTTATATTTTAAAGAAATTCGGTATTCTTTCAGCATGTCTGTATAAATACATTGAARTACTAATGAAGAAWGTAAAAAATATATATTTTTTAAGAGCTGCACACTGTTTCTAGGCAAAGGATTTAAAAATATTTAAGGCAAATTAAATAGCAACATGTAATTGACACAGGACTCTGAGTCTCATTTTCAAATGCCTAAGTAGCTGAGAGCACCTAAATATTCAGATTTGGCCTATCTGGAATTGCAAATATTGGCCTGTGACATGTTTACTAATTAATCTCTTGGACTATTCACCATTAGATATGCAGAGCATAAGGGATTCAAYTGAGCTGCATGTCATGTTCCTGGAGAGATATCATCCCACTTTAAAAATAGGAGAAGTAAATATATCATACGTTTTCTGTGAGCTTCCTGCTTTAGAACAGTGAAAAGACACAAAAAGTTTAATTTCCTKTCTTAAAAGATTAACAATACAATATTAACAATCTCAGAATGTATTTCTTGAAAACTACTTTTATATGCAAGTTCTATCTAGATTGTTTTTAGTCTGACCTGATGTTATCTAGAAAAACAAGATGACACATATGCCCAACAGTTTTGTTTGACTAAACACGTAGACTTTTGCAAGGAGAAAGACAACATACAGTAAACAAAATTTAGGCTGACATATCCAGTCTAAAAGATTGTAAATCTTAAGTTTTGAGATCCTTTATTTTTTCTTAAAAATGTAAATTAGAAAACAAACAAATCCCCCAATATTTATCACTCATGTAAAAAAAATCAAACCTATTCTTTTCCCCATTATGCAACATTTCTGTGTACAGACTCTTGAAGCTGAGAGGGTGAACACAACAAACATTTATGCATTGCTAGTGCACTACTGGAGAAACTCAGGCATTAAAATGATTCTCATGTGATAAGACTRCACGTAAAAGCAATTGATCTGACCCACAAATACACTGTACTGGCTTGGTTTTCTTTACCTATTCTTGAGAATAGCAAAACACTTGTATCTAAAATAAACCATATCCACAATCACTGGCAGAGATGGAATAATACTTTCTTGCAGTCAAACAAAACATGTTTAGGAAACAAGTAGGCTGACAAGGACCTTAATTTTTGAAAGTGTCATTTACATACTGGTTTGGAAGGCCAGACATTAGAGAATGTTTGACAGAAGCTTCACTGTGTGTGGAGGGGCTTGTAGAGATTCCGGGAATAAAACACAATTGCCTGTGGGGCATGAAAAGTGAGCAGAAGTGAAACTTTATAGGACCCAGAAAATTAAAATACATTTATCTCCTTTCTTCCCAGCTTTCTTTTTCTGTTCTTCCTGTAATTCTCAGCATCCCTGAGCAGTACTTGTTGGTACTATTTGGTTAGTACTAACAGTAGGAAAGGCAGTAGGAAAAAGGGAAAAAAAAAAAGGAGCAAAAGGCTTTTTAGTGTTTTGAAAGAAAACAATAAAAATAAGAGCATCTAAACTGAAAAGCAGGAAATGAGAATACATTGGAATTATTTGATACCATAAAATCAATTATTCAAAAGAAACAAGAGGTTGAGCCAAAAGCATAGATAGAAAACATTGACAGCAACAGCAAGAAAAGGAGATGGRTAAAGGAATAAAAGATCAGTACTGTGTCTGCATAAGGATTTTTTCATTGCTTATGTAAAAACTTCTATGCACCTTCACATTTTCTGTATGAGGCCACAGCATGACTGTAGTACATCAAGGAAAAAGACAGCATTTCTCTGCCAGTGAATGAAACATTTCTTCAATAATTAAATATCCATGATCTGAAGCTCATCAGGCATTTGGAGTCTTAGAAGTAACTATAGCAATGATAGGCTAGATGTCTGTGCACGAGTGAGAACCTCACAAAAACAGGTCAAAGTGCAATTCTCCTTCAATTCTTTAGATATTGACAGCAGAAATGCAGGGTATGCTTCTAGTGGGTTTTTGCAACATATCATGTGGAGGTAATATACTGATGCCATTTGGTTACCCTTGGCCTAGGGTAACCACCATGGCATACTTCAGCAGTTGTTGGACAAAATTCCCAAAAATAATTCCCCTGCCGCATACCGAAACCTAGGAAGCCACAAATCAAAATTCAGAAAACATGGTTTTGAAACTGAAATGCAGAGTTAAGATTGCAGAAGATTTTTGCTTCATGCATTTGCTTTAAAACATGGGGGAGTTTTGTACCAGCCTGCTTTAATCATTGTAAGATTGGAGCCTGATGTGCATAGATACTGCTGAAAGGCAGAGAGCTCCCCTATGGAGTAATTTTAGATAGGAGATGAAGTTATGTGTCCCAAATCATTCACTAGATGATGCTCTTTCTCTTATTTATACATAGGTCCTAGATAGACTAGCCACTAGGCATATTAATTGGTTGGGTTGTTATGCTTCCCTGATGCCTTTATTTATGAGGTAGGATGAGCTACTGTTACAAAGAAAGCAGAAAATACATGAATACAAAGACAAAGGGAGCAGGTTCACYGCACCAGAAAATGAACAGAGAAAAAACTCCTACCAAACCCCAGAAGATATTCTTAACATTGCTAGTATTTTTAATTGAAATAAATGGATTTTTATGGTGGAGTTGTTTTGTTGGTGTTTTTTTTGGGTTTTTTTGGGTTTTTTTTTTGGTT
Source organism: Mixornis gularis (assembly GCA_003546035.1). Lineage (NCBI taxonomy): Eukaryota > Metazoa > Chordata > Aves > Passeriformes > Timaliidae > Mixornis > Mixornis gularis. Next base: position 1,332,709 of record QVAJ01000025.1, on the reverse strand, counting down.
GTTGTTTTTGGTTTTGGTTTGGTTTGTTTTTTTGTTTGTTTGTTTTTTAACATCAATTGGTATTAGTGAGTTATAGATAAAGGAGTTTAGTTATTTTTAGACTAAATATCTTGAAGATAGCTGGCCCTCAAGCCAACCATCATGACCTGGGCATACATAATTTTTGATTCAAGAACTTGACCCTTTCACTATTCGATTCCACATATTGAATTCTTCTCTACTCAAAGACAACTGTACTCTGTGCTGTGTAGTGGTGTAGGTTTTTTTGTTTCCACCTACAGGCCTACAGGTGGCTGAGTAACTGCAATTCAGGTTCTATTTGCCACTATGTAGGAATCATGAACAGGCATAGGGAACAAGGCAAGTCTGTGCACAGCAGCCAAATAGAATTGAAGACTCTACATTTTTAGGACTGTATATATGACTGCCTTGGACATAAAATATCTCAAACAATAAAGCAGCAAAAACTTACCTTTTAATACAACWGGATGGAGAGGAAGATTCAGGGCTCTGCCACACCACTTGGGAGTCACATAAATGAAGAAATCTTTCCTCTGTGATTGAAAAAGATTTAGAATTATTTTATGTGGTATAGCTTGCTCAAYGTGAAACCTCCAGAAGCACCTGCATTGTGGTTGGGAAGATACGTTAAAGCAAATAAAGTAATAATTTAGAAATAATAATTTCTAAATAAAGAAACTTGACTGCTACCATTTTTCCTTTTCCTACAATTAACATTTGTTCTCTTTTTCTCAATCATTCTATGCTGATTAATATACTCACAAGGAATGTCTGGCAAGAGAATAAGGGAGAAAATATTTCCAAAGCAATAAACAAAAAAAATCAGCTTTATGAAATTTGATCTTTTTTGTGTGTGGGCGGGAAATATTATTCTTTACTTTTTTCTTTTTCCATCATGGTACATTGTTTTATTCATCCCCTAGATCCTGCAATTCTACMCTTCATGCAGCAAATGTCTTAGTCTGCTTAGAGAATGTTATATAGTTCTGGTGCAAAAGGAGTTTTCTTTCTCCAAGATAGTCGAATTATTTTATATTCAGAAGACATTTAAAGGCTGCAAAGAAAAATCTTCAGTTTAATACAAATGTAGCTCTTTGCTCTGCTTGTATTTCACTTTATTGATCTTTTAGGATGTTCCTGTCAAATGACATTTTGCACAGTCTGTGAGGAGCAGAGGTGGCCTATCAGCAGGTGYATTGCAGGTCCTTCCTGAGTGGCTCACTGAGGATTCCGTTTGGTGACAGACTCCAAATTGAAATCTTGGAAGTGCTTAGGGGTCTACTGCCTGGGAATATGGAATAGAAAACATCAACCGTGCATGAGATAGTTAATGGAAAGTAAAATTATTAGAAGCTATTTTTTTCTCATATTATTTTTGTAACTGATAAAATATACAGCATGTTTTCATGGGTGACTGCATCTCATTCTTGTCAGCTGCAGCAAATACTGTCAACTGRGGAAAAAACAGAATTTATTTGGCAGTCAATAACTATATACATCAGTCACTCAGATTTCTCTGATGAGTCTAAATCTTAATTTTCCAACTTGTCTAGAARAGACAGCTTACAATTTTGCAATTCCCATTGGAATTTGGAAGCCAATGGCTCTACTGCAAAAAAATAGATATGAGTAGTTGATGCAATTTGAATCTGCCATATCTCATTGGATAAATAAGGGCATAGTTCGGGAAACTAAAATTATATTTAAAAAAAGGCTCCATAAAATGAAAGTACTTTCTTATGCTGGTTTCTTGTTCTAATACAGAACTAAATTAACCTCCTGAGACCATGACAAATCTATTCTTCATCTGCAATTCATGTTTTAACTTTGTTGTGCTACACGATCTTGCTCATAAAACACTTCCTCCAAAAAACCACTAGGGGAAATGTCAGACAATTCATCTATTAAAATGAAACCATACAATCAAGACCTGTCCTTCTGCTACAAATAATTCTGACAAGTAATTAGTCAGAACTCGCAATTTTGTGCTTTTATCTCAGCATTAGTCTTCAGAGTTCAAGAGAGATAGATTAAGGGAAAAAAATTAAATATGGTACAAGAAGGCAAAGAAACCATTTGTGATACTTATGTAAGTTCTGAAAAGAGACATGAATGTGTCATGAAGTCTTGGCAGCTGATTTGTGAGTGAGAAGAAAAAGATTAAGGATACCTGCTTTAATTGAGGTGGATCACAGAGTAGTCAGAACTTGATGCTCTAGTGGGAACACATTAAAGCTGCTTTCTGTCTCAACTAGTTGTTGCTTAAGAGATAATTGTTGAGACCTGAAATTGGTGACAAAACAACCACTGAAAATAATAATTTTCCTCTTCTATTTATTGTCTTCAAAAGTGAACTTGGTAGCTGAGGATGACATGTCTAGAGCTGAAAGAAATAACGTATTTATGCCAAACCTGTGGCGGTTTTAAAATGTAATCTGAAATTACAAGCAGAAATTCTGTGTGTATGTATAAACACAGACCCTGTCCAGCCTCCCACGGGGATTCCTTTGCTAGCTCAATTGCTTGAGAGGCTTTAAGGGTAGTGTTATAGGAATAGGATAAAGGATCAAAAGAGGCTCTTACCATGAGATGTTCCAAGATGTTTATTCTCCCAGGGAAACCCAGGGGGCCATAGGCAAKAGGCAAGAGGCAAGAGGCAAGAGGCAAGAGGTAAGAGRTAAGASAGCGAACCAGGAAGAGCAGGGGCTTTTTACCCCTGCCAGGGAAAGATAACTGGAACTCAGCCAATTAGGTCAAAGGGGAAGGAAAGGTCAAACTAAATGGTAACATGTTACAGGGGTCTGGGGAAAAACCATTTCCCAGAGGAATACAACATGTATGGTGTTTTAAACCAACTGTGCAGAATTTCTGGTTGTTCTTCGATATTGTTATATTAGTAAAAAAGGAACTTTTTATTAATGAATGTGCTTATACTACTAGCATTGTACGTATAAAGTGGTGCTATTCTCTTGGGTTTTGCCTTTTTGGTTTTGGTTGTTTTCTTCCTTTTTTAACCTTGTAAATCATGTGATCATTGMAAGATCAAAAGAGGATGAAGTTTTGTCAAAAACAGGTTATTTGTATACTTCCACTGCTAAGGCTGGAAATCTGAGGATATCATGAGAAAGAAGTTGCAGATGAAAGTAGGAAGATGGAGAATTTTTTAATGGAAGAGACTACACACATATATAATCATATTTCTCAGTTAATTTACTAGGAAGGCCAATGGTTATYTTAATGTGCAATGATATTAACATAGAGTAGCAAAATACTGTCATCTATCACAACACAGAGTGCCAAAATATTGTCATGTATCACTCAATTAAATCCTCAAAAATTGCAGAAAATCTTAATATTGGATCTTAAGAGTGAAAAATATATTGGTCCATAGGAAAAATATGGCTTTGGGTAATTTTTATTTGGAAAATATTAAGCAGTATATGAAACATATTAACARAAAGATGTAGGGTTTCATTATATATATAAATATATACAACCCTATATTTTACAGAATTTAAAAATGCATGCTCATTCATTTATTCTTCATATTAATCTGGAACAAACACAGTTAGTAGCTGAAAGAAAACTTTTTTTGGAAAGTAGAATGTTTTAGTTTACTTTGCAACACTGATGATTTTCCTCCTAGGATTTCAAAGAGGGGTGCTCTCAGATGTACTTAATGAAAACAGAAAGGATGCTTCTCTCCTGTGATGATTATGTKTTTTAAGGGTGAATATCAGTGAAGAAAATCATAAAGAAAATGTCATCAGCTAGAAATAGAGAATTTTGGAATATTTGGTCATAACGTTAAGATTGGGCAAAAATAAGAAAAAAGGTTATTATCATTACTATCATTAAGTAATTAATATCATTCATTTCCTTGTCTTGCAGTGCTTAGAGGCACAGGGATAACACTAGTAGATGCAGAAAAGATAGACRAATAAAAGAATGAAAAATTTTACAACAAGAAATTCAAACTATGTAGTTAAATTACAATGTCCTGTTGAAACACCATTTTTTAAAGGCTGTGCTAAATTTTTATGGTACACTTAAGTTTATATAATAATGAACTAGTAGATGGAGGCTTATTGTTGTGATGCAATTTAAACTGGAAAAGAAAAAAAGAAGTCTCATTTAAAACCTAGTTTTGTTCAAAAGATTTGGCAACAACAGAGTAAATAGGGGTTAATTGATCCTCTCTATTTACTGGGTAGAGATTAAAATCTCTAAAGCATGGATTAGCTATTCTTAAATCAACCTGTGGCAGGCAACACAGTGTTGGTGCTTCAAATGTAAGCTTGCCTATTCTTTTGTCAGCAGCTCTCAGTTTCTTTGCCTGAAGGTAGTGTTTTCCAATTACCCCTGTGTTCTCTCATAAGCTGCAAATTTAAACTAATTTTCCTCACTCCATCTGGGGAACCACGAGTTCAGAGATGTTCTGAGTGATCTTCTTTCTCTCCTGTTTTATCAATATTTTTCCTCATAAAGTTTATAAAACCCCACATAATTCAATTTCCAACTGTATGATATTATATTTTGGCTGGTRTAATGAAGCTACTTCTAACTTTGTAGGAAGAGCTAAGATGCAATTAGGCTCCTTCTGTGTTTTTTCCTCCTTTCTGTTATTTTCCTACTAAAATCTATAACTTTTCTTATAATCCAAATTTTTAGAAGGGATATAGGTGCAGTGATATAATAAAAATAATGCGGTGGAATAGGAGAATGACTTCATATTATATATGCATATAACAGGTGTCTACAGCATAGAACAGGTAAGAAGGCAAGAGTGAAAAACATTTTCAAATATATTAAATTGAGAAAAGCAGGGAAAATTCAAAAATTTCATATTTACTAAACTATTTTGTATGTTTTGGAAAGAATAACCTAAAAAAAAAAAAAAAAAAAAAAGATAAGCTTGCAATGTCTTCTAAATCTCACAGCCTTTATATTGCAGCATAGTAGCAAAGCACCAATTTCAGACTAAGTTCCACTCATCACACAGCATCCTGAATGACTAGTTGAGCTGTTTTACTGGAAACTTCCAAAAATYTCTGCTTTGGTGTTCTCTGGCAGATAGGACCTTTGACAGATTTCCAAAAGCAAGGAAACTCTCATGTTCTGACGCGTTTTTGGTATCCATTAATTTCAAGCAGGACAAGTGAACCCTAATGGCTTTTCCTACTAACATTTAGCAGTCATTCCAATATATCACATTCTCCAATTTTTTTTGCCAATCTTTTTGTTGTTTGGTTTGTTTGTTTGTTTGTTTTTTCCCACCTGGCTGCAGCACTCATTCCTTCAYCTCAAGAAGCATGTTGTCCCAAAGTACCATTAGCAGGCTTGTTCCCAGATCATGTCTGGCTGTGCACAACAGAAACACCGAACAACTGGCACATTGAGGGGAAGAGGAAAAGGCTTATGCAGGAGCAAAAACATATATGAGATGTGCCCTGTTCATCYCTTGACACAGAACTGTGCCAGGACCCAGGGATAAGAGCAAGRTTTTACATTCCAAGGGAAGATCCTCTTTGTTTCTCCCTGCCTGGCAGAAATTGCTTTCAGAAATGTGTGATTTCACCATACATAGTATTATTTTTTTAAGAATTTTCCAAATGTTATTGAAAATATTCACACAGACCTTGTAAACTCACACTTTACCATCAGCAAACAGGCAAGTACTCCTCCTCTTGCGTGCCTCTAGTGTCTGCTTTCCTCTGTGCCACTGTTTCTCTCCTCTGCTGGAAACTGAATCTCAGTATTAGAGTCTTCTCTGTGTTATGTCTGGTATTTTGTTGCCGCTTACCAAGAATGTTACCTTCCTTACTCATTTCTTCCCTTTGATTGTTTTACCATAGCCATCTTGCTTGGACTGGTCTTTTTTGCTTGGAAGACTACTCATGAAAAAGGCATTAAGGATATGTCCAAATGTTGTATTACAAAGATGCCTGAACAAATTTTGTGTGAATGACAGAAGCCATATAGAGTGGCATTAAATCTAAGGCAATCTTTCTGAGAGGCAAGGTATGTTAGCATGAGTGTCATATCATATTCAAAAACTGAATGTTTTGTGTGTYGTAATTTTCAATGTGAGCAAAAAGAGTTCAGGTTGCCTGAACTGATATATTTTCAGTATATTGAATATATATCAGTATATTGAACTGATATATTTTTACTGTAGCCTCTGAAAGATGCAGTCATTGTTGCTAACATTACATTTATCAACAATTCCATTCTCAATCTGCACTGGCAGTTTTTCTTGATTTTTAAAATMTTTTTCTTATTATTTTTGTCTARTAAAAAGYSTCTAGCAACTTYTGTCCTGAGATAGTTGCTATTCTCACTGTGCCATACTATCYGTCTGTAAACAGTATTTGACAGTCTTAGTTTTTTGTGGTTTTTACACATAATGTTGATCTGATGATACCCTGTATGCCCATTAAACGTTTTGTCACAGACTGAAGCAGCAGCTAGAATGTGCTGAAAACCTTCAAGGATGTTTGGCATTTTAGCCTTTATTTGAGAGCTGAGTATAAATGTTATACTCCAAAAACACAGTTGTAAACTGAAATGAAAGAAAATCATGCTTTGAACTCTTTATACCAAGACTGGATCCCAAAGATCTTTCCCAATTTGATTTGTGTAGATTGAAATGTGGGTTGCAAGAACGAAGAATGAAGTGGATCGAGAACTAACAGAGTACAGAGCTCAGAGGGTCATGACCAGCAGAGTAAAATCCAGTTGGAGGWCCTTGTGGTCAGGAGAACCCATGATATCCTGGGGTGCATTGGGAAGAGCATGATCAGCAGGTCAAGGGAGGTGATCCTGACCCTCTCAGCCCTGTTGAGGCCACATCTGGAGTGCTGTGTCCAGTTCTCGGCTCCTCAATATTACAAAGACAAGGAACTGCTGGAGAGGGTGAAGGGCCACAAAGATGATGAGGGATCTGAGACTTTCTCTGACAAGGAGAGACTGAGGGAGCTGGGCCTGTTTAGTCTTGAGAAGACTGAGAGCATATAAATATGTCAAAGGCAGATGCCAAGAGAATGGTGCCAGATCCTTTTCTGTGTTGCCCAGTAACAAAACGTAATGGCCATAAACTAAAGCACAAGTTTCACCTCAACATGAGGAAGAACTTCTTTACTTTGAGAGTGGCAGAGCACTGGAACAGGCTGCTCAGGGAGATTGTGGAGTCTCCCTCTTTACAGACATGAAAAACCAACCTGAACACATTCTGTTGYAACCTACCCTAAGTGATTTTGCCTTGGCAGGGGGATTGGATTAGATAATCTCCAGAGATCAAATGATTCTGTGATTCTATCTTACTGATGATGTGCATGTCAATTCCCTGTTCATATGTATTCATTGCAATTCTGCATGAAAAAGGAAGTAGAAACAAAACTGATAAAATTTTTATGAACATTTCCTTGAGGAAAGCCAGCAATGGCTAAGTGTCTTCAGCATGAGAGGTGCATGTGGAGTATTTGTTAAATTTAAAATAAGGCAACATCATAGAGAAGATCAGKAAGGAGTACTTTGTGAGCATATTAACAAAACCCAAAACTGTAAGGTTTGTTTCCACACTAAGCAGTTTAGTCTAAACTTTTTTGAAAAAGTACTAAACACATACATGGAAGACAGCCCAAATAGTTACTTTTGCAAATAAAAAACTAGGGGAAATTCAAAACTCTAGGAGACCCCAAACTAGAAGTTAGAAAGGTAAAGCAGGAAAAGGGTCTTTCCTTAACTATCTGTAGTTGTTCACTCCCATATTTATAAAATCGGGTAAGATGCAACATTTAGTCTGATCATGCAGACTTTTCATCTGCCACATACTGTTTATTAAGGTGAGASCAAATAACTCATCTTACATAATACATACTCAGAAAGCATAAAGTTAWAAAAAACCTGGGAAAAYATACTTGCTTTCTTCTTTTATATTTTAGCACTTTCATTCTATAKTTACAGTGCCATTGACAGAAAAGATTGCGGGTGAAAAAGCAGAGAAGTTATTTCAGGTACAGCTAACAAACTATTTCCAATAATCAGAATTTTTTTGTTAAAATAATCCCAAATTTTAGGTTGGAATGAAACTGGAGGATTTTAGCATTTTGTAAGAGTACATTCTGTTAGTTGAGTTACTGGATAGCAGAGAGTAATATTTACTCAATAGTTTACAATTATTATTTGAAACAAAATAACATGGTCTTGTTGAATTTAGCTTTCTAAGCCCCCTTGAGGAAATACAGATTAGAACAGATATAATATATAAAAAATCAAATAATTCTTAAGCATTATGCCAGATGTTTTTGGGAAATGAAGTGCAACTTTCATAATACATTATAAGCAAATACTTAAAAAATTGCTTAAAACAAATTCTAGCATTCTAAAAATTCTGCACTGGTATTTAATAATAATAATAATTAGTGATGTTACTAATTAATTATTAATGTTACTAAATTGGTATTTATTAATAATAGKGTTTCCAATTAGAAGAATATTTCTGATACGCTTAGCCCACTTTATTAGAGCATCATGTGGAAAAGGAAATAAAAGTTATAGGAAAGTTCACCCAATCGTTGTTTCTCCCCTCACTTATTTTTCCTGTGTAACCTTTTTCCCACATAAAAAATCTACACCCTCCTTCTTAAAGGCAAGGTTATTTACTGTTTTTTCCTCATGAGTGTGGTTAATCCATTTCAGGATACATTTACATTCCTGAACTTACAGCCTTTGTTACGAGGCAAAAGTGGTTAAGGGACATGGAGATATAGTGACTGCATTTTAAATTTAAATGAGCTATATATTTCTGCTCTTGACTACTTATTGGATAAAATGGGAAGCAGAGCTTTTATGCACATGCAAAAGAGTATTGCCAAAAATATTAGCTGGCCAAATAACTTAGCATTTCAAAAATCAGTTTTCTTATACTGYGTCTGTAGAACAGATATGGTGGTGTGAACCTCCTATTCCCCAACCTAATGTTTTTTATTATGATTTGTCACAATAAAACTTAAGATTGTGTTTTTCAACATTTCTTTTGGGATGTAGTATTTTTTGTAAAATGCTAAATTCAATTACTTCAAAAAATCTGTCTGCACACTCCCCTTTAATGAAAGCCTGAGAAGCTTTTGCAAACAAAGTAAGCTGAGGATGTGAAATTGTGCCTACTGTTGTAAAACCTATTATTTAAAGAAATAAGGATAATTGCTGACATTCATGCAGACAACTTCTTATAAGGAAAGAAAAATGCAGAACCCAAGAACATAACATAAGGGAAAAAAAAGTAAAGAAATAAAGTTTAAATGGATTGCTTTTTCTGCAGAGAACTCTTGAATAATAACAACATTCCAAGCAAGTTAGTTAAAGGAATGTTGGAAATATTGGAATATATTGGAACACTCCTGTACTGGGATTAAAATTTCTAGTTCTAAGTTTATATCTTTTGTTTCAATATCCATTGGGATTGTGGGACTTTTTTTGTTTCTTTTGGTTTGGTTTGTTTAWAATTTAGGGACAGAAGCTGTCAGAGCAATTAATATTGTCTAGTTAGACATGTTTCTTAAAATGGTTGATACAACTTCTTTTTACTTGCAACTTTTAGTTCTTAGACAAGAGGAGAAGCTGGGGATAAAGGATTGGAGTGGATTCATTTACATTAAATAGTAGCTGGATTATAAAGACTTATGGTGAAGTGAATGGGAATTATGGCGTAAAGCAATATTCTCCATAAGGTACCAGATTCTGTGTTTTGCATAGTAAGATATCTGGATGGCTTGGACAAAAACTGATGGCTGAGGTCTGGCATACTGACAATGAAGAACAGACTAAACAGCAAACAACAGCTAGCTCTGAACATTTGGTAAAAACTGKCATTTCCTTATTTTTTCTGTCTCTCAGGATGTCTTGCAGATGAAATCTTACACTGCAAAATTTCTAGTTAAATTTGTAATTAAGTTAGAGAAACCTGACAACAGTGTCTCTGTGTTCTATATTTTTATTGAATTGAACTGAAAATCAGTATTTTGCAACATAATAGAAATGAGGTAGAGGCGACTCAATATATTTGCTTATTTCTCTGAATGTCACAATAAGGAAATTAGATCTTRCATTGTTAGATATGAGGCTTAGTATTAATTTTAGCTTAATGAGTTACTTTCTTGATCCATTTAACAGTGCAAAACACTTTGAGTCTGTGATTTGGAGGATTTGTTATTCCTTTGTTCAGCTCCAGGAAAGCTTTGAATAAGACCTCAAAAGAAAATTTTAAAAAGTGAAGCATTATATATTTAAATTATATATTAAATAAATATATTTATATATTTAAAAAGCATTATATATTTAAAATTATATATTTTAAAAAAACCAATTTATTGGTGGGGAAATTTTTGAAGACTATTCTAGGAAGTTAATTTTTCTGCACCGCATTAGGTGCTTTGTCACTGCTAGGTAGTTAAAGCTGGAGTCTCTAAGAAAGCAAGTYTWGCAAGACTGTATCCYTTGCTGTGATGTATGTTTGTGCATATTTCCCTGCCTCACARCAACTTTCATGCCAGGTATCAGAGATCTGAGATGATGATTTTTATCCAAATTTGACAAGTGAACATGCGGAGTTAGAAATTCCTTTATCAAACTGTATGCCTGGATACAAGAGGGTACCCTAAATAGAGCTAAGCTCTCCCTATTCTGGAAATAATCCATCCCAACTCACCAAGGAGTAATGCTGGTGCATAAGGACATTTTGTGACACACAGTAGAGACTGTATAGAAGACAGCTGTTGTAAGTGTAACAAAATCCTGTGGACCGTAAATTTAAATCAAGCCAGGCTTTATTTGTCCTGCTTTTCACAGAAATGCTTGTTTCTATAACCACTGGCAAATSTGCCAGCAAAAATATCCCATCACACTGAGCAAGGGATTCTTAACTATCAAGCCTGATAAGAGTCTGGCACATATCATTTCTTCCCTGGAGAAAAATTAAAAAGTCAGGAAGTTGAACTTTGACATGACACTTTCTTCAAATTATGCAACTCTGTCTGAAGCAAATGTATWAATGATGAGGAGAAGGTTAATAGAGTCTATCTCATTAATGGACATCAGGCACTGAACTCTGAATGAATTTCTAAGCCTAATTAAAAAAAATAAAAGGACAGAGGTGCTATGAGGTTATTTCTTTGTCCACACGTTTGTGGTTTACAATGTTCCTTAACATTTTCTCTTCCACTAATTACCCATATACATTAGGCCAGATCCTATTTAAGAGTAATTTGGACAATATTATCATTACCAAACCACAAGTTATGTAGTATGCTTGCAGAACAGATCCAAACCCCAATAAAGATGTAACCCTTTCTGCTAAAATATCCTATCTTAATTTCTCGCACCCATTTTATAGCAATAAAAGCAAAATTCCTGATTTACACTAAGGAAACACATGGTGAAAGAGAAGGCAATGGTGCCTAGTCTGGCCTCCACATTACGATGCRTGATGTCTTTGCAGCATATATTATTTTAATTGATTGTATCTTGAACTCTTGAAACAATTCTGTCTCTCTTGGTCTTTCGACTGAAAAAAAAAAAAAAAGAGTTGTTTTACGCTCCAAACAATGTTAGTTGTACAATAGCACTGCTGGAATTTCCTGAAGACATTTGAAAGAAGACCCGTAAAATGGAAGCTGTTCTTACAGTTGATCTTGTGCATGCAAACAAGTGGGGTCTTGTTTTACACTCTGTTCTTTATGTTTTCATTTTTTTACCAGTTTTGGAAATTAGGAACTCCCAGTGTTACATACCTGGCTTCAAACATGTATCTAGAAACAATGTAAATTATGTAAAACTAGATCTGATGTGAAACAACCAGTATCAGGGTGAATAGTTTCAATAGTTTCAATAGTTTCAAGACTGAAAAACCTTTGGTTCTTGTTAAGACCTCCAAATATAATTCAACCATCAAGAATTCCTTTCAATTTCCAATACTGTAGGGGTGGAAACATGTTTAAACATTTACCAACCCTTCAAGAAAAGCAAAATGTCAGAAATATCTGTGTTTTAACTGAAACTTGATACTTTTTTTTTTTTTGCATGCATAGGGAAATAAATCTTTTTTTATTTTGGTTTCTTTTGTAACCCAAAATAATAAACCACCAAGAGCACTTCTAATTGTGAATCTGATGATACAAATGAAAATTATATCAGCTTGGGTCCCAGAAAGATTCACAGGCTGACCTTTTGGTCAATGCCATTCTAAGAGCTTTGTTTAAGCTCTGGGAGTCTGCAGTGATTGAATTGTTCTGATTTTTCTAATATTTTGAGACCTACTCATTACTTAAATAAAGAGGGCACAGTAAAAGCATTGTGCAGAGGAGCAGTGAGATATGGGGATTACATTTCTAATTTTAGATATTTAACTTGTACATCTAAATTAAAACCCCTTTTTTGCTGTAAACTCTTAACACAAGTAATGAAGTTCAACAAAAATGTACTCCTGTCTSTTTTTGTGAGGAAGTCGGCAGTGTTTAAAAACCTAGTTTAAGTATCCGATCTACATAAAATTAAGCAGTTAAACGTCGGCTTTGATACTGTCATCTTCCAGCTCTTACAGTCACCTCCTATGGCCAGGGATAATGAAAATTCACCCTGTTTCTGGTGGCTGACCTTCTGAGTTACCTGCACTGAAGCACATAGTAGGGTTTTGAACAGGAGGTRAAGTGCATCTTACTGTGAAGAGCTGTCAAAGACCTCTGTAGCACAGGAATCCAGACAGATCTCATCTGAGGCTCCCAGCAGTAACTGTCTGTGTGCTTGATTATGAAAAGGCTCCTGGCTTGTATCCCTCTGAAAAAAATTGGATGGAAATAGTCAAGAATTCTGTAAAAAAAACAAATCAAACCAAACCCCCAAAACCAGCAAACAAACAAACAAACAAACAAAACCCCACCAACCTACAGCCAAAACAAACAAACAAACAAACAAATCCAAACCATGTAAGAATATATTTACTCAAATGTGCCAAACAAAATGATGAGGTGAGAGACACAGACTATCTTTAGGGCATATAGATTTGTTAGTATTGTGCTTATTGAAGACCAAAGTTCTGCCTCAGATCTTCTCAGATGACAGAGGTTACTTTCATTATTTTGGCACGGCTTTTTTTGCTTTTTTTTTTTCTGTCATGAGAGCTTGAGAATGACCTAATTCTGACTGATCAATAGATAAAAGAAAATGTGAGACAACTTCAAAATATGATATTCCCTCAGGGTCTTCCACATCGCCAACTAGGATTCCTTGCCGTGCAGATATTGTCTTTCTACTTCTAGGAGGAAAAGAAATAAAAGGAAAAAGAACAGCTTAGTGCTGTCTATCAATTATTTGATCAGGTCAGTGGAAAAACCTTCTTAGAGCACATGAGGATGATCCACAGTGAAAAAAYAGGCCAGTGTTGCCACAAACTGAGCAGACAGCTGATAACGTGGTGTTTTAGGCTGCAAAGGAGATACTTCGAGGATGTTGTGAGAGCCCAGTCTGGGATGTGCTGCCCCAGTGCTGCTGCTGCTGCTGTCAGTTAACACTGACCTCATGACTGCAGCTTTGTTGGCGCTGGGTTTTACTCTAGAAAAGGCATAGCAATGGCTAATCCATCAGCACTTCTTTGAAGTGCTGTGAAATAAGTGAGAAGACTGCAACATAAACTAAAATTCAACTGCCTGATGTCAGAAGAAATTCAGTCTCCTGGCATGAGTTGAAYGTTCCTTGAATTGTCTACTGAAATAATTTTGTGTTATAAGGAGTCTTTACCAGCAAGTAAAATATTCTTGCAAATATAAATATTCTTGAAAAAACAGCTTTGGAAATTTGTACACCAAAGTACTTAAGGGTTGCTAGCCGAGGCTGGGCRTGTCCCACTTCAGGGACAGAAAGAGAGCAGGCACAAAAGCATCGTGAGGGATCAAACTCTCCCTACTTTATTTACAATCTAACTCCTTTATACATTTGTACAGAGGTCCAGAGATTGGCTACAGAGGTCGCCCCCTCTCAACCTGGATGGTGGACATCACCATCAATCATTTCTTCTCTCAGAGGAGAAGAATGMAAACATTCCAAGAATAAACATTGTTTACATGAAGCTGCGTGAGAAAACTTCTGCACAGAGACAGAAGGCAGAAAACTCAGGGCAACACTTAAGTGTTTAATTCTTTAGGTACAGCAAGTAAATTCTCACAATACACSTTTCTAATCTCTGTGTACTGACACTTGAAGAGTCTGAGCCATGGGAAATTTTATTGAAAACCCTATTGTTTTTAGCAGTGTTCAGAGTGAAAAGAACAAAGCCAAGGACATAGTTTGCATTCTGCATTTAAACAACAGCTGATTAGGTGATAACAGCATTAATTACTCATTGGCAGGCAAACAGCCTAGGTAATCAAAAATGTATTTTCTGCAGCGAGATTTATATGGTCATGAGAAAATAGGTGCCAGACACGGCACTTTGAAGAAGGAATCTGGGCAAACTCCGCTCCTCTCTCTCTAGGTGTAGTAGTAGTACTGCCAGCTGGTAGATTGATTGCAACACATCAACATCTCTCAACATTGGGCTTAGGCTGCACCCTCCTACTAGAGGAAATGGCATAAAATTATCATAAAAGTACTAATAAAACATTTGCACAGAAAAATGATAAAATAATAGATACTACTTCCTAAAAAATTAGAAAAAATATTATATTAGAGCTACTATTAAAGTATAATGCTTAGATTTTATTGTTTGGGGAGACAATGTGGTTTCCTCTTTTAAGTGCATAAGGTAGCTTCTGGCATTAATACAGGTTGAAAATGAAGTAAAGTTTTACAATGAAGCAAAATCAGGCATAAAAGTAAAATTATAGTTGAATATCACAAGTATTTACTAGGAAACCCATAACCAATAATAATTAACATAATGAGTTAGGTACATCCTAGATGTTATCTCTGGAAGGGCACTCTGGCTCATTCATTTTCACTGACATTTTTTGTTGGTATTCCATTATTTAAAACAAACCTAAACTTCCATTGATGCCTTAAGYTTTAGYTTTCATATTTGCAGATTCTGTGCTGSCTAGGGATGYAGTTCTGACCCTCATATTAAGTGCCAGTAAACTCTCTTCACAGAGYAGGTAGACGAAACAAATCCTTTCCCTGCTGAGGACCAAGGACAGTTTTCAGGYCCAAAAGCACAAAGAATGGTGGACTGAAGACAGAAAACAAGAAGAATGAGACCTCACAACCTGAGACTATAATTGGACAGTTAAACCCCAATATGCAAATGGACCAAAACTTATAAAATTGTAAAATCTGGTAACTGGTCATCCATTTTGTGACCATTCTTGGTCCACCCTGGGTGTAGCCCTGGCCAGGCTCTTGTCCTAGCTACTTCATTCTCTAGCTCTGTCCAGTCTCTGTTTCAGGTCAGCACTCTAAGGCATCATCATTATAACAAAGCTGTCAAGAAAATACATAATGAAGAGTGTTCTGAGTTATCTACAATGTACATTTTTAGCAGGGAACTATTGATTACTTCTCCATTAAGACAGGTGAGATTAGGTAAACCCACCTAGCTAGCACTTGACTTGTCCTCTTCTGAGAACAGTTCCAGAACACAGAGGAGTTCTACTTAAAATTTTCAGATTTTGAAAGAAATATAACACTCATTCAAAAAGATGGGGAGGTGCTCTAAATCTCAGGAGGTTGAAGACAGTGCTAGTCTTTTACGATGTTGCTAGCACAAACTTGTCTTTTTTATAGTGCCGTGCATGTGGTATTTCTCTTTCGTTTGGTGCATTATCTAATTGCAGTTTTTGTTTCAGTTTGTCCTGCCAAAGGGAACTCCTCGTTTATGTTTCATTGGTGTGTCCAGTTATTAGAATCATTGCATTAATGCCAGGGTCTTGTCACAATTCAATTACAACAGCTGTTGCATACAAGCAATTAGACATCTGCGCAGCAGCTCCCTCCTTGCCGTTGCCTTTTATCATTCTGTTGCTGCAACTAGACTAATAATTTATATCTGTACTGTGCCTTCCGTGCATGGGATCTTGAACAATTAACTGCTCATAACCTCTTCCAAGGCAGGTAAAATGCCAATATTTTCACCTTCCCCTGTGGAACAGCTGGCAGAGCACTTCGAGMCTGATTTGCCTGTAAAAGGACAAAGGACAAAAGGCAAATAGCCAAGACTAGTTSCACCAAACCTTGTTTTAAATTGAAAAGAACAGGGGGTCAAAGATAGCCACCCTGAAGCACATCTTTGCTAAACACGAGGGTATAAAAATTAGCTGAGAGGAAGATGAAARGACTGTTGGATTTGTTGTTGGAAAGCTGAAGTGTTACAAGTGATRTATTCTTCCTTTCCCTGAAGGAATATGGTGATATAAAAACCCCTTTGTACTGATATTTTTATTCTGCGGAAAAAAAAAAAAAAAATAAATTCACTGTTCATCATGATTGCACAGCCTTACTGAACACATATGGGGGTTTATTAGTGCAGATGTTTGTCTGAAAAGAAATCACGGATCAGATTGAAGTAGCTCTTCTTAAAACTATTAAGCTATTTAGCTGAGGGTTGTTTAAGATGGGATGAAGGAAATGAAGCATTCTTTTTTCTCATAAAATTCAAATTTTTCAAAATGTTTTCATGCATAATTCCTGCTCCATCTCCAGTTTATGCCATCAGTCACTGCAGGATGGGATGAACAGGTGTGTYACACAACCATACTGTGAATGATACTGAATTCCAGCTTGTTGCCCTGGATCAAGACTTCACAAAGTGCAAAATGAGTATCTCAGGACTCTCACCTCAATGTGCAGTTCCATGAGCCAAGGGGCTCAACAGTAGCACCAAATAAAGAAATTCTTACCACTTCTCAGTGCTGACTCTGTTCTGTAGTTGGCATCCCTTTATTCTTTCTTGGCAGAAGCCAAATGGAYACCTAGGGAATGTTAATATTTTAGTGAATACCACAGTAACAGTAACCCTCTTCAATCCTTGGTTCTTCAGAGTTTGTTTTTTTAACCAAGGTCAATCCAGGTGTCTGGATTACAGTTATTTTAACAAAATGAGGGGCACCTTAAAGGTGCACATGCAAGCAGAGGAAGCAAGGGAAACTCTTAAGGTGAATATGCTGCCAAACCACTGCCACGTGTTATAAATTTCTGKCAGACACCTTGTTTGTTTTGATAATGAATTTTGAGCAATGACTTGGATATTTGTTTTCTCTGACAGAGAGGGAGACTGCTGCAGYATGACATAATTAATTATTCCTATGCATTTATGAGAGAGAAACAAGATTAGCATTTAAACTAACTCTGCTCTTTGAAGACAGTGATTTTTATATTCTTGTCATTTAATCTTCTAAACATATCAGAGATAGATCCCTTTTGACGTTCATGGTTTTAGAACTATGTCAGGATTCTGAAGAAAATTTTCATACACATTTCCAGAAATTGAATGTACTACAGCTCTGCATCTTCAGAGATAAAAATTTATTGCAACAAAGGGTTTCACTTTTCTAAACACAGATAGATCAATTAGTGGGAAGACAGTAAAATGAGTTGAGAATAGCTATTCAGTGTSCTTATTGCATTCTTTATAGGAAGGTCCTTTTAACTAGTCCCATATTGAGTTAATAATTTTTTTCTGAGTTTTAGCAAAAATCATACTCTTTGTTTAGTTTTTTATCTTGTCACTTCTGACGTTTGCCTATTTATTTGTTCCATTGTTCTCCAAAGTCTTTCTTTTGGTCTTACAGTTTCTTCTGCTCATTTTCTGTCGCTACCTGTGCCCTGTATGTATAGGAAAGTCACCTACTTGAGCAGTGTAGGGCATCCTCTGCAGAGGTGTTACTCACCCTTGCTCTCTAGAGGGTTTTGCTGGATGCAGAGGTTAGCAGGCAGAACAAGGAAAACAGGAGTTCTTCTGCCCAGCCCTGCTCTTTAATAGAAAAGATTAACTGTGAGCAGATCAGATATCACCCATCATAGAAAGCAACGTTTGCRATTGTTTTTTGAAGGGAAGTTAAGTGTGTTATATACAAAACATTACTTGTTCTGTGTACTTAGAATTGTGGCCATTCACTGAGATAGCTCTTTCTGTGCTAAATTCTGTTTTTCAGGAGTAGGAGGAAAATGCATCTATCTTCTGTTGGATTTAAAACCGCAGCACAGTCTGATTGCAGCAATTTCAAATCTAAATATATGATTTCTATGGCAGCCGTCTGTGAAAGGTTCATTTTATGAATAGTGTAATCATGTTTAACATAGGAGATGCTTGTGCTGCTTAGTAGGCAATGTTTCAAAGTAAAGAAAGTTTAGACAAGAAGAAAAAGCATCGGGAAAATAAGACCTGTTATACAGCTTCTTCAATTTATGGGGAGTTGATGGGAAGAAGGAGCTTCATCACATCGTATGATGGTTCATTACTTGATAAATGAGCCATAAATGTACTCACTTGTACATCCAGCTCACACTGCTCTCAAAATCACAGTAAGATTTTCTCTTGATGAGCCTCATGGGCAGTTATTTTATCTTCCTTACCCTAACTCCAGTTCCATTCACTGTGGGATTTTTCTTGCYGCACATTTTGTGATAAGAATGAGAGCCAGCTGGAAGCAAGAGCAATTCTAGCACCAGAGGTCAAGCACCAAGGTTCTCTTTTCCAAATATCCTGTTGTTTCTCTTGTTTTGGCCGAATGACTCCATTTATAACTATTACCAGCCAGAATGGACAAAACATTGTTCTTTGCTGTGGAGTAGGTTACTTCATATATGCAGTGCTTTGCATAGGAAAATGAAAAAAACCACCTCAATGCCAGGCTTGCTATCCTCTGCCTGCTGGATCTCCACACTCCTAAGCATCATTTGCAGCAGGTTTTTTATCCATATTGGCAGATACCAATAGTTGCCAATAGCTGTCACGGACAGGATAATGCATACCAGCTGCTTTGGAAAGAACTCCTCTGATACGGAGCAACATGTCTACATGTGCTGGGCCCTAAAATGTGATATCTATACACTAATATCTGAGGGTGTTTTTTGTTTTTTTTCTGTTTTCTCTGTTAATTTGTTTCTTGCTTGTTTGTTTGGAGGCTTTTTTACAGTAACTGCTGATAAGGGAAGTAACTAATCAATGCTTATGGGACAATCTTTCAGAGGTTTTTCAGAATGTTACGTGCAGGGCAAAGACATTCTCCTAAAATGACAATGCCCATGGTGATGAACATTGAATGCCATGTGTTTCTGCAGCAAAAATAACAGCCCTTGCAACTTTTCTTAATTCACGCAATGTGGAATATATATAGTCATATTTCATGTCATTTTGTCAGAACTTCAAGGAGTACATCAGGACTATTTATGTACAATTTAAAAATAGGTAAGTATGTCCTAGATTCCTTCTGTTGGTATGTTTAAATATATACAATTTAATTCCAAGCTTACCTACTTTAAAAGGTCTACAATTCATTTTGCTTGTACTTTTTTTGGAATTCTTTTTTATATATTTGATTTTATATTTTATGCATTCTTTGCTGTAGCTGAAAAAGCCTATTTCTTAACTTTCCCCCCAAATCCAAGTGCAAGTGGATATAAATATTTTTAATGGAATATATATATATATAAATATTTGTTGGATCTTTATTTCCAAATAACGAGACGGGACTGCTGGGAGACGTTCCTCAAGCTTTTATTGAGACATCAGCCTCAGTACAGGGTGAGACAATGGAAAGATGGCAACAGCTCTCATCTTGTCAAYAGCAGCCGAAATTCTCTTTGTTACAGGGCCTTTTTTGCTGTTTTTTGATATTCAGGAACTTTTTATACTCTTCTATAAACAAAGCGCAGAGCCTCATTATTGAACTTTTCTATTATCTTGCTTAACATATTTTTCTACTTACTAAGGCCAAACTCTACACAGCACAAAAACACAGTCTTGTTGTTCCATGTCCTCATTCTTGTATCTTTTTAACTTTAGGCCTACATCCACACAGCTATAAAAGCTTTCTGCTTTTTCTATTTCCTACAAATATTTAACTAAAACTCAAACCTAGTGCAAACAAATGTGAAACAACTGAAACATACAATTTCAGATCATATTCTGTTGGAGAGTACCACCCACATAGCAGATAGCAAAAATAGACCCAAACTACACTTTTTAGGAGGAATGACATATTTTCTTAGAAAAAAAAAAGCAAAACTACCTGATATGGAATGACCTGCAAGACAATCTTCTGCCTGTAACTTCGGAAAAAGGATGATCGCATTAAGTACCTTAAAATGCATTTATACTTGCTTTAATAAACCTATCAAAATTAAACTACTAGATGTTTTCAATTATTTACAACTAGTGAGCCTTAATTGAACTCTCATTATAGTTCATATCAGTGATTTTTATTGTCTCATTTTTTTCATATTTTGCTCCCCTTAGCAAATGCTTCAAACACTTGTGTTGTAAAAATGGTACTTTTTGGTTTGTTTGTTTGTAATTTTTTTCTTTTCTCACAGTGATCTCCTAGGCTGACAAGGACATTCATAATCCTTCAATGGCTTCAACAGAATGTATTTGGTCTGGAATTGCATCACARTGTCACACAGGTATGGACTTTGGATGAGAACAACAATCAGCCAACCAAATCTGGGTGAGACCAGACCAAGTGAACATGATTTCACACCATGAAAGAACACTTAGACAAAAGACATCCTGATAAAATGATTCTCTAAATCTGTGTAATGTGCAAAGAAGGATGGGATGGCAGGTAGGCAGCTGTCCAAGAAACATTCTTCCATCTGTTGCCAAAGCTACACTAGGTTACCACTCACTGAAGAAGGAGTCCAGAATCTGCACTGTCTTGTCAGAGACTATCAGTGCAAGCCACTCCTATGTGTAGAAACTAGACTTTGGGAAAACTGACTCATGCAAGTCAAGTACAAGATCTCCCAGAGCAAAGGAAAGAAGCTTGTAAAAATTAAAAAGTTTTTTGGGTTTTTTTKGGGGGATTCTTTTTTTAGTGGCCTAAGAAATGCTACTCTTTCCTAAGTAGGAAAAGCCAGCCTAACAGTAGCAACTCTGCTTCTAAATTTTCAGCCTGCAGCAGGATTTCCTAGTAAATAACAGTTTATTACTAAATTGAAAAAAACAAACAACAACAACAACAACAACAACAAAACACCACAACACAACAAAACAAAACCCAAAAACGACTATTAAAAGGTAGAGGACTGTTTACGTCTTTGAAAGCCCTGTGATGCCTTCAGTGCTGATTACACTTTCCTTCCATTTCTGTCACTGCAAGACTGAACAGAAGAAATACTGTTACTTGGGACCCAGCCTCTCACATTCTACATAAAAAACTTCGAAAAATCATACAAACACGTTAACGCATCACAACATATTTTAACAAAATTGTAATTTGCCACTTAATAGAAGGGTAGAAAGTCAGGCAYATAATTTAGAAACACTTATTTCTCATTTGTCAGTATTGATGTAGATACTAATTAACCTTTTTATCATTCACTCAGCATACATGGTGAAGATGTTACAGTTTTGCTCTACTAATTCAGTTATCTTTACAGCAAACTTGGAAGTTAATATTTAGAACTTCAGATTGACACTAAAATTGCTCAGAGGTCATGTATCTCTAGGTGAGGGTTTACTTATCTGACACTCCTTAATGGGCCTCATCCACAAGATTTCAAGCAAGTATTGGATTGTACTGCTTCACCACAGCTTCCCTTTCTGATACCTTTTTGTCTAAAGAGTTTCTGTTCTATTCTTTTGTCTTTCAGAATCACAACTTTAATATAAACCCCAGTATGTGACATCAATTGGAAAAATGTGTGATTTATTTATGTTGCAATAATTACCTTGATGTGCAACACTATTAGAAACATGTCTGACTTTATCTCCCTAGAGTCAGTGTCTTCTTCAATGTTCTCATGTCATCTGATATTTTCTTCATCTAGATAAATCCAGGAAAAAAAAAATCCTTGTTCTGTGTCTTCAAGAATATTCCATGAAAAGCAATATTAAGTTAGCTATCTCATCCCCAAAAGACATCTAAAAAAACATGAAAGAAATACATTATGTCTGTGTTAGGAAAGACACTTATCAGAGTCCATGAGTAGCCCACACACTGAATGATTTGTAGAAGTTTGTGTCCAGGCATTTCATTCTTCTTCCTCTTCTAGAGTTGTGCTTAGTATACTACCCGCCTCATGTTCATAAGTAGAATGCCTATAGAACAAACCATGGAGCTGTCCACGTTCATCCTTGACTCTTCTCTGCCACATGATTATATGCACTCTGCAAAGAGAGCACTGAGGACATCTAAAATTAGAGCATTTGCTGAACAGTGACAACACATTCCTCTACAGGATACTGGGGTTGCCATAGTGTGTTGGAAACAAAGACAGAATTATGAGCTTGCTTTACTACCTCATTCAGTGAACATCTGGTTTAGTTTGGGGTTTTGTCAAGGATTTTTTTCCCTAGCTGTTATTTTATTCTGCTTAGGCTGGCAGAATATTTATTTTTACTATCTTTAAAGGAATCTGCTTTGATATTGTTCTGAGGAAGTTAAACAATAGTGAAAGCCTTAGGTAAGCATGCTTAAAATGAGTCAGTGTAGGTTCACTGGGGAACAACAACAAGTAAATTGTACCAGCGTGAACTTACTAATGCAGATGACTGAATTTAGCAAAGAAACATTMCTGATAGCCTTGCTAAGGAATGCTTGAGAATGTGACAAGTATGTGTCTAAGGTTGACTCTTATTAGGGAACCTCCCTTCAAATTTTACACATTGATAATCCAAAACAGTCCAGTGAAGAGGAGCTTTAAATTAAATCCTGTGGTCCATTATGTTGTAGGAATACATCTCCTACCGTTTCATATAGACTGCCTCAAACATTAGTTTTGAGAACTAATTCAAACCAGTGAAAGTTAAATTTTGAGACTGGAGAAAGCTGAAAATGTTTCAATGAGAGGCAATCAAGCATTCTGTTATGTCCGATCATATACTCATCTGTTACTTCATTGTAAACATTTTCTTATCACAGGCYGTGGTGACCTCATCAGCTAAGATGGTACTAAATATCTTGGGAGAAAAGAAGTGGCTCAAAACCTGTAGTATTAAATTAAGAAGCGGCCTTGATATTTATTTTTTTTGAAACAAAGCCTTAAGGAATTGAGAATCCTCATTCAGGGTTCCTCCTTCAAAGTCTCTAATTCCATCTTGCTCATTTTACTGGTCCCCAGGCCTTTCTGAAAACATCTGCTTCTCCCATCTTGATAGCTGTAGTGTTYCTAACATGGAATAATAAGCATGCTTCATTACGGATGGACAAAAAGGATAGRCATTTGCCAGAATGAAGATGCAGATGTAGCTTTAACCCTGCAATTGCCCACTGAACCAGGAATGCCAATTAAAAAAGAGAAATAGATGAATCTCTTCATGAAAAATTAAATTACCAGGGAYTAAGGATAAGAATTGGAAGAGCCAAAAAACTTCAGTGACTTTCTTGAATCAAGCTGTAGTTTCATTTAATCAGAAAAGGTGTTTGATACTTGCAGTACATTTTCATGGCTGCTATGTCATACCCAGTAGACCAGAGAGAGGAAAGTTTGCTCTTATCAGAGTAAAGAACTGAAACATGTAAAGGAAAACGATGTATGTAAAGGGCGAAAAGTCTATYCTGCTGTGTGCTGGAAAAATAACAACAAGGGATTTCAGATTTCTGAGCACCGTTTTGGTTTTTTTGTTTGTTTGTTTGATTTTTTTTTTTTTTGAGGGTAACATCTTATAAAAGGTAGAACCCCAAGCATCAGCGTGCATTCTACTCCTTTCACAGATTATCATTTAACTCTTTTAAGAGAAGAAATACTATATTTAAATCAAATGCTTCTCAGTTCTGAAGATTTCCATTATAAGGGGTTGGCAGAGGTGATATTGGCTGATTCAAAGGTCAGTAATAACTTCTCGAAGCTACTGACATTTTAACTGCATAAGTGTTGCCACTTTCATTTCACACAATTTTTTCACACTGAGCCCCTATAGTAATGTCAATTATTTCTTCTTCCAATAAGTTTCCCAGTGTTGGGATTCTTCAGTCATCACACATTGCAAGTTTGCCCAGAGGGTGGTTGGGCACTATAAGAGGCTCCCCAGGGAAGTGGTCACAGCACAAGTTTGGCAGAGTTCAAGAAGTGTTTGGACAACTCTCTCATCCACATGGTGTGACTCTTGGGGTGTCCTGTGCAGGACCAAGACTTGGACTGATGATCCTTGAGGGTCCCTTCCAACCCATCATATTCTGTGATTCAGTGAAATATCAGGATGCATACTCCAATTTATGACAATGGCTTCGTACTTTTTGCTTTGTGGACAGGTGAGAACACTTTGTTTCTGCTTTGTCAATTACTTACATTTTCTGTAAGCTTAGTCTGTGTCTGTTCTTATCCTCACTTTGTGCTACAAGCTTTCAAACTTCCAACTYCAAGATATTTCATGAGGATCAGAGCTGATTAAGTCCAATTTCATACRGATGTATTCCACAAGCTTTTTAGCTGTTTCTTAAATTGTTACTACTTTGTSTCTAGTCTTGCCTTCTAGCACCTTAGCTTTTGTACTTACCTCTTTTTCTCCTCCAYGAAAGATTTTATGTTCCGTGTGCCTGGCAACACTGCTGAGCTGAAACTGAACTTTTTTTTTTCTTTTTCTTGTAGTAGGGGCAATAATCTTTATATTCCTGTGCCTGTTTTCATGAGACTTATTGGAACTTAATAGCTCTGAGCACTCTACTTCTGTGTTAAATGTGGTAGAAATTAGACAAATGCTTAAAAATTATTAGGGAAAGTATTAACAGATCACATAATCYATATCTCACAGAAATAAAATGGGTACTTTATGAGGATAATTATCCTTAGGACACAAAGAACTATAGTTTTCAGAATTTTATTTTACTAAAGAAAAATCAAATTGATAATTAATGAAAGTAAAAATATCTTTGTGAGTGACATATTTTCTTGTGCTCTGGAAGGTTTGCTTGTTTGTGTGATGTACTTTCAACCCTCAGCTTCTAAGGGTTTTCTGTGCAACAGCCCTATTTTTCAGCATATCATTCACTACCCTCAACTTTGATTTGCCTTTGTATTTTCTGAGGTCGCTTTCTTTTCCAGCAGACCATTAATACAGATGGTAAACAGTAACAGTCCCAGTGTCAACACCTGATGAATACCAGCCCTAATGGTCTTAAAACATTTTGAGCCAGTACTAGTTGAGCTAGTTGAGCCAATTTTCCTCATAGCTCCAGTATCCATTTAATATTTTACAAATCTAGACACGATAATTGATGTACGGTTCTGGTAACTAAGTTTATTTAGCCTGGATATAAGTACTAATATTGAAATCTATGGYTTTGCTGAGCTGTGAGACAAAGCTGTTGCTGCAACTGTGTGGCTATATCCCAAAGTACTTTTCCCTGTAGCGAGCTGAGCCACTGTATATGGTATCTTTTCCAATCCAAGTGTGAGAATTTTCTTTTAGGCTCACAGATCACRGCAATGAATTATTGCAGGTCTATGAGACCCATGGTGACTGGCCTGTGCTCCACAAAATTAGCAGGCAATGAGCATAAATGAGTTTTGTCCTGCTGGGAAAGACCACGTGGGATTCATCAGACCTTTAAAGGAATCTGTCTCTGAGGGGGTGCGGTGCTGCTCTCAGGGAACTCGCGTTCTGTTTCAGACTAGCTCTGGCACCGAGCCCGCAGTGAAGGTCTGGGATATGTTCCCAATCTTTGTGGGTTCTTGCCTTCGGCAGAAG
>QVAJ01000025.1:1288654-1306311 GCA_003546035.1 Mixornis gularis | reverse complement strand
ACTCCTGTTTACCTTGAACACTGCCAAAATGTTTTCCTGGAAAGATGGATAAAACTATTTTTTTTTTTAAGTATCCTATCCTAGAACACCTATAAGTAACACCTAAACAGCTCCAACTGAAATACCTGTTTACAGCGATTAAACAAGTCCTGCAAAAACCAATTGTATTAAATTGAAAATACAGAAATCGAAGCAAGATTTCCGCTGTATTTTTTTTTTCTTTTTCTATACAGCATCTTTGCTGCCTAACTGCAGTTGTATTGCAACTGATACATTTTCCTARATCCAACCCCTACAGGAGAGGACTGAGCATTTGGAACATCTGTCATTTAGTGTAAATAGGATAATTATTATATTTTTCTGGTATTCTTCGTTGAGAAAGTACATAATAATTTAGAAAGGAAAAGGTGAAGAAAATGTAGGAGACCGGCAGATGTTCAGCAAGGGAAACTCAGCTTATACCTACAATAAATTCCAGAAGTGTGTACAGTGTGTACAAAAATATATWTTTTTTGTAAATGGRCATGAAATTSAATTTCCTTTTGATGTGAACAGTTCGGGCTCCTCTTACAAAATTACCTTATTAGATCTAGAGGTGATTATGAGAGAGACAAAGAAAAAAGACCCATATTCTGTCTTTGAAAAAAATAAATTCTAATGAATAAAATTTTTTAAAATTCCATACTTTAGTCAATGAATGAAGTTACCACTGGATAAGAGAAGCAGTAATGCTCTTTTGTTGTATAAACAAGGAAAACAGACAGCAAACCAAAACCAATTGAATAAAAACATTTTGGGGAAAATTAAAATCTATAAGGTTTTCTCTTTCTTTCTCCGTGGAAATAAATAATTTGTATAGATCCCTCTTTGAGTATTTTGCAAAGTTTCTTCCCACAGAAGGAATAAAAAATATCAGGAAAAAGTATTAGTTTCTATTGGACTGAKTAGGATTTTGAAATACAGAAGCCCTGTGTTAGAACTGCATTTGCAGATGACATATGAACACTGATGTCTCTGATGTCAGATGATGGCTTATTCATTATTTTGACTGAGATGCCTAGCATGATGTAAATTATTTCTTTATAATCTTTCAGAATCTGTTGACATTTAAGGCTTTATTGGAACTCAGCAAACATCTGCTGACAGAAGTGCTTCTTACAATCTCCAATACATCATGCCTGATTACAGAAACTTAGTCAGGATTATGGCTCAGTTTTCAGGACACACCAGTTGGTCACCACAAACCCTTTCATTTATCCCCATCCCTACAAAGGTTTCAGGATATGGACATGTACCTGGTGTCTTTGTTATCTTTCTTCATGCTACTTTAAACATGCTACAATGGCATTTACTGTATAAGRATTCTGACAGCATGACCTCATATAAAGCTACTTTTCAGCAAATTGCTTTCTTTAGTTGTACCGTCAAAAAATAATTTTATTACCAAGAGAAAACAAGGTGGGTTTTGTTCTCAATGTTTTAGTATTCTTTGTATCCATTTTCCAAAATTTTGGGTCATGAAGAAATAGCACTTAATGAAGTTAACCTGAACAGTGGTTCTGCCTTCCTCTGTGTCCTGTCCCTACCTCTAGATTTGCATCTGATACTTCAAGAGAAGGTGAAAAGCCACTCCCACTTTACCTGCTCAGTTGAAACATTTTTTTCAATCTTTCCTCTAAAGTGTGAGATTTTATTCTTAATTCTTGAAGTCAGGACCTCAGGAAGAACTTCAATCTTTACTTGTCTGTAAGGGAGGATGTGGGTGTTTGGTGAGGAGTATAAAGATGTTGCTTATTCTCTCTCACTCTGTTTCTAGGTGYTTTTCATTCTTTACAGAAACTGACTGCAAATAGTTTATAGATTGTAGGGACCTATGGAAACCTGCTATGAGCTTTAACACAAAGGGRTAGAGGAGAAGAGTAGGAAAAATACCATCTGCACTGTCAATTCCAGCAATTCCATCTGAACTGCATCTGAATGGTAGAACAGATGCTTTAGGAAGTTCCTTAGAACGAACCATTGTTCTTTAATTCCACATTTCAGGTCTATTTATARCTTCAAGAGATCAAATACATTTTATTTCAATCCTAACCAAAATGCAACATTTCTGGATGACTTAAATTACATACTGGAGCATTTTTAACGTCCTAGGGAAACAAAGGCAATTTTGCCTGTATTTAGGAAAYGATTAGGAAATGCTTCCACTTCTTTCTGACCTCCTTCAGAAAAGTAACTTGATTAGTCACTCAGTACCTGAATGAAGGACACCTGGTTTATGACATCATACAGTTTATTATGGGTACTTACCAACCAAATTAAGGATCTTGTAGAGAAGGAAGGGAACACCCAGCAAGTTTCAAAATCTTTATCTCGCATCCAGTTAAGATGATCACTGGGGACCACTTGAGTAACAGTCAGAGTTGAAAGAGCATCTGCTTCTTCTTCTTCTTCTGACAGTTTTGGACACTGAAAGACTGAGACACAGCCTGACAGAACAACGTGTGTAGAAGAGGAGATGAAACTGCCATACAACCAATCCAGTCCACYATCAGCATGAACCAAAGCCTCCCTTCCTGCCAACATAAAGATATTACTGCTTTTTCAAACCATTTTTAAATTATATCCTCAGATAACGAGGTGCTTTATCTAGATTCACAGTTTTCACTATTCACTCTGATGCGTCTCTTCTATGAGGATCAAGTTACGTCTCWCTGTCTGGTTCACTATTCAAAAAGATACCAGAAAAAAGCCAGAACTAAAGCATGTCTGAAAAGTGTTGGATGTGGTTTTCTTGTAAAGCTGAGTGTCAGGAAGCACTGTCCTATGCTTCTGCTAATAAGGATTTATATTGTAGATTCAGCTTCCATCTTCCTTTCTGTGCTAAACACTAATCAAACTACATGTTAATTTAACTATTGGGTGGATATTTTAAGCACAAATAATTTCTCATTTACTTTAACCAGTCAACATTRKAAAAATATTTCAGAGAATCATAGAATCATGAAATATGCTGAGATGGAAGSGACYCATCAAGATCACTGAGTCCAGCTCCTGACCTTGTGCAGGATACCCCAAAAATCACACCATGTGCCTGAAAGAATTGTCCAAACACTTCCTGAAGCCAAGCTTAGTGCTTTGGYCACTTCCYTGGGRAGYCTSGTCCCTTCYACAAAGCATTATGTTATCCATATGGAGTCCTTATTCTGACAGTAGTTTTGAACATTTAAACACTGATGATATTAAACTGAGAATCCTGGAGCCTGAATCAACACAGGCTTTCCTAAGGCAGTTTTAGGAGTTCAGTACATCAAAAAGAATTGCAGCATACAGTACAATCTGCTCAGTTTTTACATGATGGTAAGAAATTTAGGAACTGCTTGATACAGATGTAGATTTTTGATTATGGAAAAGCGTGCTATAATGTTATCATTGTGTCATCCATACTTTCCTATGTTCTCCATTCTCTTCTATGTCCTCCATACCCAAAAACTGTTTCCTTGTTTTCAGTTCTCTCAGGAATGAAGACTCCAGAAGATAACACAGGTTTGTCTAACTTAAGTCACCAGAACACCTTAAAATAAATGCTGTCAGCGACTGAGGACATAAGATTTACTTGAAAAGTTTGCTTTAAGTCCTTTACTGAGTTTTTTATTTTCCCCCTTATTATCATTTTTACTGTACTCATACTC
Source organism: Mixornis gularis (assembly GCA_003546035.1). NCBI lineage: Eukaryota > Metazoa > Chordata > Aves > Passeriformes > Timaliidae > Mixornis > Mixornis gularis. Next base: position 1,302,622 of record QVAJ01000025.1, on the reverse strand, counting down.
ATTTAGTAATAGGTCATTAAGATGTAAAATTTAAGCACTAAATTTCAGCTCTAGTAGGAATAAGGGTTTGTTTTCCAAATTAACTACATACGTAATTTTGTTATTTTTTTCCCTCAAAAATATTTTTTTGCTTGCATATGTAAAAATAAAATAATAAATATTCTTTGTGTTACTTTTGGCAAYGTATACCACATATAATTTACTGTACTAATGTTTATATTGCAAGCTATTATCTATAATGATTTGAAAATATGAATTGGAATTATATTTATTTTGATTGTGTAACTTCTAGTAATCTTCCTCAGATCAAGTTGGACAGAAAAAAAGAGCACAATTCACTGTATATTAYTAATATTTGAAAGAGATCTTATCACTYTCTTCAACTACCTGAAACAAGATTGCAGTGAGATGAGTGTCAGTTTCTTCCAAAAAACAAGCAATAAGACAAGAGGAAACAGACACTAATTGTGTCAGTGGAGGTTTAGGTCAGATACTAGGAAAAAATTAACCAAAAACGTTAATCTTCAGAAGGGACAGTCCAGGGAAGTATTTGAGTCACCAACCACAAAGGTATTTAAAAAAGACTGTAGRTGTAGTTGTTAGGGATATAGACTTGGCAGTGCTGGGTTAACATTAGACTTGGTGCTTGTAGAAGTCTTTACCAACCTAAATGATTCTATGAGTMTGTGATTGAAAGGTTTGACACCTGAAAGATTCCTTTGATAYTAAAATATACCACCTCATTAGCAAAATAATTGTCATGCAGATAATTCTTATACCAATCCTTTGAGAGATCACCTTTCTAAAAAGTCTGTTTCTCTTGTCAACTTTCATTTTGAAACAATTTCCTTTTTTTTTTGTATCTGACAGAAATTTGATTAGTGGCCTCGAGATGACAAAGCTACACATATGTTCTGAATTGGAASAAAAAAGTGCTTTTTCTTTTTATCTCTTTAGTGACATTCATTAGTGTAAGCAGCTTTTTGTGTCCTTTGTAAAGTTAATGGTTTACTGCAAAGGAAATCCTTTATTTGTTAAAATCCACTTCTCAGCACTATTTGTGAGGGAAAGACTGAACACAGTAGAGACTTTAAATGAAGGTCAGCATTAGATGTTAGATAAAAAACAGAGAACAAAAAGATGAAGAGGAAAAGATAAACCATACAAAAGGGTGAGATTTGTTAGGAAGTTATGCCACTGAAGAGAAGGAAAAAATAAGCAGGTTTTTTAACTTTTAAGAAAAGAAAATAAAGAATGTTCTCAGCRAGTTCTAAGGCAAATGTTTATTTCATCCATGCTGCATAAATAATTATATGCTCTTCCTCTAGTCCTCATAAATCTAGCTAATATGATATAAGAAAAGTACTGGACAAAAGTAAAAAAGTGGTGTGGATTTTCACACCCAYGTCAAGGACATACTAGAGATATAGAGAATTATTTATCTCTTATGCCTAAAATCAATATAAAAGAATTATCTGAAATAAGAATATGACAATCCTATCTTTCGTGTTCCTTCCAACTTCTAATTTCACTGGATAGAAACCTTTTATAACGGGGCCTGTTACTGCTGTCGTTGTTCCTGACCTGTKGTAGCTGACCAGGATTTTCTTGGACTTCTTTCTTCACCTCAATGATTTCTTCAATTTCCTTCATTTTGAAGCTACYAGATCTGAAAGATATCTGTATGGTAACTGTAGGTATGTGCTTGGAAGAGAACATCTGCTTCTTAGAAGGAGCCTCTTGGGTGATTTATTCAATGCCACAAATTGTACAGAAGGAACAAAGACAACCACAGGTTACTTACAGGTGTATGTATTTTTAAAAGACTTTTCAAATTAGAATTTTATTCAATGTATAATAAAAACACAGGACGTTACAGTGGCTGATACTTAATAAATGAAAAAGGGGAACAGAAGAGAATGCTACAGAGAGAAACAAAGTCAGAGCAACATAATGTACATGGAGATGCCTGCATAATTACAAGGATTTCATAATTAGCAGYGTCCAAACCAATAGTCAGCCAGACACATCAGCAGAGTTGTGGCTACTACTCTGTTATCTAGTGTCTGCACATTTTGAGATGAAAATGWGAAAATACACACTATGTCACTAGTWTTAGTCTGACAGAATATAAAATWTCAAAACTGGAGGCTCAATAGAAAATTTCAAGAAAGAACAATGGGCTGTAGAATGTCCTGGTTAACAACCGGAATGAACCACTTGACTAAAATTGAAAAAGATTAAACTATTTCATTTTCCCAGCAAAGATAACGGATTTTCTTGTTTCCCTTAGGAATAGTAAGTCAATTCTTCCTGTTGGAGATTGAAATGCAAACCCTAGGCACCCCTAGAACTTAAAGGCAAAAGTTATTTTCCTTCTTTTTATTATTTTTTCCCACCTCTTTTGTACAGTTCTTATTATTTAAATAAACCATATAGGGAAGATAGAATAGTAGTTATGTTTTATTAAAAAATAAATCATGACAGAAAAGTACTGGTCACAGAAAAATCAGCTGATTTTATTGAAGTTTTATATAGTTACCTTGCAGAAGTGAAGGCAGATTTGTTGAAGTTTGTCTTTACTTTCACCTCTTCAGCACACAAACCACACTGAATGCTAATATTTAAGAAACCGTATGCTAACACTGTAGGGTCCAAAATAAAGATCATTTATCCACTGGGGTTTTCTTCTACCACTTGGACTTTCACTAAATTAAATTTTAGAAAACTCTGCATGATTTCAATCTCAAGGTAAGTTTATCTTGTAATCATGCACCTTTGAGAAAATGCTTTCATTTGCTCTGTTTTTTTGAACTGATGGATTTTAAATCACAGTTTTTCCTTCTCAGCAGCAGTAATGAATCTTATATACTAATCACAGCCTATAAATTACTGGGTCCTAGTTCCTTTAAAATAGATTGCAATAATATCTTCTGATTCCACGTAATGATAGAATGGTTGGGATTGAAAAAGATGTCTGGACATCACCTAATGTAAAGTCCCTGCTAAAGGAGGTTCACCCAGAACAGGTTGCACAGGATGACATCCTGGCAGGTTTTGAGTATCTCCAGAGAAGTCTCCACAATCTCTTTGAGAAGCCTGTTCCAATCCTCTGTCACCTCACAGTAAAGAAATTTTTCATCACATTCAGATGGAACTTCCTGTGTTTCACTTCGTGCCCATCGCCCTTTGTCCTGTCACTGGGCACCACAGAAATGAGTCTCAACCCATCCTCTTGACACCTGCCTTAAGATACATCTAAATGTTGTTAAAAGCCTCTCTCAATCTTCTCTTTTCCAGACTAGAATGTATTTGAAATTAGGGATAAAATCATGCATCAGATATTGGTGAACTTTTAAGTATTTGGTATTCCACAGATAAACAGCTAGTGCATTATTCCACTATTCCAATCTCAGAGGTCTGAAAACTAGACTGAGCAGTTCACAGCGAGTTGCTAAAGGTGCAACATCCAAGAGCAGTGCATCTTTCACCTAATCACTCTTACAATACATTTCTTTCAGACTGCAAATTTGTGTATCTAGTAACAGAATCTGCATGTAATGAAGTGGTTCTGGCCTGAGAAAAGTACTTTAAAAGTCAAATCTGAACTTGGCCTTCCCACTGAATGCTTTTGAGTCTTCGGTATCCTCCACAGTCTTTCAGGTTGAGGTGCCCTGGAAGATCATGACGCCTTTTCCAAAATAGGCCTTTACCATATTTCCCTGCTTGGGGTAACACCTGCCTGTCACTGAGCCCAACCCTGTTGATGCCACACTCAGTACTACACACAGGACACTGTGTGACTCATGATGTTATCTTCCAGGATGCTACAGCAAAAGGCAGGCAAAAAGAGGCAATTTTGACTGGGAGGCAACTTAAAAAAATGTCTCAATACTGAGCTGTGAGACCTCTTTGCTTGAGGGATTATCAGTCCCCATATGTTGGATCTGGTTTCACTGGGATACAGAGACTTGACCCAACTAAATAGAAAGCAGAACAGGCTGCCTCTCCCTTACACTGTAAAAGTTTAAGTACATATATGTCATAGGCTCTATCCATTGTCTCTTTGGAATTTGATGGAGTTTGTTTGGATACGAGTAACAAAAATAAGCTCATACAGTCTGGGAAATGCATTTTAAGAAGAGAATACAAGTTCTGCCTGTGTTTTCTGCTTGTTTGTATATATGTTAGTTGTACATTTTCCTGTCCAAAGCCAGCACAGCACAGTTGAGACAGTCTCTCTGATTGAAGGGGTCATGAGGATCATGGAGGCAGGGAGGAGGAAGTCATGCAGAGCAAGAGCTGTGAGCAGTGCGTGCTGAAGCATAAAATTTTGTCAGGCATATGCATGTGTACAAACTGGCCATCTAGATGTCATGTATGCTGCCCATTCATGTGTTCATGGTAGCAAGGCACTAGCGGTTCAGCTTGCTCAGGTTTCCAGTTTTCCTAATAATAGAAGCTGAAGACAGGTTTCCCACTAACGAGCAAAGAGCTCAGATCTGTCAAGTGTAAGCTGACAACAGGAGATGCAGAGSGTTTTTTTATGCACTCACTGCATGGCCAAAACATGGTTCTGCCATCCTGGGGGCTCAAGCGCAGGATAATAGAAAACTGTAGCATAAACAGGTCCTGTGAAGATGTCAGACTGGAGACTATCTCACCAGATGGGTATCCACAATGTTGGGGTTTTTTTGGTTTCTTTGGTTTTTTTCCTCTACTTTTCCAATGGTTTTTTGATTGCTGCTCAGGGTCTTGAAAATAAAGAGTTTGTACCTAGCCAGAAGACAGTGCAAGTGCACCCGTAGAGAAGGCTGTCAAAAGGTAATACAGATGCAAGAGATTATTTTATTCCATTTTATTTCCCATGCCTCTTCCTTCTACTTTCAGTCCACAGTTATGGTCTTGATGTTCAAAACAGGCAAAGAAAAACAAAGTTTGCCGAGTAATGCTTCACCACTACCCACAAAATAAGTTTTGCTTCTCTAGATCTGCACATCCTGACCCTGTCTTGCTGACTCATGTTCCTTGCTTGACCTCAAAGCTGCCCCATTGGGATGGACATGCCTGGTGACTTAGACTCTTGGATAAACCTGACTGCTATGAGCAGACTGGTTCTGTCCACCCTGTTCATGTACTATGAGACTGCTGCAGATCACTCAGTGAGGAACTGGTCCCATACCAACTTTATTCCTACACACATTGTGCTTCTGCTCCCTACAGTGATGGGTCTACTGTGGATGTGTGACATTTGCCCAAATTCACACTAATGTAATATCAACACAATATTTGACCCAGTAGAACACATAGGTAGAGAAAAAGAACCAGTCAGAAGAATAATGATTGAAATGTGAGCAGAAGTGAAGATCTTTGCGTCAGACAAACATTACTGCAAGAATATTCATTGTCTTGAGACCTCGGGAAGTCTCTGCCTACTGCTGTAACTACTTTCTCTTGCAATCCACTTGCCTATGCTTGGATCAATACTACTCCCTGAGGACAATGTAGTGAATTGACTAACTTTGTTAATGCCAATCTTACTTTGTCAGCAGATTTCTCATTGGCTTAGAGAATGCATGGAGCAATGTGTGTGCTATTTCAGTTATATTGAATTACATTGGATACACTCTGGTGATATTTCCAAAACAAAAGCCTTAGAAAGGCTATTTTGTCAAAATTGTCACTGAAGGTAGACCCATGCTGTCAAGCAAATACCATGCAGGTTTTTAATAAACATCAATGTAACATTCGCACACTGGAAACATCAGGAATGCTGATACTATTAAACTATGCCATATATCTCTAAGAAGTGTGAACAGATAATCTTCCATTGAATAATAAAAATGGGGAAATCATAGAAGCGATGTTAGGTTCTCTCCAAAATCAATTAATTTCAACAAAAACAAAAGACAACTTCAAATAACATCAAAATCACATCAACTTCATGTGACTAATAATCATTAATATTATCATTGAAATTAATTGAATCCAAAGTGTCTGTGTAAATTAATAATTTAAAAAAAAGTACATTTACTAAGAAATTAAACACTCAGAGTCCATTTAAACAGAATACCAACCCAGCTTCTTCACCAGTAATGTCATGGACTGAATATAACACTAGAAAATAAAGAGAAGCTCAATTTTATGTCTTGTCAAAGGTTTAGCATTTTTGATTTTCTTTAATTTCCAAGTTTATTGGGCAAATGGATTGAGAAGGAATATTTTTCTGGACTAAAATGGCACATCCTAATGCCTCATTGATTCAGCAGTAGGTTTTTTTTGTTTTGTTTTTTTTTTTACTAAAGAGTTGTCTGTATACAAATCTTCCTAACTTTTGGTGACGTTATAATTTCTAAAAGTTCACGGTACTTTTCTTTTTAAAGGTAGGATAGATGACTTACTCAGTGCAATCCAGTAAGTGTGCAGAAAAGTCTTGCAACCTGTCATGTTTTAATCACTACATAATTTCTTTTTAATGGTCTTAAATTATTTTATTTAATATATTTATGCAGACCTACTTAAGTCAGTAAGATCATGTGTTGCATCTGCATTAGGGGTTTCTAATCTTTCTAGCAATTGTGAAGTCCAACTGATAATAGTTCTTCTAAGTAATGTAGAATTAAATTTTTTAAGGATTCTTCCTTCTGCTGCATGTGCTCCACTGCAAATATTATTTTACCTCATTTCTCTTAAATGTTATGGTAGCAACAAAACACATGGAGGAAACATAATGGAACATTATGGAACTTTTATTCTTTCTGTCTCTCTGGTACACTTACCATTATTTTTTGAAAATGGTTAAATATCAAGTATTTTATCGCAAATATTTGAGTATAATATATAGAACATATGAACAATATATTTTGGACAGTGGGAAGTGTTTTCTTGGGATCTATCTACTATTGCTTTAAATTTTAAGTTGTCTGTGAAGCACCAAATTATGCATGCAAACAAATGTACAAAAATAGTTAAACCTTTGGGTGAAACAAGTCAGTTTTATTCCCCACAGAGAGAGAAATAAGAGTGTAAGATGTGATGTCCTACCTTAATACTAAGCGGCAGCTAAACTGTTACAAGGATAGGATCATCAGCTCCTATCATCAAAAAGACAGAAATTCAGGCTCAGTCTCTGGAAGGAGAGACTCCACTTAATCAGGATGCATATTAGTATGAAAGCCATTTAACTGAGAGATCTTTCAGGGGAACAGATTTAAACCTAATAATACTGACATTAATGGTGATTTAATGTCAGATATGTCACTGCTTGGTAGATTGTCTAGGGGTATGATAGTGAACATTATGCCTTTTGGCAGTCTCATGCTTGTTATCACCTTCTTGCCAATTTATTAGCTCTGAAGCCTTCCTGTGAAAGCACACACTATGGGTAGGGTTTATATTCCAGCTGCTGAGCTTGCAACCAGAAAACCAGCTGTTATCAGCATATGTAGTCAGGCCAAAGTCAGCTGTATAAAAGTGTTAAAAAAGACAAATCAAACAATACATAAGAGCAACACTTACTTAGTATTTCCTACACATTTCCAAACTTTAAAATATCTTAATTTTTTTTTCTGAAAATAATAAGTATGCTTTCCATTTGTCAACACTGGTAGTAGAATTTGTCAGGGCATTGGTAAATGCACAAATCACTGACATGCACTATTAATAACAGAAATATTCTTGGCACTGATCAGGCTTTAGTCCGTGCCAGCTGCTGAACATATTTCATCGCGCTTTTATTTTACAGCCGTCTTCTTCAGTCTCCAGAGGCAAGGAACAAGCTATGCTTCTGTTCAAGAGCATACCCTTGCCTACTCTTCTAGGATGTTTATATTCTGAGACTGTCCAGCTGATCAGCTCTCTAAGCCTAGAGACTGAGCACAGCTCCATGAACAGCCTGTAAATACCTCCGAGGTCATGCAGGGCACTGTGTGCAGAAACACATCCAATGGGTTTGCAAACTCGAAGAAAGTGCCCTCCTGTACTGTGACCACCAGTGCACTCACTGTTCAGGTGTAGCTCTGCAGATGGATCACAGTTACCAGGCAGGAGACTCCAGACCCATTCTATCAATGTGTATAAACTCCTCGCCACTGGAGTCACCTCAGCAAGCCATAGTACCACTTTCTTTAAAAGGGAATTGTAGTTGAGGAGTGGAAAAGGCGATTACAAACCTCTCCAATTCAGAAATTTACAGGGAATGAATATGCTTCAAAATGGATGCAATAGTTAACATCAGTGTGGAACGATTCTAAGGTATTCATTAAAATTGGCAAATTCTGATTCACTCTAAACTTGGTCACCAGCACAGGCCATGAAAAAAGGTATGAATGAGGCTTTTGTTGTATAACTTTGTTGGTTGACTGAATTTTTGGATGTTAGTTTATTTAAATCTGACACCATTATATTTCAAAGTACTATTATCTTTCTTTAATGAATATTACATGTATATTTAATACTTTATTGCTATAATCTCTACCTTTTATCAGTTGAGAAGTATCAAATCACAGTAGTGTCTGCCATTCCCAAACAGGCTGCAGATGGCTGCAAAAAAGGAAAAGAATTGAATGGCTGAACAATGAATATATGTATGCAATATAAAAAATTCCCTCCCATTTCAGGAAATGTTGCTCTTTCCTCTTTGTTGGGCTGATTTTTTTGCCATCCCGCTATATTTAGTTTCTCTGTAAAAAGAAGGCATAAGAGGAAGATGAGGTAAGAAAAATTAAAGACCTTAAGTTATGCCAGAAACTGAAAGATAACCCAGTTTTCATAGAAATAGGTAATTAACATGTCAGCTACAGTATTTGTGATGTGAAGTCTAAAGTATTCTTTAAAGGTTACAAGTAAATATTTGTCTTTAGTACTTACTATAATGACTATTTGATGCTGCCATGAATATAGGTGCTCTTACAGCAAAATACACTGGAAGTCAGATATCTGCTTTTGAAGTAATTTGCATGGGGAATATGCTTTATATGAATATTACTAGTTGAACAATTTCTTTCACAAGTATATTTAAAGGCTGGGATATAGGTCTTAAAGAAGGGAGGTTATTGTCTCTCATTATTCATCTGTAATTTGTCCATAAAGATGTCTAACTCTTTAGTAATATGTGTACAGACCTATTAAAAAGAAGGTCACTAAACATCTGAGTACAAGTAGTTCTCATAAAGGGATACAAGACAGTTATTTGTTATCAGAAAACTGTTCTCAGAGGGAAAAATATTTCAAGAATGTTGAATAAAATGACCATTTCTGATTTTATTATTTTTATTTTCTTTTTAAACCAATCTATTTCCATTTGATGTGGGTGTTTTATGTTCTCCTAGTTGCACACATTATTGTCTTCTCCGAAATTTTTAACATCTTTAAGGCAACTGGATTCAAAGCAATTATCCTTATGCTAACTTGGGCTAATAAAATATTCAGAAAATGCTAAGCAAGTTTTGAAAGTTAATGCATTTTCCAAAATTTGATGATGAATATTGTCTAAAAATGCAGTGCCTGCCATGAATCAAGTGTTATTCTTCTGTCATTTGCCAGTGCCAGGATTGTGCTGCTGTGCTCCATTGTGTTTCCAAGTGTATTTGGTATGCACACAGTTCCACTGAAGTGTCTGCTGTTGATATGTGGAAGCACAGAGCTATATGACTACAGGGCATACCGAGAGAAAGGATATGGGATCACACTGTCACATCAAACAGACTAGGACTGTTTCATCATGGGAGACACATTCTGTAGTCATATACACTTGTGAAAAGGGTGAATAAAACTCCATCGTCTTTTGACAATGAGCACACGAGTAAGTGTCACACACAGTAGTAAACTTATGGAGACTAGAACATCAAAATTTAAAACTTTTTCTGGTCTGTAAAGAACTACTAGAAAAAAAAAGCCCCGCCTTGAATGCAACAGAACCAGATTTATACATCCTATAAGTCCCATGAAATATTCTGGCATCTTATACTATACCTAAAAATCCATCCTGCACAATATTTACGATAGGAAAAGTTGTTTAGATTTTGACTTGAGACAGCAGGCTTATTTGATTCTTCATGATTCTTCAATGATTCTTCAAAAAATGGACCAGATCTAAATGCACTTTTTCACAAGTTCAACTTGAATTACATTCTACTAATGTCATTATTACAATTAGAATGTTAGTCTAACATTCAGTGACTTCAAGAGTTTAACTCAGGTGCTGGCCATATAGTCAGCACTTAAAACCAGTAAATAGCTAGTTATAGATGTTTATCCATCTGAAGTTTGCCAAATCTTGTGTAACAAAGAAAAATACATATTTTTAAATAGTTTGCATAACCTCAAAAACCTGTTGCTATTGTTGTTTTTTTTCATACAAATGACAAATGTATATGCAATTTTGCGAATTGTTTAGGGCTGTTTGCCTTAACAGATCAACTAGGTTTTTTTACAGTAAGATTAAAAAGGCAATGAGTGTGCAACACAGTGCAACAGACATCATTCAATTTACATTGTATTTTGGTGGGTATGGAAATGGCATAAATAGAAACTGAGAAGGAAGTGATCTAGAAAGCTTGATCAGGAAAAAACAATTTAGCAAAAGACAGCAGAGTAGATATATATTTATTCTGTTGATACATTGGCTAGAGAAACAAAACTATCAAATATACATAATAAGAGGTTTTAGGATGAAATCAATTGCACTTCCTCATAGATGTAAACATGAGAAGTATCAGATGATTTTAGAGTTCTCTAACTCAAGAATACTAATACAGAAATCAAGAAGGGCAACAAAAATGACACAAAGATGGGAGGGAAGGATATATGACTACATGAGATTTGCATATATAAATAAAATAAAATAAAATAAAATAAAATAAAATAAAATAAAATAAAATAAAATAAAATAAAATAAAATAAAATAAAATAAAATAAAATAAAATAAAATAAAATAAAATAAAATAAAATAACAACAACAACAACAACAACAACAACAACAACAACAACAAACAAAAGCCTGAGAGTTAGGGATAGCAAGCAACTAGGAGTATAGCTTCTCTAGAAGGCATTCACTGAAGGGATCAGCAGGCTATTTGCCATATGGACAGGTCAGTGGGGTTATGCTTTGGATGTGTAAAGTGCAGTAAAAAGGAAGAGTACTTTGGAAGACCATGCAAAGTGTCTCAGACAGATCTCCAGGAACAAGCAGAGATTTTTATTTTAAATTGTCTGTTCCCATCTGTAGCAATGGCACAATAAATACCAGCCCTACATCTCACAGGGATATTGTGAAAATGTACCATACCTGTGAAACACTTAAATATAGTGCAATGATTAGTTTTATACAAAACCCCAGAGGTAAATAAATATTTTTGAGTTTTTAAAGAGGTTGAGAACTGTGCAATAAATACAGTATAGATCAACAAAATGCACAAGACCAAAACAAAATATTGAACAGCTGCTTGCTAACTAACGATTATCCTGCCAGTGCACAGAACTAAACACAGGGGAAAAGACCATTGCAATCATATAATTAAGACTGAGTCAAGATGCAAATCTAATAAGCCTCTGAATTAAGAATATATAGGAGCTTAAATCTTGCATTTCTTTCCCCCTGGGGGTGGTGAATGCTCYAGCACGAAGAATTTGTGTGACATTTCCTAAGCTTGTTTCTAAAAATCTCACTGAGAAAACAGTTTTCTTAGTTTTCTTTTTGTAACATTACATTGATATTTAACAGGATACTAGCAATGCTATAGTATTTGGCTCCATGCAGAATATTGCTACTTGGGYGAATAAGGAACATGATAACAACTGCTTAGCTTTTATGGAGACCAGAACAAGAGCAGTATGAAAAGCAATGCTTTGCTGGCAGGTTTCACAGAATTTGATCAGAAGAAGAGCAGGGTTTGGAGTAGGGAACTTTCTGGACAGAACAATACYCTGCTAGACACAAATGCTTCTCCCCTATCTCTTCAAGTATGATCCCATTTTGTCCTAGCAGGCTGGGAAAAGCTGCTAGAAACGCACATGTAAGGGATATATGTCCTTTCCTTTTCTTCTCCAACCAACCAAGCAGGGCTGAGGCCAAACCCAGGGCCCAGTGTCTGAGCCACAGGGATGGCCACTGGCCAAATCAGTAAGACTGTAATAAAGCCCTACCAATAAATCCTTAACTCATCCCTGTAGCTGCTGAATATCAGTGGCTGAATAGCCAGTGCTGGATATTTAGAAAAAGTACAACAAACGAGCTTCTTAAGGTGATTCTTCTTATTTTCTGTGTTTCTGTCAGTCAGCTCCTCAGGAATTCCCTGAGCTAGAGAAAGTGTGTTTTACAGACAGATAATGTCCCCATGAAACACTCCTGTCCTTCCCTGCCCTTCAAATCCATACCCATATCCAAACCTAATTTGTATTTCTCTGCTTCTCTCCTCTCTAATACTGCATTTGCTCTGCTTTAGCCTCCAAAGTTATCCTCAGCAACACTGGAAAGATGTATGCCTGCTCTCAGATAAGCATCCTGGAAGTATCATAAACTGTAGCATCAGCTCAAAATAACATTAAAAATAAATAAACCTAGTCTCTGAGTTTAAGTAGGTGCAAGACTGAGAAGAAAATTTAAGTTCATAATTTCAAAAGTCCTTTTTTATGTTTACTGAGGTTATGATTTTTAATGCAAACAGATGTCAAAGATTTCCCCATCAAAAAATTCAAAAAACTTAGTAAAAAAAAAAAAWTCTTCTGATTTTCTTTAATATTGTTCTCTGAAATAACTAAACAATTCACACTGATATTAAATTAAAAAAAAAAGAAAAATCAACCTGTCAGATGTACTCCCAAACAATCAAGATTTGCTAGGCGTTTTTACAAAATGTCTTTCAGCCTTTTTGACATGGTGATGAGGTGCAACAAATCTTGAGAATCTATCCATAAGAGCATACAACAACTTAAGGAAGGTGTGTCACAAATAAGAATTGATGATGGAAATTTGTTAAATAGCCTGTTTGATAGATGAAATTTAACATAATGGGTGAAAGGGCTTTTAAAAATGGGTCCGTACATATTGGTCATCATAGTAGTTGTGCTAATAATGGTGCCTTGTGTGCTCCATTGCATACGACAGATGATTAATAAAGCTACCAAGAGAATGTACACAATTTAAAGAGGAGAGGAAGCTGTTGAACACTAGGTAGAAATCTCTAAGAACTCCATGCACGCAGGATTAGAGGGAAAAAGGACTGTAGGGGTTGGTTTGAATCCCTCAGAGAAACTGAGATACATAAAAAGTCATGCAGACATGAAGTGGGAATGTAAGTTTTAGTTTCAAGTAAGTAAAAATATGCCTTAAGTGCCTTAAGCAAGTAAGATACTGTATTAGTTAAYAGAAAAGCCCTGAAGTCCACTTTAAAATTCAGAATCATTACCTTTTACAAAGTTAACTGAGTCCTAGACAYRATGTTGCAGTACGRGYGGTTGGTGGATTKYTGCAASCTTCCTGAAGTGTCYCCATGAGGAGAGCACTCCACCAAGGCACACAACAGACACYACCCTCACATGCAGCAGCTGATGAGCTATCACAGCAGAGGCAGGAAGGGTCTTTGTGTGGATTCCCAGTGGTAGCTTATTTCACCTACACACCAGAAGAGCCCTGGGACAAAGATCCCAACTGTTTGAGGGTTCAGGCTTATATGTGGMTAGAAGGGGGTGGAGCCAATGGTAAACAACCAATCACCAAGAGGTGTGGGTGGGAAAAAGGGGTACAATGACCAATAGAGAAACATGAGGGTAAACAGACAGGGGTACAAACCAATGGGGTTACAAAGAACGGAGAAACTACTACAAACCTGACCATATCAGGTCAACTGGGGGAGTAACAGCCAAYRGGCCAAGAGGAGCGTTTGGTGCTGGGGTTAACTTGTGAGAAACGAAGTTTAGACAACTCTGAGTTGTTAAAGATTGCTGGTTATAAAGTTATAATGTTTAGTT
>QVAJ01000025.1:1246131-1282605 GCA_003546035.1 Mixornis gularis | reverse complement strand
CCATCTGACTGGAGAGTGTCTCTTGGCTACAGTCTTCAGTGCTTCCCTGCTGACTGCCTGTCCCGTGGCAGACMTGGACTTGTGGCCAGGCAAAATGCCCCCAGAGACAAGGCTTTCCTCCATCTTCTCCTGGCTGCYTCCTGGACATTGCACATGGGCAACCCTTCCCTCACGTGCCTCTGACAATCATTACTGAGAAAAAAAACAAACAAACCTGAACTGGCTCCTCACAAGTGTCCTTTAGAGTTGTCATTTGCAGTCATGTGACTTTCTTTAATTTGCAAGAAGGTGCCTGAGAAATAAACTTTCACAACTACTTATCTTCTRGTAAATAAATTTAAAAAAATACTGAACTATTTTTGAAAAGATCTACTGTGGTCACTTACAATCATTTCTTTTCTTAAAACAGTAKAAATTCTAAATCTTTTTCCAAATATTCTCAGGCATGTTCTGACCCCAGCAGAGCTGGTTCAATGTTCAGGAATAGTGTTTGATATTTTGTCTGAATTGAGAGATCCATCCAGCCTCTAATAATGAAAGAATATAACYTTGCCAGAGGCTCAATCATTAATGTCTGGACAGATTTTGGGTGGTTTGTATTACCAGTTGCAAAACTTTTGATATTACAGTTAAAAAAATAGGCAGAGAGTATATCCTTTAGAAATATTTCGTCTGTCAGTACAGAGAGTTTTATAATTAATGCTGGGTCACTTTCCAGGAGCCCAGCAAGCAACATGGAAAATTAATATACTAGGATATGAATACCAGAGTAAATTTAATTGCAGARATCAATGTATTTTGTGTTTCTCTGATTCTTCGTACATGTTTAGGAATAAGGACATGAGCTAAAAATGTTCCCCAAATATTGAAAAATCTTGCTCTAGGTCAGATCAATTCAGATAAACCATCTAATTTTGATTTGTAGTGTAAGCTTTTTTTTATTAGTGTGTTATTATTCATAATCCTAAATTCTGCTATTCCATATGAGATACTAAATCTCATATGGAAATCTCAGTTGTATTAGTAATAAAAGGGGATAGCTACACTGTAGTCATTGGATTGCTTTGAACTCCTTAGTGTCTAGACTACAGAAAATGAGACAATATCTTTTACAATAGTAACAATTTCAAATAATGTGTTTAGGCATCAAAAATATATCAAAAAGTGTSCCTTCATGAAATCAAGAAAAACTTGGAATAGAAGGAAACATATTATATGAAGAAAATATATTTATATTGCTAAGAACTCATTTGAAACCATGTTAAATTGAAGACAAATTTAAGTATGGAYTAGATCTGGTGACTCTGTCATTTGGGTTAAATATAACTTAAATTCCACTGCATCCTGTGAAGAGAGAACTTCTACACAAGAAGTATTGTTTTATTTTACTCTTTTTGAAACAAGGGGAAACCAGACTGATCACTCCTCTACTGCTTTCAAGGGCAAACAGCCATGTTCCCTTCCTTGCTGAGTATAATTTGGGATTTAGAAAATGTAAGGACTGCTGCACTAAACCAGATCATCTCCCCATTATTCTACTCCCTACAGAGTGTATTAGGGAGAGAAGCACCAGCCTTCCTCTGCCCCAGAAACTCTCAGAACAAAGTGTGCTGAACAAAGTGCTGCACTGAAAGAGGCAGTGAAGAATAATCGCAGATCCGTACACCAGCTGGATATTGTCTATGTAAAATGAATTGTAGAATACMGTGTTTGTTCAACTCCACTCTTATATCACCGTTCCTATCATGAGGAATATTCAAAAAAAAAAAAAATTAACACTGATGGCATTAACTTGGACAGTAGTACTTAAATGGTGTTAAAAGCTTGCTAACAATTAGAAAGATACATTTACACATTGCTAGCTTCAACCATTTCAGAAGAAAGGATTTTTTTCAGAAAAAAAAAGTCAAATTACTTTTCTTTGCAAGATGAARTTGATTTACACTTGATCTTTATTCTAAGGCATTTCAGGCAGCATATTCTGATAACAACTACCAGTGGATAGTATTCAAAATTGTCAACATCCATTTTCAGGGTTCTGCATTGGGCATTTCAGGAAGAATTATATGAAGACAGAATTACATTCTCAGGAAATAATATACTTTCAGGCAAATTACAAGCAAGCCCCTTGACAGGTTCATTATAAGACTTTTTGTACCTTAGATTTATTAAACTCTTTTAACTCATACTGTGAAAATTATATGAGAAAAAGGAAGAAAAAAAAAGTCTCAGAGAATTCTATTACTGATCTGACAAACAAGTGACTCAGGTTTTAGAAATAGATCTTGATCCGGGTGTCTTGGCCTCCAGTAAAGGAGCTTCTATCTATTTCTTCATAGCAGCTAGAGCTGATATTTTTTTCTTCTGCTAAAGAGATAAAAGACAAAAATGTGTCATGATTTCTGTGTAATGAAAAGTGTCTTAAAAAAAATTGGAATTGAAGTAACAGGGGATAGAGAATTCTGGATGTGTTACTTGTCAGATCTCCAACATTGCAAAGACTTATGAAAATTGATGGATTTTTTTTTTTTCTTTCATCTGTTACTTCTAGGTGACTTACGGCATTCTTATGGTATTGTAAGTTCCTTTTGTAAAAGTCCTGGTTCACTGTTCYGAACAGTCCAAGTTTGACCCAGGGAAACGCAAGTTAGTATCTCCAGCTAAGGCTAAACTGAATTCAGAATCTGTATAAAACTGATCATCTGGACTTTCATATATGGAGCTATTGATRCTGTGTTGGAATTTATAAGGGAGGATGTCTATAGCTCTAACGTCCCCTTTCTTCTTATTCTCATTCCTTGTGCAGTTGATCACCAGTGACTATCAATGAGGTTGTAGAAACTGCCTTTGTCTCCCACTGTCATGGACAGTATTTATTTTATAAAATCCATTTGGATCTAAAAGTCCAAATAACAGCTACTGTTACAGAAAAGAGCTATATATCAATTCCTCATGTAACATGGTGGTATCTCTATTTTCTGTGAGACAGCATAATTCTATCAGGTGTCTGAATGTTCAAAAATGTTATGGCCTAACTGAAGAAAATAATATCCCAGTTATTTGAATTACTTTTTTATATTTATTATACTGTTGGGTTGTTTTGGGGGTGGGATTGCATGCACAAACACACACACAAACACACACGCACACATATATATATATATATATATATATGTATATACATGCATGTGAGGTGAGAAGCAGGGAGTTTCTTACTGGTACTCCATAATTTTTGCAGGCAGATATTATATGCTTAATCTAAAGTGTTGCAAGGGAACATTTATAGTATAACTGGAGGAAGGAGTTACAATGACATCTTCATAAATGAATCTTACAGAAAATAAATATCATTACCAATCCACAGATTGATATCTGGAGTGATATTTATTTGTACACAGAGTTTTTGATACTGATTAAGAGGCTAAAAGCATATGCTGATAAAAAATATTAATGCCAAAGCTGCAGATCACAGATATGTGTACAGTAATGAAACTTAAAGCATAGAAAAGAAATTAAAATCCTGGACTTCTTAGTGCCTGAGAAAAGGGGATTTATTCCCTATTTTCTGCATGATTAGCACAGAGCAGTAATATGTTTGGCTTTTTTTCTCCCTTTTATTTATGCATGTAAGGAGCTAAGTCYTTTTTCAGATGAGAGTAATATTTCTGGAGTATACAGTAGCTTTATACCACTGTATCCCTTGTTTAAATCATTAATTTAAATAAACTGGTTTATGATCATTATTGGATCTGYGGTAATCCTAAAATGTACTTACCAGGACTTTAGGAATGAGGTTTCCATTGTGCTAGGAAATGTATATAAAAAAACATTTCTGAGATGGACAACAAATGACTTAAGAGCAATACTCATTGTTAAATGAATGCCACAGAATAACATGTAGAGTTTAACACAGTAAATGCATAAGTTAAGTGTGTGGGTTATTAGACAAATGCTTTTTAAATCAATGGAGCACATACTACAATATTTTTGCACATGTGACATAAGATGAGTTTTAAGGCAGAACTGAAACACATCAATGTTGTTGGTTTTAGTAGCAAGGGCAAGTGCAATTTCACAGACCCTTTTTTTACAAAAAATAAAATAAAAATAATAATAAAAAAAAAAAAATCCTGCATATGCATTTCAAGAAAATGCCAGAGAACGTTTATATGTGAATACAAGACTTCAATAATTGAAGGATTTTAGATTTTAATCCAGGTGTTAGTACAAGTCCAAAAAAAGACAATAATATGTATTCTTATTCAAATGTGACTTAAGTGCTAACTGTATTTACATAATCCATAGAAATAAATTATTAATTTTAACATATAAGGTCTTTTTTGCTCTTAGYCAAAGTCTGATATAATCATCAAGTAGTCTTCAAGGTAAATATTCTGCTTTTCATTTCCAAAAAGCTGCATGTGYACTGGCTTAATATGTTATTACTTGTTGATAAGGTACTTGATTTTGTGAAGGTTGCTAAGTGCTTTTGTGAACTTTTGATTCTGTTGACATGATCCAAAAAGAACCAGACAATACTGCCCTCTGCATCCTCTCTTGCTGATGAAAAAAGGATATAAAATGTGGTGAATTGCTATGGCAGTACTTTGTCATGAGACTGAAATGTTATCACCTCCAGAAAGAAGTATGGATAGAAAGAAAATAGTAACACACCTTTTTTTAAAGCTTTAGTTCACAGGAGAATATCCCCAAAAACAAATGCTGCAAAACTTCCAAGAGATTGACTCTCATATATATGTGGTGCAATTTATGTGTATCATCTCTTTACATTGAAGCTTAGGAATTAAAGAAAGAAGAAATGATTCTTAATGGTTTTTTTTTAATAACCTTAGCTCTTCTGAATTTTCTCAGCTTTCCCATAGAATAGAAAAAGATTGAAGAAACAATTAGATAAACTGCAGAGAAAGTTTTGCTTTCTCCTTAACAATTTCTGTATTTTTATAAGATATCAGACTATTTGCAATATTCATGGGTTTGAGTTGTTGTCAGGATATCTTAAATTTACTATTTGAGTAGCACAGAAAGTAATTCATAAGGAATATATTTCTAGTTCCTTCAGGAAAACTTTCCAAAAATATCTGATAAATGATTAGCTGAACTACACCTATTAAAATTCTTACTAGGTGACTTATATTTAAAAATAAAATGCATGCTTTCTGGCATACATCTTATATGTGACAGTGTTGTCTTTTCTTTATAAAGAAATGATAATAAAATTTTATTAACTATATTTGAAACAAAACTCTAAATCTCAATTTGTTTATGTGTTGTATTTCTGTATATGACTGTATTAATTTAAGCAGTTCTGTATTATTTATTCAGTATGTATATACTTTCACAAAAATAAAGATAAATTATGTTCTTCAGCGACCTTCAAATGCAGCATCCAAATCTATTTCTGACAGGAATACTCTTAGAAAAAGAGAAGAAAAACTACAGTTAAATCAAATAAATTTGTCTTGGCACAGCACGGTGCAAGTTCATAAACCTAGAAGACTATGATCTGTAAGCAGTCAATTTCTCTTGACATTGAGAAGAACCACAAGAAGAAAAGTACAAATAAACAAAAAAAAAAAAAAAAAAAAAAAAAAAAAAGCCAACATAGCTATAGCATTGTCTGTCTTATTTTCCGGGTTATAGGAAGATCAAGATTTAAATCCTACTGTGAACCTCTGGGTCACAAATCTTAAGGGAGGACACACAGCTGGAGGCTGGGGCTCTCTTTATTCCTACAGATGCCTGCAGAAGAAAATACAGAGTTGCTGCTTTGATTGCACACCTCAAAGAGGAAAGGGAAAAGCATGCAAGAGTGGAAGGAAGCTGTGCTGACAAAACAGTGAAAAAGGTGCTGAGAAGACACTCAAGACTCCAGAAAAAAGTCTTTTGTTAGTGATCATACTCAAACATAAATGATGACACATTTCACAAGCAGTAGAGGGGAAGGTGGGTCAGGCAGCTGAAAATATAATTGTTTCCCCTGAGAGGGCTCCCAAGTGCTGTGCTGCCCAGGGATGCTCCCTTGTCCTGGCATCATCTCAGAACAACTTCAGAGCTGCCCTTCAGCCACATTTTGATTTTTCTCTGGAATTGCAGCTGTCTGCACAGGTCGGTGTTCCCCCTGCCACAGTTATACTGGGGGATTACAAGGAGCTAGAGCAGAGTGTGGGGCCCTACACAGTCTTAGTTCATGCACACAGCATATGTTCTCATGCATGAATTGTTTCTTTAACACACCGACTGCTTCCGTCAGTTTCAGTCAACAGGAAAGGAAAGCAACTAAGAGAGCCAGAGAACCATAAAATCTGAATGAGGCCCCAGGAAAGCAAAGCAATCCACAGTTGTAATTGTCAGCTGTTCTCTTATTCTGGAAGGGATCTTAATGTTTTCTTAACCTACTTTGAAAGATCAGGTTTTGCAACTCCAGAAACAAAAGAATTGCTATCTCAGAGTTGATTGTCCTCCATTAACTATGTATTGAATTGATTGTCCTTCATTAACTATGTTTAAGTGATTTACTGTGGCTGTAGTCAGTTAATAATGTTTTTTATTAATCTGACCTGTTTCCACCCAAATCTGGCAAACTTTCATGTGTAAAACTTTACAAATGGCTTATTCCACTGTCTATGATTTTATTCACTTTAATGTTGCTATTTTTAAAAGGAAATGCTGTGAGTGCGACTACAGATAAAGTAAATTTCCAAAGTCAGACATCAGCATAGTCAATTCCTTTTCCACTCATGTCTCCTTAGTGATGAGATAGAGAGCTCTCATCATTATTAAATAGAAGCATATATATATAAATGAATTGCTGTATTATAAACAGTTAAAACATTATATAACATAGAAGGATCATGTTTAAAGTTCAGACTTAAATTTATGTGAACATATTTAGACTTGCCCATGGGCAAGATTTTCATATTATGACTTGAAAAAAATTCAGGTCTAAGTACCGCATGTCTTCTAAAAACCCGTTTATTGCAGAAACAGAATGTTCCTCAGAAGAGTCATGCTTCTTACTTCTTATTAAATATACATATTAAGAAAGTTGTTTTATTACAGTTATCTGTGAGCTTCAGAAAGCTGTTCTGAGTTAACTGGCAATATTCTTCTCATTTAAGTTCTGTGAAGAACAAGGTTTGACATAAAACACCATGCAGCATGTGTTGTCAAACTGAGCTTTCTCAGGCAATTATTTTCTGAAACTAACAGGTTGAATGTTGAGGATTGTTCTAATGATGCTCACTGCTGTCAAGAAGCACAATAATAAATTTCCAAATGTAGCAATTCAATTAGAAGTTACAGACAAAGATCCCCATGATCTAGTCCAACATGCCTTTCTGCATGATTTTGCTTCATTCTTATTTTTGGGTTTCTCCAATGAGGAGTTCTGCCATTCAAAACCGGCTAGAAGCAGTAGGTGAAATTCAAAACTCAAATTAATAAAATGTTGCTGTACCTTAGTATTGCAAAAACTCAGCATAAACAGAACTGAAAAGTGGTGTAATATTTGACAATCAAAATTTGTCCAAATATTTCTTTTTCTCCTCATTCAGGGTTATTCTGTTGCCTCCCAGATACTTTATGGTCTTAAATTTTTCGAATTTTATCTAAGAACATTTTAGAATAAAGGTCATTCTATCATTCAAAATTCTTTGCAAATAAGRTATTTCTAGCGTTAGCCATTACAGGTGATAGAATTGATTTTTAGACAAATCTTTCTTTTGAAAAAGGGTAATAACCTGACATATTTCTTGGTGTGCTTTAACAAAGGCTAAAATTTAGATAAAATAGAGGCTTTTCCTGCTCCTTTTTTGGATCTGCTTTTAAAAGTTCTGGTATGATAATAACTATGATTAACAATAGTAATTTGTTTCTTTTTATATCAGGAATCTGTTCTGCTGTTGTGCAATAAAAAAAACTCCACTATCATGTTCTGTCCAGTTCCCATAAGAAAATAATGAAACCTCTAGTACTGAATCAGTGTTAATACCACAGATTTGAACACCAAATATAACCCATTGGGTCTTCAGAAGAGAGGTAGTGTTGCGATCCTGCTGGCTATGAAACTAGGAAYGTAAACAGAGAAAATGTCTGCATCCTGTGCCAAGGTTTAAAAACAAAAACCTTGAATAACATAGATATACCTGCATTTTAAATACAGAGTAGACCAACAGATAAAAAGCTTTTGTACAATTTATCTACGGATTTATTTTTATTGTAGCTTTCACTTTTTTTTTTAATGTTAATTATATTTGAGCCAGAAAACCTAGAAGTAAGCATTTTAGGAAAGCTGTCTAGAAGCATCGCAGAGATAACAGTCCAAAATGTACTGCATTATTTCTTTTTCATTCTTTCATGACTTAGGTTTTGTTTTTTTCACAGTTATCAATGTGTCATCAAGTACAGGAAGATCATTAGTTTTACAGATTTACAAAGATGCTGTTTTTATATGATATTGTGTTTGATTAAAAAATAGATTTATGAAATACATAGGAAACTGACACAAGTCTGAAAGCTGCAGTTACTTAAAGAAGTGAGATATTCCTTCACTTTCTAATTATTCACCCAAATAGAGGCTTTCATTTCATATGTAAGACACTAGAGTGCTCCCGCAAGGAAGGGGGGGAAATGCTGGAGAACCCACCAAGAAATGTGTGAAATGGGTTGTCAAAACATTGCTTTGATATTAAAGAAAATGAAAAGKCCTTCTAATATTCACTCAACACTCAACACAGGTAAAAAAATAAATTCGAAAACCATAAGGTACCTTTTGTATACTTCTTAATTTTCAATGGTTGGTCTGATAAATCTTCATATGTATTCAGGATTTTTTAATTAGAAAATTGTGTCTGACAAGTTCATGGTGGCAATAACTAGTTGACTATAGATATATAGCACAGTGCTGCAATAATATAATCTTTTAAAGAGTACAATAACTCCCCTTATGTGTAATCCTTGATGCCTCTTTACCATGAAGAGCTGTAGCTAGATAAGAAAGACCATTAATTTTAAACAGTTGCAACAGATATCTTTGCCCTATCTTCAGCATTGTTCTRAAGTCATATCTACAATGAGCTACTGTGTAATTTTAGAGGAGATGTCAGATTAAAATAAAGATGATACTTTTAAGATAAGAATCTCTTTTTATTAATGAAACATATTTTTGATGCAGCAGTGCACATTCCCTTCAGATTTTTTTTTAAGATAAAAATAATCATATACAGAGATAGCTCTTGTAATTATAGAATTTGATGCCCAGAGGTATAAAGTGCAGATTTTGTATTTCTTTTGTAACTCAAATTACTGATATTATCAGGAATGGGTGTCATAGATTTAGAAGTTACAGAAGAGTAAATACTGGTTTAAGAGTTACAGGAAAGATCTTGAAATGGATCAGAGTATAGAAAAATAAAGTTCTGTTTAAAGTGTTCATTTCCTTCAAATAGATTTCTTCTCAGCAGAAAAGTGAATGCTGATATTAAAAAAATGCAAGGTTGCACTATATCCCTTTTTTTACAAAGCAGAAATTAATGAATGTATTTGATGGTGTACTTGAGGTCTATTAAAAACATGCAAATTCTTTAAGGTATTTTGTGATTGTTATGTACTCTTTGTACAGATAGTGTATAAATGAAGAAAAGAAATTTCTTTTCTGTAGGATGTACGCCCAGGAAAACAAATTTTAAATCACTTATATAAATGATGAAAATTGCCTTAATATTTGGAAAAGTAATTTTGCAGATCGATTGTCTGTATCAGTGTCATATGATGCCAATTTTGGTGTGTCAGAATATGTTTTAACTAAAAAGAAGTAAGAAATCTAAGTTGCTCAAGTGACTATATTTGAATTCTATGATCCTTATTCACTGTCTTGCTTTAGCTGTTGAATATTAYAGGCAAAGAGAGGATGCAGCAAACCCAGATAAAATCCTATTAAAATGCAAATGACACGGATTTCTAGATAATGAAGTATGCATTAAGCATACTTCACTAATGACCATAATAGTAAAAAGTATATGGAATATTTTATGTACCTCTATTTTGTGTTCAACTTAGATGATTGCATTGACATAATTATTGAGATTTTATATTCTCTTTGTCACAAAACTAATTGAGAGTTTTAGACTCTCATTTTCTTATCTGCATGTTTGTTTTATTTTTCTGTTTTTACAAACAAAATATTTCTGACCAACATAAAGATTCTCAGATATCAGCAGCCACTTTTGGAGATTTTTGGGAATCCTAAAAAAATTTTTTTTTTCTTACAGTCAAGTGCAAATAACTCCATTTGCACTATCCACATAGTTTGACTATATTTGACTCACATTTCAAATTATCACTGCTGCTACTTTTTTAAAAAAAAGAGGCAGCCATTAAGAAACTACAAAAACATCATTTCCTCTCTGTCARCTTTTCTGAATCTGGTTTTGATCCCTACTTAATCTGAACTCTCCTACCTCTAACCACTTCCTCAATAATGAGCTTGTTCTTTAGAGACTTTTCCTTTCATTTCAGTCCATTAGTAAAGTGTCAGCCAATGTAAAATTTCCCTTTGTTAAGCTGGAAATTTTTTTTTTTTTGAAATGGAGGTATAAAGCTGCTCTCAGAAATGTGTATTTAGAAACTTGTGAAATTCTCTTCATATGGCATTTATGATGACTCTCACATGAATTGCACCCAAAAGTGAACCAAGTCATCATAAATTTAATRGATTTAACTGTGAAGTATTTACTAATAACAAAGTTAAAACCTTGCATAGCCATTGCCTTTAAGGTCACCTTGTGCAATGCAGACTTGAAGGGCCAGTCATAGGGGTCTGTCACAGGTATGGGAGAGTGTGATCAGGGAAAAAAACATTTTGATCATACCTGTTGTGGGATCATGTTGAGGCCAAGGRGAATCTGTCAAGAAGAATAAAGGTAGGACAGCAGCATGAGAATTTAGTTTAAYAAATGCCTTTTTTAACAAGCAGCTTGGGGGCTAGCATTTGAACAGCTAATTCTTTTAAAATTTGTTAAATTGCTGTTGGCAGAGTTCTATATATCTCTCAGTAGTCATATTAAAAAACAAAACAAAAAAAACCCCCAACAACTTTGGAGCTTTTCCGATTGATTATGTCACACTGATTTTCATAAGTCACTAAAGCTAATTTGAAATATTTTGTGACTACTTTCCTCTTTTTTGAACATAATTTATTATCATAGCAATTAGAGGAATAAGAAGATACTTAACTATACCCTGCTTGGGATGATTCGTAGCGACAACAGATTGCTACTATCAATACTACAAAGAATCATGACATGGTTTGTGTTTGAAGGGACCCTAAAGATCACCTATTCTTCACTTTCCTGCTATGGGTAGGGACACTTTGTCCCAGACCAAGTRGTTCAAAGACCCATCCAGCGTGGCCTTGAACGCTTCCAGGGACAGGATATCCACAGAATCTCTGGGCAACCTGTTCCAGGGCCTCAGCACCCTCACAGTAAAGAATTTCTTCCTAATATTTAATCTAAATAGAAAACTGGAACTGGGGACACTAACTTGCTTAGCAGGTGGGAAAGGTAKTTTKTTTTTTTTTTAATAAATGGGAGAAGCACTTGGCCAAAATCTGCCCTTTGAAAATAGTATCATGTMATTTAGTTAACTTGATGCTCAGAATACTAAGACAGTAATTGTGAGGTRAAAATTCT
The DNA here is from genome assembly GCA_003546035.1 of Mixornis gularis. NCBI lineage: Eukaryota > Metazoa > Chordata > Aves > Passeriformes > Timaliidae > Mixornis > Mixornis gularis. Next base: position 1,270,894 of record QVAJ01000025.1, on the reverse strand, counting down.
AAATTATTAAAGAATTTTGAATGTAATTTATGTGGCCAGTAAGCTCAACCTTAAAAATAATATTAAGACAACAAATGTGGATGTAAATACTTTTTAGCCAGTGCTATTTTTGCAAACAACTGAATCCATATCTCAAACAGTATTATTTTTTCTAGTAACCTGCTTCCTTATTTAAGTTATTCTTTACTGTAAATTAGAGCACAGTGATGCAGAATTGGTCTCCTTCGTCTGGTAAGTTGATTTTTTTWAAACTAAATTAGTGGGTTTGTTCTGTCAAATAGTGTATCTCTTGTTAAAGAAAAATTATTTTGTTTGTCTTATAATTAAATGCTTGACTTATTCAGGTCMAGTTCACAAGTTCTGTATGAAGGATATTAAGACTTAGCAGATCCAAATGATTTCATTTAAAATTCTATTGTTTTATGTAAATAATCATTAAGAAGTAATAATTAAATAATTCTTGACAAGTAGCAACTAACTCCTTATTTTAAATTATTTACTTTGTTTTGTATCAAATAAACAAAAAGAAAGTCAAATCAATGAATCAAACTTATTTTGCAATGTTGGGCAGCAGCCTTTGATTACATCTCCTTTATTTCCATATGCATTTCAGCACAGTTTTTTAACAAAAAAAAATAAAATAAAAATAAAAAAAAAATCCAAACATAAAACTTCAAAAGGGTGGTAATACAGGTTTTTTGTGCTATTCCAGCATTTTCCCTAAAATGATATCCACTGATGCAGCATTGTATTTGTGACTTTACATTTGAAAGGTAAGATTCTCAAGGCGAAGCATGGAAATGACAAGGAAAGAATAAAACCTGTAAGAAAATTTGTTAATGGCTGTGCAAACAGAAAGTCAACTTGAGTATTACTATGTTCTATTGCAAAAGTCCAGGGAAGTCTGTGTAGAGGTTAGGTCTTTGAAACAAGATAATCATCCAGCACCTGCTGTGAGCATCTGGCCTTTTCTAGATAGGGGGCATGACTGGAGTTCCTCAGAAATTTGTCTCAGCTACTTATAAATAGAAAAAGTTTCCATCCCCTAATAGGCTACATTATTATGTGCTGTGAGTATGTTCTGAGCTACTGGGCAGACTGATGGAGATTTGGAAGTTATTTGGTAGAAACCTGAAAGATAAATTGAGTTTAGGACAAAAATAGGGTTGAGAAATTCAGAGAAAAACCCTGAACTTTGTGTTACTGAGAAAACTGGGGCAGGGACTCTCAGTGAGTCACTTGCTCCATCTGTCAGATTGCTCCTATCTCCAACTTATATTTCTAATTTAATAGCAACCTCTCATATTTAATTGTGTTGATTTGTTTCTGGAAACAGGAGAATCAGAAACCACTTATCTAAAGAGTGGTGAGGGCAGATGTTTATGATGGCAACAAGGATAGCAAAATATTAATTAGAAAATACTGATCAAGACTAAATCCAGTAAGATGTATTTAATCTTCTGACTACTGTTTTCACAGCTTTCTCTATTAATCTTTTCACCAGATGTACTAAAAGCCTAAATGTGAAAGGTGAAATACAGAATTGCAAGGAGAACCATGTGAAAAAGRCAAGCATTCACTTCATAACCTTTCAGGTCAGAAGTCCCCTGAACCACATAGCACAAAGGTGAACTGTCTGAATGTCTTCAAAATATTCTCAAGGTTTGGAGTGTTGAGAATAAAGCTGGTAAAATGYGGTTTTTTGGTTTTTTTGGGTTTGAGGTTTTTTTGGGTTTTTTTGCTACTTCTTTTTAATGGATTTCTGTTATTTTTTATTTACAGAGCTGATGAGCTAGTTAAATAGACTGTGAATCTTTTAATTAAACATTCCCTATGTCTTGCAAAATTCAAACAAAGCTTTCAAATGTGGGGGGTTTTTGTCTTTATTATTAATTTATTTTTCAGTGACCTTTTTCAATTGTATGATCATTTATATAATTTCCACAGTAGCCAGGAAATATGAAGTATTTCTGTGAATCTTAAACATCACTCTCCTGCTATTCTTACGATCACATTCAGATATTGAAAATATAAAGGGGACCGGAAGGCAGTTAGGGACTCCCTCAGAACAAGAGCAGGTTGWCGATTTCTGGTGGTAGCAAGTCAAGATGTCACTAGAGTCCACCTGGGATGAACAAAGAGCAGTGGCTGAACTTGTGGAAGCTGATGATTTTTGTGCTTGTGTTTCATCTTGTCCTCTGAAATTTTCTCACAGATATCRAACACTTCCTCCTCATGTTCAATGGAAAAAAGTCCATTCCAGGACAGATATATAAAGGAACAGGGGTCTGTTGGGGAAGGTGAGATGGATTTTCTTCAACATTAGAAAGCAAATGTGATTTTCATTTTTTAATTAATGTAGATATGTATGAATACAATACAATACACACACATACACACATATATATGGATGCCTCCAAAATTTTTCTGTCCAAATGTGGACAGAATAAAATCTCTTCAGTTTTGTGTGATACAGCATTACTATAATTTGAATTTTTGAGATTCATAACAGAGAGAATGTTCACAGATATTTGTACCTCACAAGAAGTGTGAAGAAATGAAAAAGCTCCTGTCTAATCCAATGATCATCATTGTGCTTACTAAAAGAAACTCATGATATTTTTTCATAACATTAAGACTTGGTTAAATCTAACCTTATGTGTGAACAGTCAGGACTAGATAATAATTTTGTTCTAAATTTCTTCCTGTTCACTTGCATAAGTTGAGGTAAAATGCCTTTTTGAAAGATCAGTGGAGTCTTGATCAAATTATTTTGGTGGGATGAGTGAGTCAAAGTAAAAATTGAGAATGCTGATAAAATTCTCAATTGACAACTGAGGATCTCCATTGTCACTGAGGTGGGTTTTGCTGTTTTTGTTTTTTTTTCTGTTTCTGTTCCATGAATTACCCATATTTCCACTGATTTGTAAACAAGAGAGAAAAATATACTTTGATGTAAAGGTGAGGAGTGCATATTAATGTGAAATATGATATATAAAACATCTCATATCTTTGAATATCAAATTCATTTATTCTGTTGTAAGTAAAGATGAACTGAAGCATTGACATTTCAATCTGTGTGATGTTTGGCCTTCTGATTTTAGCTCTGACACATAGCTGAAAGCACAAAAGGATTTGCATTGAGAAATATGAATTTAATCTCCACCTAAAGTTCTGAGTATCTAGATTTACTGTCCTGGATTTGTGTTTTTTCTAGTTCTGAATGCAATAATATAACTATCAAGTCAGTAAATCCGATGAGCAGATGTCATCACATTTTAGTCACTCTGTAATGAAAAAGTTAAAAAAAAAGTTATACATTTATAATCTTAATCTAATTGCACTTTGTGCAGGCTTTAGCTCTTGTTACAGTTTTCTTTCTTATACATTGAGGTTTTATTTTGGAAAAAAATCATTATAGTAAAACGACTCAGCTATGGTCCCAGCTATGTTAATATTTGAAACAAAGCTGTAACTTTTACTGGACAGACATGCATGGWACTAGAACTGGATTTTCTACTTGAAAACAGAAATTAATCCTAATACTTTGTCTAATTTACAATCATATCTATTCCTATATGCAAGCCCCAGATATATAAGAATTTCTGTTAAACAGCAGCATTTCTGGCTATTTGAAAAGCAAAAAGGACTATGAAACTAGAAGCCATCAAAAGGATCTATTTGTATGCATTTGGGTTTTAAACCAGAACTGAAGCTAGAATGTGAAGTGTTTTGCCTCAAAGAGAAAGGATTATTTCATCAGAGCATAATAAAACCATACACTTTTTCATGTGTGAAACTCTTAGACTAGGAAGTTCATGGAGTGGGCAATGCAGTTCAGCATGACRTGCCTTAGAAAATATTTGTAAAGATGGGCTTAAATCACACCACATTCTTTGAGAGAGCTGTGAGTTCAAAACAATGCATAAAGTGACTGAAGTGCTTCTGCTAATGTTGAAAGGATATGAAYGTGTCCAAACTTTATTTTGTGCATACGTGACCATGAATGAAAATAAAAATTGGAGAGCTGATTTGGTTTCAGATGGTGYCTTTTTCCCTGATTATGATATCTTTGCTATTTCTTCTGGCTCCTGTTCATTCCAACCCAAAGGAGTTTTGAATATAAGATAGTGCTTGGAGAATCAAATTTGCTGGTTTACTCRTTTTTTAGAGACAGCGTAGTAAATACTGGTTTGTTGTTTTTGTGGTGTTTATTTTTTTCTTTCCACTGTGRAACAAATATCCCCTACAATTACAAAAGTTTAGATGATCAAAAAGAAAGACTAGTCAACGGGTTATAGCATTCTTGCTTTCTTTCTAATAGCATTTTACTTCAAAGTTTTTCTGTTAGCAAATAACTTTCTTGATATCCGTGCTGCCTTTCTCCTTGTTTACCAACATTGCCATTGCATATGATGYAGCTGTTCTATGAACATTCTGTCTGCCAACTGAATCATTACTGTTCTCTCATAGAATTAGTCATGCTGTCATTGGTGTGCATTAATTGAGGGAATTTTTTTAGAAAAATTGAACAATTAGGGGGTGCTGGCCTACATTCACTCAGTTTTCAGGTATGTTGCCATGGTTGTACCGGGTTCTGGTGCTACAATGACAGTCTCTGTTGGAAACAGCAGGTGTATTTTGTCTCCATAGTGTTTAACTCCATAGCTATAGGTACCTTGGACCAACCTAGCAAGAGGATGAGAACATTCACACTAAACAATCTGAGCACCATGGATTAACTGATCCATCTCCAGCAAATGAGAAGCAGGATTTGTGATAAGTTTGCCAACGCTGAACMATTTCTCAAAGAAAAAACAAATCATTCCACACTGCAAGGCTATTCAAATCGTCTTTTTTCCAATAACAAGTCTCACAGGGAAGTTGGTACCCATGAAGGTTTGCAGTTATTTATTTTCTCAAGGCTAGACCAGCACATCAGATTTCTCATTTTAAGTGATTTTTAGAGAAAAAAATCTGTACAAAGGTCTTTATGTAATGACTGCTATAGCTGTCTCTAAAGACATAGAAGAAAAAAGAAAATTTTCCAGAATCCAAAGCTATTTCACTTGTTCACATTTCACTTATGTACTTGTACAAGGAAAACAATTAATGAGTTTAATGTCCATCAGTTACGAAACAAATRGTCAGTTCCATGAGTTTTAATACATGTGTGAAAGTAGACAGAGATGGGAAGAGGTGGTCTTTTTAAAGAAGACACTATGATATCAGTTCTGTTCTGCTTTTGCCATAAAAGTTCTACATTATATCTGAGGTATGACTTTCAAAGCATTGTCTACCTGTCTCTGGGGTTTTGTGAGGATAAATGCATTGATGTCTGAGTCATCAAGATGCTCTGATGGTAAGAMACCAAAATAACTGTGAAGATAAAATTAATAGGCTTTTTCTTCATTCTTGTACACAAAGCTTTTCTTTGTTTCCTACTGAATTAATCGAGTATTAATCAGTCCTATCTTTTCTTCTGTACATTGATCTGTGGCTTTTCTTTTCCTCTGCATAATATCCTTGAAGGACTCCACGTCAGCATGTCAGGTAAAATATTCCTGCCTGTAATCTTATTGAATAATTTATACAATGTTGGTAWTTCTAATATTGTGTCAGACTCTCCATCATGTAGAAAAATTACACATGCACAGTGTGCCTCCAACCAGCCAAAAGAAGTCAGATTTTGAGTGAGATGTAGGTACATTATGAGGGAAAATTACTGTGAAAGTCAGTGCTTAGGTATTTTAAGCTTTCTTCAATGATAATACTTCTCAAAAATTAGGTCTGAGAAAATAGCACCAACACCATTGTCTTTTCTCTATTGCAAGTTTTTCTTCTTAATGGCATGTGAAAATGGTCTTGATTTAAGACTACTGCTTACAGATAAGTAGGATTACTGCTCTTTATTTATGACAGCTGTAACAAGCTAACAGGGCCTGATGATCCTGTTTCAAAGAGAAGTGCAGATCATCATCTTACAGAAGAATTCCAAAAGAAAAAAAACCAAAAAACTGACAACAACACTTTTGTTGGCCCATGTTTTTGCAACTATTCCATGAAATTTAAAGACAAACACCTAGGAATATATCAGGGAAATGTCTGAGTTGCCAACAGCATGACTGAGAAAGGAAAAATGGTACACATGAAAAACTATAAAATGTAATTTGAAATGAGCTTGGACTTGGTAGCAAACATATATTTTCCTCTCTCTAGGTTCTAGGATTTTAGATACTCCATTTGTTAAAAAGGAGATTTATATAGGATAAACTACATCATTTCATTTTSTCTGAAGAAAAACAGCATGCAGGGCTCTGAATCTGAGGTAACTGCTTGCTTTAGAAGACAGTGATAATTTCCTCTGAAGAACACTGATTTACTTCACCAACACTGACTTCAAATATATGCTTTAAATTTTATCATGCTGCCCCTGTATGTTTCTCTTGGGTGATTAACATGGTGTTAATTTCTTCAAAAAAATTTCAAAATAATTCCATTTCTAATAATAGGATAACACAATGCCTGCTTAAATGCTTTCCTCTGGCAGCTCTACACTTGGCAAAACAAGTTCTGTGGGTTTAAACACATTTCCTAGCCCTGGTACCATTGTAAATGAGAGTTTTAAAGGGTCATGTGTTTTAGAAAACCAGAATGATTTATTAACTACTTAATTCCTATACAGACAAGTGCTGAGGAATACATACAGCACAGGTAGCTCGGGGTGCAAATGCAGAAGAGCTGCAGGTTGAGCTCTGAGCGGGAATGCCAGACAAGGGGCCATGAACTGCCATCCCACAGACCTCAAAGGCAAGAAGGAACCAATAACCCTCAGAATTTCTCAAGCTTAGACTGTAAGAGAATAAAATCCCAGGAGGTCTTTTGTTCAGGTTCCCTGCTTGGAGTCATTCAGTTTGAGCTGATATTTTGTTATTGGGCCGAGATGAAATCACCTAAAGGATCTGGATATCTGAGACTCTGCTGTTGGAAACCTGGGGTCTAGCCATTAAGGAGACCTGGTGTGCCTCTGAGTGTGGGGTGTGTAGCTGTGAAGGGATTGCTCCCAGCTCAGGTGGTGTGAGTGTGTCTGCCAGCACGTCTGGCTCCTAGATAACAGGGAGCTCTCCCAACYACTAGAATTAAGAGAAACAATTGCTGTTTTCCTTAGGCAGGAAAATTCTACCTGCCTTATTGGTAGCTGTTCAATTCATTCAGAGTACATATACACTTCTGTGGAGTGAGCTTATGCTGACTTGGGGTTTTGAAAAACAGATGAGAAAAATAAAGTAATATTCTCAGAAATTTGAAGATCCACTCCTTAATGAAAATACAACAAAGAAATCTGTGTCAATGTTGATATCACTCTTACACATTCTTCCAATTCTATTGCAAATTTACAAAGCATATCCCATTTCCAAATATGCAYACTACATATCCAGTTAATGTCTAATGAAATAAATGGAGTATGGCCTTCTCACAGAAATTTTATGTAAGCAGTTACCCTGGGAGCTCTTAGTGTAAAACATAACCTAAATATTAATAAGGACAAATGTTCAGAACTCAGAACAGGTGTTAATGCATGCACCTTGCAGATAAAGCAGTAGTAACTGCTAAGCTAAATCCTCTTAAACATCTCTGAAATGTTATCTCTTAGCTGTTWTATTTGACTGCTCAAGAAGATGCCAAGAATTTAGTGCCAAGTTTCTGCGACCACTGTTGACTTTCCTTGAAAAGAGCAAGAGAATTATATTGGACTACTGCTAAACTGTACCTGAAAAGGGTGACAAACTTTATAACACTGATAGTGGAGAAAAAACCCAACAACCTGGAAGTTAATTTAACCGCAGTTAATATTTTAGTGTCAGGGCTAAGGGGTTCTTTAGAGGCTGGTTGCCRCAAAGTGTCCTGTGGGCTGGCACTGCAGGGGCCTTATCTGACAGGGCCTGGACCATTGCCCCTGGTGAGGCCATTCATCCAGCTATAGAACTGATGGTATGAAACTCTTCAATCTGCATTATTTCGTGATACTATTGTGCTAAACTTTGAACTAAAAATCAGTCTCTTTGAAAGTCTTTGCTATATTTACAGTCTGGACCTAGGGACTCTGAGGAGGATTTGCTAGTCACATAAACAATTATATTCTTAGGGGTTGAAATAAAAGCAGTGAGTGTATAGTCAAATTATGTTAATTACTGGTAAAAAAACCTCTGTTTTTCTTTTTCCCTTGGATACTTCCAGGACAATAGGAAAATCTTTCCCTTTTGACAGATGTATTTTCTCATAAGCAAGTGTATTTATGAGATAATCACAACTGGGAGAACCAGCTATTGATCTATCCTGTCTATGTCAACAGGAGGCAAGTTTCCACAACTAACTCTCACTTTCAGGATCTTTAGAATTTGGAAAAGTACACTGCATAAGGAGTGAAGCAGAGAAAGAAGAGTAGGGAAGGGAAGAGGAAGAAAGGAAGTGGAAGCTAAATTTTGGGGGGCTTTTTGGGTTGTTTGTTTGTTTGTTTGTTTTTTTCAAAATTGTTATATAATGGGGCTTGATGGTATGACACCATATTTAGTGTCAATTAAGTCCTAATTTTTATAAATTTAGTAGCTGTAGAAAACCAAATAGAGCACTGACATGGCAATATGTTGTTAAACTTGAATGCATTTTATGAATAATGTTCGATAATATGAAATATTAATTGTACATTTTCCTGGACCTGTTAGCCATAAAAGCAATTTTAAACTTGACTTTGTTGWAATAAAAGCAGACAGAAAAATCTTGCCCTGATGTCCTCAATTCAACCTGAGTTCTCTGCTCTGTTCATGTACTCCTTTTCTGTTCTGCATCCTGTATTCCATTTGAAACGATGCACAAAAACACAGTAATATTGTACACTGGAGGAAAAAGATCTTTTGGTATTCTTAACAAACTCAGAAATACCCACAGTGTAGAATGGCATTTATTTCTAAAAAAACACCTTAAGTATTTGAGTCAATAAATCATCTGGAAGGGACAAGCAAAATTGCCAGTCAGTTTACCAGTGGCTAAGTAGGTTGACATGACAGCAAGGTACAAAACGTTGTGTCTTACTGGGCTATGAAGTCACTGAGAATACTTTTTGAAGTAGCTTTTTCAAAGGTCTCCTAAAGATGCAAATGTGGATAAAAAATCCTCCTGTTTAAATAGCTGCTGTGCATATATAYTTTCCTCTCTGATTTGAGGCATTGACCAAGGGAAATCTTTAATAGTTCCTGAATGAACCCAATTTTCATTTCAGTGCACCACGAGTGATGGATCATTATTTAAACTTCATAATCTAGAAGAAAAGTGTGATGACTCAGGGGCTGCTTTGTGATCTATTCAGACTCCCTTTTATGGACAGCCATAAGAGGTGAGAGGCAGTGGCCTGGGTGAGGCCAGGAAATACAGTTTTCTGATAGCACTGTGGGTGAAGCAGAACTTCCAGTTGTAGATTTAATGCTCYGTCAGTCAGTCATTCCTTCACACACAGGTGAACACTGCAGTCTGGAGAGTTAGACTTTCACAGACTCCTAGTTAGTTAATCTTTGTGAGAGCAAGATAGAAGAAGGGGATGGAGGTCCTTTGTAAACAATAATTATCCATGCATTATAAATGAAGTGGAAATTAATGCATTGTCTTCTCAGCTTCACTGTGTGAACTCTATTTACAGTCAGAATTCTCAGAAGCTGTAGCCAGGTTATGTGCTCTCTTTTTGCAGMGAAAAAGAGAAGTGAAAAGAACTTGTACTTCATGAAACAATTTTTGAAGTTTAGCATGGAATTCAAATTATAAATCTGAGTGTTTTTCTACCAACATTAGAAGAAGTATACATTTTGCTTTTCAAGCTTTCACCTTGCCAATGTTTCTAACTGACTAGAATTTCAGTTGCTATAACAATGCTGTCAAGATTGTGTAAGTCTTTCAGCAAAAATGTAAGAAGTCCTAGGTGATGTATCATGTTGCAAGGTCCTGAAATTTCTTTCTTTGAAATAATTCCAATATTTTTCTGATGCACAATAATAGATCTTTATCTTAAAACTCTTCTGGATTTGACCTTCAAAATATATTTGCTTTCTCCTTCTCTGCTTACCATCTTTCACAGAAATTTATTTCTTTCTCTAGTTGAGATCTATAATAAAATCACCAGTAAGGGTACAACATTCTGCCTTTAGTAGTTTCCTTGTAGTTGTGATTGTAGTTCATTGTAGCCAATTGTGGAAAACTAAATAATCATAAAATGTATTAACAATATGTTTAAAGCTTTGAGGACTGTAGTTTTACTTACAGTGTTTCCTACTTKGTGCATCCTTTCTTGATAATCTCTCTGTAAAGCAAATAGTCTTACACAGCAAAACTTTCTTCTCTCAAAGTCGAGTTCTCTTCATTAAAACCTTAGAAGGAAAATTGAATGTTATGATTTGGAAGTCCTGCCTCGATACAYTGAAGGAATTTTCAACCAGATATGCTCCCATTTTCCTTCTTTGGGATGAGGTTTTGTAGAAATCAGACCAAAGCAGCATCATCTCTTTCCTTGATAGAAGATTTTGTTATGGCAGTAATGACACAATGGTTTTTTGTCTCTGAGAGGATAAATTGCAACAAGGTATCCAAGGGGTATTTTCAATTGAAAAGGCTTGACTTTGCAGTGGAAAAGCTAAATTTTATCAGAAAGTAGATTTTTTTGGGAAAATCTTGTTTAGTTGAAAACTCAAGTTTCCATTAAAAATAAGCCTGGTACACTTTTCCAATCTGTTTTATTTTCCATTGCTTTTTACTTTGTTACTCCTCTTCTAAGACATATTTCTTCTTATTAAGTTACACTACTTGATGTCTATTTGATAGCATCCTGTCTTCATCTCTCTTTTCATGTTTTTTTGTTCGGTTGGTTTGTTGGGTTGTTTTTTGTTTTTTGGGGTTTTTTGTCTTTCCTTTTCTGGCTTTTTACAGCAAGTGCTGTATTAAAAAGGCATGATAGAGGGGCTGAAACAATAGGCAATCTTATTCCCTTTTCCTTTAAAATAGTCTTGAAATCTCCACATAATTGATTGAGTTTCTAGTTATGATATCTGATGATCTAATGTTGTTGCAAGTGCTCTCAATTCAGTCTGCTGAACTTTCACAAAGGCTCTTCAAGACCTCTACTGAAATCTTTTCATTAACCAGAGGTATAATATGTTCAGTGTTTCTTTCTCACTATCATCTTCTACTTTAAAAGTAGCAATTAAGTATATTCTTCTCAGCTTCCCTTAAGAATATAACAACCTATGAGATATCTGTTCCAGTCTGTGCCTTTTAAATCAGTAAAATGTTCATAACTAACCTTTCTATTTCTAAAAGAAAAAAAATAATGACAGGTTGTTTCTCTCTCCATTTTCATTCCTGCAATTAGACAGTTTTGGATGTGTCCCAGCTGCTTTGTTCYTGTCTTGAAATATTCAGTTTTATAGACACCATGTATCGTTGCTCTTAATTAAAGTAACTGAAGTAATGTGTCTTGGTAAACCTGTGTACTATTCCTTGTGGGAAGAGAGCGGGGACTGGGTTTGKGAGAGGCGGGGGTCGGAGGGATAGCGAGAGGGATTGTGGGAAGAAGAAAGGGAACAAAGGGACCACGACCGCACCATGCGGCAGCCGCCGTTATCAGGGAGCGAGAACACGGGGAGCGCATTCGTGCCACTCGGTCACCACGGGGGGATGGAGAAGGTGTTCCACCATGYGGACACCACTGCCATTAGGGGAAGGGGGGCTGGCCGCCGCACGTGGTCACCGCATGAAGACGGCCATGTCACGTACTTGCCAGGGGAACAAAGGGACCGGGATGGCGGCTGCGGCATGTGCTTGCCACGGCAGGAAGATGGGAAAATCAGCTGCGGGCGGCACAGCGGGGAAGGCACTCGCGGTACACAGTGTTCACAGGAAGGCGAGTCGRGGACGCCATTTCATACTGTTTCACCCCCAGCCAAACTGAATCGAACTCGGGGTTTTGCAGCTGGGGAAGGCAGGGGAGAGGAAAGTTCCCGCGCAGCCTGGCCAGAGCTGCAGTGGGGGTCCTGACCAGTTCGGCTGATCCCGCTTGGGCAGGAGGAGCTYGGCACCCTCAGGGAACCAGGGCTGATGGGTTTTTGTTTCCCCACCTTCCCTGGAGAATGCTTGCCTTGGGAGGAGACTGTGGTATATGATATAAAATAATTCATGCTTAAAACTAAGGTCTCCAGAAACTGTAAAAATCCTTAGGCAGCAGAAAAGAAGAAGACTGATTTGCAATTGTAAAACACGAGTGGTGGCAAGGCAGATTCCAAATTTACAACAGGAAAAGAGTGGCTTGGCCGGAGATGGGCCATTTACAAGGGTGGACCGGAYTATATCCCGGTGATTGATACCTGATATGCATCTGAGATCAGGCAATTGAAGTCATCAAGTGTGTGCATCCCAATGCCAAGTTCTTGGAAACCAAATCAAACCTTCAGCCCTGCCTGGAAAACAGTTTCAAAAACCAGCAGCAAGAAAARAAATTACATRAATAAGCAAATTGAGCAAAAGTGGACAGAGACTTGCTTTAATGGAAAAACTGTATAAAAACCMTCCCTCAGATGCTGAAATTGTGAACRGGAGAGGTTCAGTGCGATAGAGGCCAAATCTAAGTTCACCCAACACCGATTCCTGGGATCTACGTTGCTCCTTTTGATTGTGGCTGTCAGAGATTGCTTTTTGTAGCGAAATAAAATTTGCTTTTTTATTAAATTGGCTACATAGTTTATATCAAGAGGACTCAGGACTGGGAAAGGGGGAAGCCGAATGTGGGGGAAAAGGTTCTCTAAAGGGCTGCTCTTTCTCCACTCCCTTTACCTTAAAAGCGCAGCACGTATCTGCAGTGGCCAGAATGTGAATTTTGCAGCTTGCATGTCTCCCGATCTAGCCAATTCCATAAATTTTCTGCTCACCGCGTTCCAGAATCGGATGTCAGTGACTGAATCAGGGGACGTATTTGGAAAGTGAAGGAAAAGACTTCTTACGAACTTTTTAAAGTCGCCCTTCAAGAACTTAACATTATTAACTGCTAAAACTCCACAAACTTGATAAAACACTTCCTTTTGTGCTGCAGAAAGCYGTGCACCCGTCCTGGCTTGATGTGAATTTCCGCAAGCATCACACACACACTCCCAGAATAAATGAAAAATCAGAACACAAATGCAAAGTCCAGACACACTTAAAAACAAAGAGGGGGGAAGCCAAGAAAATCCCGTGTCTTCGAGGTGCCACTTTAGAAACGAAAAGGGGACCAGTCCAACCCACGCTGATAAAAATCCCACCGAGCCACACCAGGGGGGACCCCACGCCAAGCCACTCCACTTTTGCTGACCTGYGCCCAGGGGGAATCCTTACAGGGGAAGGGAACCCTAAAGCTTAGAGCCTTTGTTCTGAGACGGAACACCAAAGTGGTTGCTCCAGAAGGAGCAACAGCACTAACCGTCTGGTGTGACGAGAGGAGAAAATCCGGGGTGGTGGGGATTCCTCATCGAGGAAGGACCACTTGGGTGCAGAGTGGCTACCTTTCCTTCCCGCCGGGAGCACTCCTCAGCCAARAGAGCTGCTTGACCAATGGGCGCAAAGCGCGCCAACAGTTCCCTGCCGATCCAGGTGGGAAAAAATCCAACACTGGTCCGGGAACTTTTCTGTGRGGTCCGGTGGTGGTCACAGACAAGCCCACACTGGCCGCTTCACGCTCACCCTTGTTGGCACACCCTGCAAYGGCATGCCAGCCTGTGGTGACAYRCCCCACKCTTGGGCGCCAGACTGCWGTGGKCCRGTGTGTCTCGGGACCCCTGTCCTGYGTSCTRGCTAGCCCTGACACCRGAGCTGCAGTGAAAGGTACKGTTCCRTATCTTGAGATACACCCTGATCCTGTGAGTCCTTGCCCTGCAGAAGYGTGAACAGTGRYGAGGAATAGAGGAAGGACTCTTAYGGGGAACTTCAGCTGGGGTTTATTAAGCCCACGCAGGACTTCTTCACACCCAGAGAGTTAGCCCACGACAGCAGGATTCCTCTCTGTACAACACCTTATAAACAGGGGAGGAGCAGGGGGTAGGGTAAAGCTTGGAACCAATCCAGGGTGTGAAGGCTGTGACTCTGAACACAAATGACAAATAYTATAACAAATCAATAACATGAGGGAGGGAACTCCCTGGATCCTGGCCAATCACTCAATGCTCTTCCTGGAATTTTCCAGACACAGGGAGAGGCCCCGAAGTGACTGACAGGACCARGGGGTTCCATAACACAATAACTGACAGCTAACAGTGATTGGGGTAAAACCAAGGAAGGGTAAAAATGGGGTACATGGGACAAATCATTAGAACTTATATAAAACAGTATAAAACAAGGAATAAATATATACAGAAAACTGATAAAACCAAAAAACACACCACTACAATAATGTAAACACCAAAGCCACTGTGATTACTTTTTTTTCCACGCTTGCTTGTCTTTAAGGTCAAGCAGCAAGTGTGCTTTCAAAAGAAAGATTTCCATAACAACAAAAGGGAGTGAGAGATTGTTGATTCACATGTGTCTTTTTAGCCAAGAGAGATCCTGAGATGCTCTTACTTATTTTTTTTTTAAGTGATAAGAAAGCAAACAAACAAAAAYCAAGCATAATTTTTAAACTRTTATGCATGATGGGACCCTGCTCTCCTGGAGATGGCTGAACACCTGCCTGCCCATGGGAAGGGGTGAATTAACTCCCTGTTTTGCTTTGCTTGCSTGCATGGCTTTTGTTTTCCCTGTGAAACTGTTTTTGTATCAATCCATGAGCTTTCTGCTTTTTACCCTTCCAATCCTCTCCCACTGATGGGGGAGTGATTGAATGACTGTGGTGCTTGGCAGCTAGCTGGGATTAAACCATGACACCAAATCAGACTCGTGCTGAGATTAAACATCCCATAAATCCATCTGGGCTGCCGCAAAACCTGTTGGAACCTCCTGATCAAATCCTGGGACTGTGCAAAGTGCAGAAGATGTCCCTGCAATATTTCTGGTTTGGGTCTATTGGATAGGAATACACTCAGAAATCACAGGATTGTATTGCATGAAGGCAATGAAAAGTAATAAAAGATAAATCATAGCAGATAAATCATTGCATTTGAACAGATACATCTCTTGAACATCCATCATAYTACTAACAGGCACTGTTAGTAGCATTGGAGATTAGTGGAGCTTCTTTATCCTGTAGCTCCAGCCTTTTCTATTCTCAGCATGCTTGATAAAATTGGCACCAAAAGTATACTAACAGTTAGAGAAAGCAAGTGTGGGCCTGGGTGGGAGGGAAGAAAGAAAAGGAAAACCTCTGCCTTCACACTGAAGGAATCCTATTCAGCAGAACAATTGCAGTGCAGCTGCCTAAGCTGCTACTGTAAACACTATATTCTGCCAAAAGAGCCTCAGGAAGTAAGTCTTAACTATGGTATAAGATACCTAAAGCTCTATGTATAATATAACCCTATAAAAGTAAGTGTAACAGATGTTTAAATGGATCCATATTATTTTATGATGATTGAAGAAAATCACAAGAAGGCTGGAAAAACTTYATTCAACAAATAGTGTGCTTACTGCGAAGAGAGGAATATGATTGTAACACACTTGTGTGTGTTTTTCCATAACTGGAACACAGAATATTCTTCAATTATGGTCCCACTGTTTTCTGTCAAGTATTTCAACCATTGAATTCACAAGGAGATAGATGTATAGATGCACATACAAGTAGTGTATGAAAGCACAAATTTTCTTATTTCAATCGACAGGACTAGTGGAAAAGTATAGAAATTTGGTGGTATCTGGAGACAAATATCAATAACATATTCAAAAAAAWTTGATATATTTAGATATTCAGCCTATGGGTACTGGTCTTTAATATATTACATATTGTCTCCAAACTTCAGTATCTGTACTSTGTACCATACCTTGTGTACGCTGTCTCAAAATCCAGACCATCATTTCCTCACCAAATCATTTTAATGTAATACACTGCTTGTAACTGCAAGAGATAGGCTAAAGGAACAAAATGTACCAAATATATTKCAGTTTTCCTCCCTCTTTAATATACTTCTGTGCTGAGTCAAGAACACAATTTTTCATCTCTTATCTCAGTGAAGATAAGCCATACATCAGTTAAGGAAGGAAAAAAAAAATAAAACACTTACTGAAGTGCTGAACTTGCTTTTAGTTTAAGTAGAGCTACTTGCCTGGTTGCCACAAACATAAAAAATGTTTTTTTTAAACTAGGCCAGGTTTGCAATACAGGCACTAGCTGTTCCTTCTTGCAGGTTTTCATCATCTCTGGCACTGTGATTTCTTGGTCATAAATATGTCTTGCTAACCAAGATTCTGCAGAAAAGTTTGGAAAGACTGAAGATACAGKTGGTTGCAACATGTAAATATATGCATTGAGTAATAATTCATTACAGGAAAGTAATGTTAAGAACAGAAAAAATAAAAGTTTTTTATAATTGTACAGTTTTCTGCATAGTGGAAAATAATGTAAAACAAAAGCTAACCAAGCTCCCTAGTCTAAGAATATTTGGGCAACTTAAAACTAGGTTTTCTAGGAAATGATAATAAATAATCATATGAATATATCTGATATAAAATTTTCTGATTTCTATAATTTTATAAGGTTCTTACCATATCTAGCAGTGTACAGGTATAAAAGCAGAATCAAGAAGTCTCCAATTTGAAGACATGTCATTTAAAGAAATACTTGCATAGGACCACTGAATCAAAATTCTTGATAAAATCAGAATAGCCACAAGGGATGGTTATGTTTACTATGGTTTTTTATCAAAATTATTTTTAAAATGTTAAATAAGCATCAGCAAATAGATTAATAAATGCCAGCTGGCATTGCTGCTCTGGGATGTGATTTGCCTAGCTGTAGGCTATTTGTTGAGTATTAATTAAATTAAGTAAAAACTTGCTGTAAGTTTAAGGCCCTAATAAGAACTGAATTAGTTTATTAACTGCCTGCAGGCAGACAATTATTTCCATGTCATCACAGTTTATTTTGTTCTATTCTTTTGTGCATTAAGGAACACTCTGCTGAATATTAAATTTATGATGATATTCCCATCTACGTCATTTAGGAATTTGTTTCACTTAGCTCTGTGGCTGTCAATACATGCCAACATGTCTGAGAAAGAATTCTAATCCGAATCTATTTTTTTTTATTTTTTTTTTCCATATTCAATGCAGTATGTGATTTATACCAGAAACAAGTGTTAAGAAAGGGAAAAGTCCATCTGCCTGGAGCTACAGCTACAGGGAGAGTATAGCCTCATTTCCCACTTCCCTGTAGAAGCACTGCCTTTACTTGTCTCTGCCTCACCACTTGCACTTCTCTTCACCTCTCCAAGGCATGTGACACAAAGGAGCACAGGAGCTAAAATGCTGCTTTGAGGCAGAAAGGAGGAGATTTCAGTGAAGAGGGAGGTTATGCTAAAACTCATCAGCCAAGGTTTATGCACGTAAAAGAAGGAACAGAAATGCATACACAGATATTTATTTACAGCTCAGTCTACCACTGAGCAGACAGGAAAGAAGGATGGTTTCAAAAATGGCTTTTAAGACCCAGCTGCCAGCAGCAAGGCCAGGTTTTCCAACAAAGAAGCCTGAATTAAAGATGTAGCTGCTATCTCTTTCATTCCCCTTTACTGAACATTTATATCCCATCTGAGGTCTGTGATGTTTTCTGCTTTAGAATTGAGTGTTCATGGGAGTGGTGTGGAAATGCTRGTGGATTATGTGAAAAGGAAAACTGACAGAACACCTGAAACACTGARTCACTTTAGTAAATAGTGTCTGCACCTACAGTAAGGACTGGGAGAAATCAATATTCTAGTTACTTCTGTGAACCATACTTTGGACACAATAATGAAATAGATTTCAAGAACATGGATTTATTTCCCATCTAGAAAAAATAAATTGGCATATGAAGCACAGAAATGCACCTGGTTTTGTCCCCAGGCATTTTGTCTGTAGGGCATTTTGTCCCCAGACCTAGACTGAGGCAGGTTTAAATCATTTAAAGCATGGGCAATGTCAGGTCCTGAGTGCCAGTTGCTCAGGTCACAGATGTACATATATTCCTCCATATTACTTCACAATGTAGACATAGTAAGAATCACTTCATGATAYGGTCCCTTCTAGGAGGGTAAGATGTCAAGTTTCTATATAATTACTATGGTTTACTAACGATGAATTCTTCTTAAGTCATATCTGGTTAAATTACAAAATGCCTCAAATTAATAGTTTGCTYAGCTCTGTTTTAGAAAAAGAAAAAGCTCTTTCCAGATTGTTTTTAAGTTAGGATTTAGTTCCTCTAATATGTCAAGATTTTGCAAATAAAATATGCCTCATCCAACCTAGCCAATGCTGCACTATATTGTTCAAASTAAATTATTCTTGCCTTCAGACAAGGGATTTTTCTTCAGGTAGAAAGTACTACACGATTTGATGATTTAAGTTCAAACTAACGTTTTATGTTCAGCTATTAGTCTAGGAAGAAAAGCCCAAAATGGGTTTTTGTTTGAGTTCCAGATGACTTCCTTGTTTGATGAAGAGTCTCTTCTGTCAAAAGTCCCAGAGAAAGGGAAGCAGTAGAGTGTCTTTGGCTTATGTAAGGAGGCAGTGCTCTCCACAAAAGCCTAACAAATACACCCAAACAACTCACCCTGCCAGTTACTACCAAGTATGGGGTCCCTCCTTCAAGCAGGCTGTGGGTTCAGTAGCTTCCATGACTCAGTCAGGCTGTCACTTCTAAAGAGGGGCTGCAGCAGCTGAGGAAGACTTGTCTTCATATAATCCTGATGAGTCACACTGTGACACCCTGTGGACCTGATATGCAAAATCCTGTAGTCTTACATCATAAGACTCCATGAAAATCCTTTGTCAGTTTTTATCTACATGAATTTGTAGACTGAGAGTTCTGCTTTGACTGGAATATAATAATAGGCTTACAGGCAAAACAATCCCCTTAAAAGCAGTGTTCTTTTTGTTCCATGTTTAAGGCTTGCACAGTTGAAATTTGCCAGTGGTTTTGATGATAATATATAAATAGGATTGCATTTGATTCTGGATTCATTTGAAAGGTCACTGAGTCATGAATAATTTTGCATTGAACAGGAGTCATAACAGATTTTCAACAATCTATTAGAGCCCTAGTAAAAGGGACTGAGGTTTTGTACTGAAGTTTTGTTAAAACTGGTTTGAAGCTCAGAGAACAAACTATTTGATATTTACTGCTTTTTATGCAGATGTTGAAAACAATGCAGCTTTAATCTGAGAGTGGATTCTGAGTCAATTCAAGTCATTTTGTTTAGTGTCTCTGTTTTGAAACCAAAGCCTGAAGCTCACAGTATTGCCAGACTCATTAATGAGAACAGGTGGGAAGCAGTGASAATATGTTTAATATTTCACTGTAAAGGGAGGAAAAATCTGAAAAAGAAGTTTCTTGTAACTGGGTGAACTTCTAACCAAGTTTCTAGAAAGAAAACTTTTGTATTTCTAAGCATGTGTAAAAATGGTGCTATGAAAAAGGAAGGAGTTTGTTGGCCTTTAATGTACTCAGCAATAGAGAAGTCTCAGTAGTTGAGCTATAGCATAAAGCAGCAATGAAATATCTGACATGAAACCATCATGTATATTAAACAACATCAGATGGGCTTGTATTTCTCAGCATGCTCTTGCACAAAGTAGGATATGAGATCAGATTTGTTGTGCATACACAAATTAAACCCTCACTTCTGCTCTAGTACCCCCAAAAGCATCTAAAGTTCTTGCAGGACGAGGTGTGAGATGATTCAGGCTGGGAAGATGAAAAAGGGTGTGGGTAGTTGCAACTTTTGAAGGGGATGGTATTTATTGACTGTGTGAATACTTGTGTTTCAGAGCTTAGTCAAGCAGATGATCTTTAACAACTTGAGGGCTCTGCAGTGGGGCAACCTACTGGATAAGAGCTTGTGCTATTTTCATTTGGGAGGTGGTAACAAGGATCACTGTTTTATGAYTAAGTCTGATGTGTGTCACCCCAAGGGGAGGAAAATGCCAGACTGGAACTTGTTTTTTTCAGATCAGAACCCACAAGGTTAGGCAAASGAAAATGATCAGCTTAAGAACAGATGTGATAAAACCATATATACTTGCAATCAGATGGCTTTATGAATGGTCTTTTGGGAAATAATAGAAATGTCTGAAATAATCATACTTTAGATATGAATACAATGAAATCTAAAGGCATAGCTGAAGGCTGTATAGGTATGTGGGATTTAATGTTAAGCTAACTGCATGAAGGAATTTTAAAAATAGTTTTTAGCAGTAGGGAATTCCAAGTAATATGTAAAATCTGTCCAATGTCCTGCACAAACTCTCAGGAGGCTATGCTATATTCTAATACTTCTTTGTCTGCCGTGTTAGGAAGACCCAAGATAGCTTTATTAAATTTAGATGAGACAAATCTTTCTTGCTTAAATCTGGCATAACCAGAATGTGCTTTATTTTTTTTTTTGTTACTATATTCATCTTGCTGTGTTTGCATGTTATAAATGATGAGAATTTGGATTTTCTAAATTTCCTTAGCTTATTGCAAATAATTTAGTAATAGGGCACAGGCTTCCCCCTTCTTTTTTTAAAATTACACGTCCAATTGCATTTCATTTGGATCAAATGCGCATGTATAATTTTAAAAAGCAAAGAACAGAGTAATATAGATGATATGACATGTCATGCTCAGGACAAAAATAATTTCCACCATGATATTGAAGTTGAAAGTTTTCTCTTTATCACAGAATTATTGCACTTAAATATATAGTGCTAATGAAAGTAAATATCATGTAAGGTCAGGGGCTATTTAATCTGTGTAAATTTTAAAGCAAATAATTATTATAGTCTATATTTCAGTTTTCTTTTTTCAGCTAGTGATATTTGCCTTTTTTTGGCATATAAATGAGTGTGTTTTTACTCTAGAATTTTAGAAGTTCTATACTGGTATATTTTTCTCAATTAGATTTTGTAAGAATTGCCAAGACTGTTTGGGGATTTTGGTGACCAAATGCACTGGTTTCTGGAATTGACAAAGATCTCRGTCTAGGGTAATAGCACCTGCTTTGCCTGTCATCATTCCTTCTCCTTTTCCTCACTTTCCCTCAAAGAACATAAATAGATATACAAGCAAAGTGTAACCATGATTTGTGTTTAGGCCCCCTTTCTTTCTTTGTCTTCTCTTTTGTGTTGTGAAAGCACATAAAAAAATGGAGCTATAACTAAAGCAGGCAAATGATGTCAGATTTGCTATTCATGTGGGGTTTTTTATAGGCTATTAGTTACTTCTTTGACACAGCAGCATAGAATTAAGGATGTAAAAAACTTCCAAGATCAAGTCCAGCCTTTGAGTGAACACCATCACACCAACTAAATCATAGTACCAAGTGCCAAGTTCAGTTGTGTTGAACACTTCCAGGGATGGTGACTCCATCATCTTCCTGGGCAGCTCATCCCAATGCTTAACAACCCTTTCCATAAAAATAATTCTTCCTGATCTCCAGCCTGAAACTCCAGAGATGTAGCCTGAGGATATATACTCCTGTCCTGTTGCTAATTGCCTGGAAGATTGACCCCTCCCCTGCTACAACCTCCCTTCAGGTACTTGTAGAGAGCRAWAAAGTCACCCTTGAGTCTCYTTTTTTCCAGGTTAAACAATCCCAGCTCCCTCAGCCATTCTTCATATAACTCATTCTCTAGGTCCTTCACCAACTTTGTTGCCCTTCTCGTGCATGCTGCAGCACTTTAGCATTTTCCTTGAACTGAGAGTCCCAAAACAGAACACAGGATTCGAGATGTGGCCTCACCAGTGCCAAATACAGGGGAGAGTCACTTTCCTGGTCCTGCTGGCCACACTATTCCTGATGGAATAGTGTGGCCCTAAAGGCCAGGATGCCATTGTCCTTCTTGGCCACCTGGGCACAGCTGGCTTATGTTCATGACTTATGTTTATGACCTCCCTGCTTAACCAGGACTATTTTAAATGATGGAGCTCTTCTGACAGCTCCCTCAGTACCCTCAAGTGAATCCCATCCCGTCCCTCAGACTGGTGAGTATCTAAGTGGCAAMGCAGGTCACTAATAACTTCCTCCTGCATTGGTGCAGATGCAATTCAGGTGGGTTATTGATTTCACCACCAAAACGTTTGGATGAACTTCCAGGAAAATTATAATTACTGTACCTTAAGTTTGTTTTCCAAATTGGTGGAAATCTAGCATCATGATGCTGTCAGCACAGTAGATTGGGTATCCAAGCTAAACAATTATCTTGTTTAAAGGCAGACAGGAAGTAAAATGATTTCTGCAAAAATTCTTCAGATAGACCCTCACTCTAGCCCTGGAAGAGCTCACATCTGATGATTGCCAAGGCTGAGCACAACTGTTTGACTACTGAGGGTACTGTAAAGAATGGTTATGGGTAAGAAAACTGTAGCTGGAACTTTGAGAGCTGGTGACTATTTGTTTYCATTTCTCTTGTAATAGATGTTAGGTATCTTTTTTAAAACTTGTTTTTTAAAAACCATATTAATATATTGCTGAAATACAACAGTTYTTTTTCTGATCATCAATTTTTTCAAATAACTCTGCATTTTATGAAATACCATTATGGTGTTCTATATTGGTGTTGAACTTACTGCTTGTAACTTTTGATATTTGCAAATRTTTTGAAATCAGAATAATTTTTACCAATTACWTTTAGCGTACTGCACAAATAAGCAACATAATATTTGATTTTTGTCAAGTGGTKTTTTGAGTTGGTTTTATTGCTGATCCAGTTTAACTTGTTTCATCTTTTATTAAAAAAAAWTTACCATTTAATCATTAAATGCAATTTAAATACAAATCTTAATAATTTAGTAGACAAGTTGCATTAGTTGTTCATTTCCTTTAATTCTTTTAATTCATGTTTTCTTAGCAAATCAACAGCTGTGTTATCTCTTAATGAGGGTTACTGTGTGATTGCAGGACAGAAAATTGCCTCTCTCACTCTACTGGAAAAACAAGTACATTCTCATACTGGCAGAAATTTTCAGCAGCCCCACATTTCTCCCTCTCTCTCCAAAAAAACATTGAACATGAAGAATTTTATTTATTTCATCAGTGTCATGGTTTAGTAATGRTGTTCCCCAAGTTAGTATTCGCACTGAAATACTCCAAACACTCCAAACCATGATCTGCTCACTCATCTGATCCCTTCTCCCTGTGGACAGATCAAGAGGAGAASTGGAGGCACAAAAGGAAAAGATCACACACTGAGGTAAGAACAATTTACTGCATAAGTAATAATTAAGAGTAATACATAAGAATAAGGGATAAGAAACAAATATTACCAGCAACAATATGAATGACAGAGGGTACAAGAAGGGTACAAGGAAGAGACAAATGATTCACACAGAACCCCCCAGCAATATCCAGCCACTCCCTCCACAACACTCCATGACCCAGAGGGGACTCCTTTCCCCCATCACCATCAAAGGAGGTAAGGAAGTATAAAATAACGTCAGGGTCCCGGCCATACTCCCTCCTGGTTGCTGCGAAAATTAACTCTTAACCTAGAACAAGGACAATTGTCCTATATTTATTTATCACAGATAGGTTAAGGAATTAAAAATTAAAATCAGTCTCTATCTTTGTTTCCATTTCTATGAAAGATTACAGTGTACTACTGATAACTGAAATGCTGTTTAAGTATTTATTCCAGTGATRTAAGTATATTGGTCAGATGTGGTTGGCCTATTGAAATCACCWCTGATTTGTACACCATATGGAAGAGGTATTAGATTTTTTTAGTATGTTTGAAATTGAATGTTTACCAAAACTTTAAAATTAACCTTTCACAAACATTCCAGATGTTTTGAGCTCCAAACTTGACCAAAAACCAGGCAAAATTAAATTGTCTAGAGAATTCTTGTAAAATCTTCTAATTAGAAAAWAATTATTTAAAGAATTTGTCAATCTCTAGCCAAAATTAGAAAGCCAAACTAGTGTTTTAGATTTTCTTGGAAGGTACCGGATGATGTTTGTACAGGTCAAAATAAACAAACAAAATATTCTGTAATGTCATCTTTATTTCAGTTTGAGGAAAAAAATCTGAGCATTCTCCTTTCCCTGCTGAGAGATGTTCAGTGGGCTTGAGATCCATTYTTAAAGACAGCAATAACTTCTGCAGCTTAAATGTTTACAGTCACCTTAAATGTTCATTAAGCTGTGTTAGGTGTCCTCTAATAAATGTGACCTGCAGAAAGCTGCAATCAGTGATATATCAGGGCTCCATCCAAAGGGTTCCTCTAGTGTTAGACTTTTACACAAAACAAAACACAGTAGTGCATTTGAAACCATGAATGCTGTATGAATGATAACACTAGCATTAGATTGTTTAAATTTAAAAAGGCAAATTCAGACCATAGATTTCAATATAAAAGCCTACTCACACTGTGARGTGCTATCACTGGAAAGTTCTGCTGCAGGGTCTAAAATGCAGTCCCTCGATCTGCCAGCAGTACGTAGCCTCATTACTGTCCCTGGTACGAGCCAAAAGAAAGGACACCATCATCCTCAACTACATGGATGATGTGCTTGTGGGTGCCCTCGATGACATTACACTCCAACACCCGCTTGACCTAGCGGTTAAAGTTTTAACTTCTGCTGGATTCCAA
>QVAJ01000025.1:1185729-1238048 GCA_003546035.1 Mixornis gularis | reverse complement strand
TCCTTCCTTCCTTCCTTCCTTCCTTCCTTCCTTCCTTCCTTCCTTCCTTCCTTCCTTCCTTCCTTCCTTCCTTCCTTCCTTCCTTCCTTCCCCACTCTTGTCTTTTCTTTCATTATAAAACCTTTTTTTTGGAACATATGTAATGATGTGGTTTTCCACAATATCTATCATTTAGCATCATCAGCAAAATTAAATACAAAGCAAGAAAACCCTGCTATGATGTTAAATAACTGACATCAAAAAAWAAAATAGGATTAGATTTAGGTTGTGTTTTAGTGAGCATTTCAGCYTGAAGCCAGAAATCACTCCTTTTGTCAGTACACACTGCAAAGACAAGTGTGTGTGCCTTTATTTAGAATGGCCAACTATTCTCAAACAGCAACACAAATTTGAGTGCAGAAATGGAACTGAAGATAAATATAAACAGAGGATTCCAAATTGAGCAATGCTTTCAAAAGTCATAAAAGTGATTTTAAAATCAATTTGGTATTTGATCAAATTCYACTTTAGGTTTTAGAAGATGGAATTGAAATGCTGAGACCACTTGGTGAGATAAAGTCCTTGTAACMAAAGCTCTGCATTTTGAATGTTACACTGCTTTTTCCATCAGAACATAAAAAATAAGTCATAGGGCTCTGACATGCAGGCTATGCACCACRGTGCTTTGGCTGAACCTGCCAAATAATTTGTGATGATTGTCTTTTAAAATTTCTCTGGTGGATTTGTTTTTATTTGATTTGTTTTGTATTTTTTTTTAAAGTGCTTTATTGCAGCTGTAGTTATTTAAATATGGGTTTCAGCCTGCTATGAAAAGTGGRTGAACACACACCATTATTGCTGTAGGAGCTTCCCTGGTAAGAGAAGTGTGACTGTGAATCTTAGATGTGGGTGCTGGTCCTGCTTTTGGCTGTTGAGAATTCTCACATCTTACATTTGTTTAAGTGGCACAGTTAATGAGATACATAAAAATTTATTCTCCATCCTTTATATAAGAGGAGGAGTCATGGTTGGTTAGGAATGGTTGTCCTGTTAATATTGACTGGAGGTGTAATTTCTCTGGGGCACTAAAGTCTTACTCTATGTTTTCCTGTCCAACTTCCAGTTTCCAAAGACCACCCWGGTCCCAGATACTATTTAGCACTGTGCAGTTCTGTTCAGGAGTAAAACCATAGTCAAGATGGTGAGCAAAATACAGAGCCACAGCAGAGCAGAATCTGACTTRCTCCAATAAGAGGTAGGAAGAAATGTAGGACCTGTTGAATCCAATTTCCTTCCCACTGCTGGACCTACAGAAGGTGAAGGTGAGGTATGTCCATTGTGGGGTGCATAAATTGCATTCCCTTCTCTCTCTAACAGAAGAGTAAAACAATTACTTCATCTCTCCCTGCAGTAATTGCAGCTCTATTCTCTGACTAATGTTTATGAGCTCAGAATTCTATTTATGTTTGAAATGGCTTTTCCAGTTGCCAAATGTGGTTGAACTYTGATCAATAAATTAAACAAAGAGTAGGCATCAGGGACATGGTGATAGATAGACAGAYGAATAAACTATGCAAATTAATTTCCTCAAAAAACCAAAGTTAAAGAACGTCTACAGATATTTAAGGAGCATACTCACCTATAGTTCTAGCAGTAGCGTGAGCATTTGTTCATGTTAAGARAGTATGTGTATTTGTAGAACAACCTACTTGAAAAGGGCCATTAAATTTCTATGAAAAATTATTCTGAACTAGTATCATCCAGAAGACACAGAAAATGTGTATCACAAAAAAGAAAAACAAACAAAAAAAAACAAACGAAAAACCAACCAAACAAACAAACAAAAATAGGAAAAGCTTAGACAAATGACAAGGCATGTGAGGAAAGCCTTAAGCTCTTACCTGAACATAAACTGAATTTACTAATGACTGTTTTGGAGCAGTACAACATCAGATTAAATATTCAAAGCTTGAATTTTCAGAGAAAGAAATCACTAACTTCAGATGAAGTTGTTATGTATTGGGAAAATCAGACTCTGTGAACATCCTTTACTTTTTTRTTTGCTAGAATGACATATTCTCATGTGCAAAATAAATTACAAGCAAATAGATCCCAAGACCTCTTCCACGTTTYAACAGTTTTTCTACATATGCAACATATATAATAATTGTCAAAATCTGACATCTTTAAAGATGTGCATGGGTGTTAAATCAAAACATTCATTGGAAATTGGAAAATGATTTTATGTCATCTTAATTGGCTAAAGGATATTAGGCAGGTCGACTGAAGCTCAGCTCTACCCTTTACCTACTAGTATGCAAATGTCATTCCTTAATGGACAACCAAGTTGTAAAAGGAGGCAGATCTGCCTTTCTGTTTCAGTCAAGGAGGATGTACAATTAGGGTGAAGTGTCTTGTTTAAAATCTAACCTCATGCCTACGAGGCTAAAAGCTCCATTTGATATGGCTTGTGYAGGGACACAGACAAGGGCTGAGAAGTGCCTTCTGTGGTGAGCAGTCTCCTGCTGCATGGTTGCAAAATAAGAGTGAAGACCACAGAATGTCTGTCCGATGATGGCTAAACTGTGACCCTTCCAGAGCAAGAAACACAGAACTGCATAGCCAAATAAGGTCGAGGTTTGATAGAAACTRTGCAAGTTGGCCTCAGACCAGGACACTAGGTTTCACATCTGTACAGAGTAACTATGACACTAGACAAATAAGACAATAATACTATGTCTTGTCTTGGGTAGGGTTAAATACCTGTCATGGGTACTACTTCATTAGCAGCCCAGTGGGAATGCTGCTATCTGCTGAATTTCTACTTGGGTGTTTCCTAAATGGCTCTCATCTGAGCACTGAGTCAGCCTGTTGTCACATATCTTCTGAGATGTGAACTCACAGCTTGAGGTGTCAGAGGTACAAATTTAGCAGTTGTGGTTAAGTTGTTGTTTTTTTTTTTTCATTTTAAGTGCTTAATTTCTGATGCTTATGTTTTTCCAAGCCATTTACTCTTAGAAGGAAATTTCTCACACTGATGTCCAATCCAGAGGTGAAGTGCCTCTGGTGGTGGTTTGATAAAAATCCATTTGGTTGTTACTGAGGTATCTGAATATAATAAGGATAGAGGGGAGTGAGGAAGAACTTCCTATTGCTTTGGCTATGTATGCCAGATACTTTCTTTGTTTCTGGAAATTATCAGTATAATTAATTTCCATGCTGACACATTTCAAGCTGTGACAAAGCTGTCATCACTTCTCTATCCAGTAATATTTACCACATATACATTTTGTCTTACCATGAGGCACATGTTTTGTGGTCTCATATTCCGCTTGTGTGTTGTTATAGGGCTTCATTGGAAAGAACTGAGAATATCTACTTTGATACAGTAGATGAAAATAAGTTTAGAAACCACAAAAGTACTCTGAAAAAGAAAAGACAACACTGGGAAGATATTAGTCCATCCCTTACAGAAATAGTAAAATCTATTTGCACTAAGTTTTGGAATTTTCTTGCATTTTGCCAGCTGAACATGAATCCAACACATTCTGGAGTCTCAAACCAAATTTCAAAAAACCTCCAGGATTTTCCTTAAACTGTTCTGAAATAAAAATGAATGTGCAAAATCTTATTTTTACTTCCAAATTTCTGAAAGCAAGTTATTTACCCAAAATTAGACACAGCAGACCAAATCCAAGTTTAAAAATTTTATATTTTCCCAGGTTTGAAGAGATGAATGCTTCTTATGCACTAGTTCTCTATCTATATAGATGCTCCCATATAAATCACTGTATATTCAGCACTCCATCCTGCCCCTGTTTTTCACACCTGCTTGTTCTGCATGTGTCTCTCATTCTCCTTTCATGTTCTTCTCTCTCTCACATTGCTCTGTAAACATTTTTTTTTTTTTTACTTGCCAGCATGGTGATGGTACCTTTAAAACATCCAGCATGTTTTTTAACCCAGAAAAATTTATATAGAGGAGTCACAGCTTCCTACTTCTTAGGAAGGTACTTTCAAAGGTAACATTTTAAAGTGTCATGGGGAGGAGAAGMTCACAATTTTATCACAAATTAATATGATGGAGAAGGTTTTTTGGGGTTTTTTTTGGGCTACAATGATCCAGATTAGCTGGTAGAAGGGATGAAAAGGTGAGAGGAGACAAAGACATAACTTCTGCTAATGTCTGGAAGGTAGAAGAGTACAGAAGCAAATTGTAGACTCAGAGGAATATCAATTTCCTTCCTGTATCCTGTCTCAACACCCCATTCCTTCATTATAACTAGACTTCTTGATATGCAATGGAGAGGGAAAACAAGTCATACAGGATGATAAAAAATTGATGTAGAGGGAGTTTCCAGCAACTCCCAAGAGAAAACAGAGTGGGAGACTATAGCTAATGAAAAGAAATAATCTGTTAAAAGTCCTGGGTTTATTGGTTTACTGGTAGTGTGCATGGGAGGAACCCATGTTCATTATTTTCCCCATAAGGTACAAATGAAAGATGTGATATCCTCAACTCATGAATGCTGGAAAATTTTCATCTGTAATACAGCAAGATTTATGCATGGACGATTAAAAACCTAGAAAACGAAACCCACAGAGCCACTGGCTGCAAAATCAGAAAACATTTTCATGCTATGTGCTATCAAAACTACTTGTATAGGAATATTATGATTTAGTTTCTCATCCTGCATAATGGAGAAATGGCAAAACTATACTTGGCTGTGCTTGGACTCTCAATCCTCCTGTAGACTGAGCAGCAGACTGAATGAAAATGTCAAGGCATTTTTTCTTGGCTGCAGAATATTTTACCATTCTAATGATAGAATCAGTCTTGAGATGTGGCATCTCACTGGCGTACAGACTGAGAAATATTGATTACATTTGCCATGTTATCAGTTTTATTTTTTTAATCTAAATATCTGTTGTTTAGTGAAAAAGTGAAACAGATCTGTCCTTTCTATCCTCACTTGAGGTTTAGCATGGTAATACCTTCTTGGCTCCTTGTACTACTTCTCATTGTCTACTGTAGCTGCCATATGCACAAGAATACATTTGCCATTTCTTAACAGGCAGCAAATGTAATGTTTTGACAATAAGGCTGGCCCATAGAGGTTGTTTAGTTAGACTTTAAGGATCTAAATGCAAATAGACTTATTCTCCTGTGACTTGATTTTGTTCTTCCGTTGCCACTGTCTGCTTCACCAACAATCCAAGATAAGAAGCTGCTAGTTTTCTTTCTCTTCAGGGAGACATGCCAGAACTTAGCAAGTTGTTTCTTTTTTTTTTTGTCAGCAAGCATGTTGCCCCTGTTCATTCTTATCATTATGAATAGTTCCTGTTTTCTTTTTTCTCAACTCTCCTCTCTGCAAGGTCTAGGAAAAGAAAGTATCTTCTGAGAATTTTCATTGAAAAATATTCTTTTCTATTTTTAAACTCTCATTTACAACTTCTATTCTTATTCACTGGCAACTTACATATATAATTAAATTAAAAGAAAGAAAGTATACAGCTTTTTAATGATTTTGAAAAATTGACGTTTACATTGAAGGCATTCTGAAGTCTTGATTTATTCAACAAGGAAAACAGAAAAAAACCCCATTTTGCTGTGCTTTCAAAAGTCTTTAATTTTCACCCATAAATGGATGATTGAATATTATCCTATGATAATATCCTACTGATGCACATGATTTATCCCTATGTGTCTTTAAAACCCCATGGAAAAAGCTGACATACTAATTTATTGCTTTCTTAAATTCTTCATTATGTTAATTGGAATTACTTCTATTTAAAAAAGAGACCAAAACCCAAACAAAAAGATGATAAATAAACTAGCTGCTGCATACTTTTTTTCCCTGTGATTAGAACTTAAAAAGAAACATATATGTTGTCAATAAAAAGTTACAACATATTTTAGTCCACTTATTTTTGTGAAGGGCTAAAACGTTCTTTATAAACAGGGAAGAATGAAAATGTTCAGAACACGATGACTGGAAAATTACTGATTTTTCCTTTTTTATAAAATAACTTAAAATGTTGTACGAACCCTAACAGTATTACATTCAGAATAAACATGCTATGAAATATGGGCTACATTCAGAATAAACATGCTATGAAATATGGGCTACAATCTTCAGGCCTTCTCTGCTGAAGGGAGGATATTAACATAAATATCATTATAGGGCCATAGATACATCAGTTTTAGAATGCGATTGCAAGATCCATAGCAATTTGAATGGGACACTCTATTACAAGCTTTTCTTTAAAATTTGCATTCTCCTTTTTTATAATAATTCCTTATTGTATATGATAGGATTAGCTAAGTATTGYACTAGATACTGCCTTCTGAAGGAATGTAATCAGATTTTGGTTACCCCTTAATGCCTCATGTCCTCCAGATGGGTTTGCAAGCTGAATAAGCTGTTCTGGTAGATAAAAATCCCTGACCTCCTCCTCTCTTCCCAAAGTCTTGTGATTTCCACTCATCATGTGACAGAAAATATAGTTTTCACATGAGTGAGTCTTGCTACCATACTATGTAGCAGGTCCACATATGTAATTTTGTTTCCCTATCCTTATCTTGCCCTTCCACTTGYATTTATTTCCCTTCTTATCCTTTCTAATTTTGCCTCCCTGAACATACATAAAGGGTCACTCTTTTTTCACTAGACAGTGAAGCCAAGAGGGGTATAGGTACAGTGTTGAGTAGCAGGGAGTAGGTAGAKCAGCTCTGTGTTTTTGAGGATAATTATGATGGTCTATACCCATAGGATCTCCATGAACAGTTGTCCTAAATTATATTATCATTATCTTATACAGTTGACTTTTACAGAGTGATTACAGTGGTTGTAAGGATTGAGCAGAAAAGTAATTTTACTTATATTTCCAATTCTTACATCAGTTGCTATTCCCACACCTAATAGCACTGTTTGTTGGAGAATGAGAAGATAAACCCAGACTGAGCATTTTGAAATCTGGAAGATTTACATGGTGAATAGCCATAATGAGAAAGTTCTCTGAGCTAATCACTGATTCAGAAATGTTCTTGACAGTTAATCACCCTGTTTCTGAAATATACAAAGCAAAATTACAGGGGTTTTTTGCTCTAGGTAACATTTCAAAATGAGTTYCCTCCTTGGGATACATTCCTGGTGTTTGGGAAATGTCATAAYTAATTTTTTGCTGATGGAAATATGTTTATGTTTGAATTGTGGTACTTAAAATATAATAGGTTTATTTAGTTATTTGAAGGTGACAGGACACAGTTGCACACCAAAAAGGTGTTAAAATATAACAGTACTGAAAATGGGAAAAGAGAAAGATTATTTGAATAGTGTCAAACTCATTTAAAAACAGTTTGCACTTTTRTCAAAGTCTCTGTTTCCCCTTGACACTTTTTGAGCTATCATTTCTTGCTGTTAATTGCCAGAGAAAAGCATGCTGGCAGTGCCAAGATGTGGAAATTGTGGAGCATCTCTCTTTCTGCATTAATTGCTGCTTCAGATGCATATACCACACATACTGTACAGAGGTTTTCTCTGTGTGCCACAGGGAAATTTCAATGTGATGTTAAAAATTGGCTTGTTATTCTGTTTGTATTTTTGATCAAAACTACAAAGTTCTCTCTTGCTTTGCTTACAGAGGTGCATGGAAGGGATCCCCAGTGTGTAGTCTGTGTGAGACCAAAACTCTTTCAAACTCATACTCTTGGGCCTCTGCAGTAATGATAATAGACATTAAAGTCTCTGCTTATGTCTAAAGGGTATTTATATGTGCTGCATGAAGTAGTTAACTAAATCTCTGTACAGTTTGCTTTGCTTTGTACAAAAGGATTTTTTGAAAGATAACTACCCCAAGGTTACTTAGAAATTACTCTTACATGAGACGATTTTATTTTCTCCCTTGGTCTTTCTATGCTGTAAATAAACGGCGGCACAAATGAAGTTAAAACTCTAATGGAAAACGCAAGAAATTACTGTGATAAGAGCATATTAATTAAAAGTAAAATAATGGTCCTCAGCTACTAGGCCTATTCTTAATAATATCTCTGGTTTTAAGGCCAGATTCCAATACAGTTTTCAAGCTCATTGCTTTTCCAACTATTGTCTTAAGGAAATAAATTATTTCATCTTCTTCCATAGGTTTTCTGGAGCATTGGTATGTGCATTATCACTTCCTGAATTTGCTGTTAAGAATTTTGACTTGTCAGGAGAATGGCTACAACCCATGATGTAATATTCTCTGGGAAGTTTTTGTTAGTTATTTGGTGACTTACAAACATTCCTGGTCACTTCCCTAGACTCCAGTTTACTGGATGATAGTTTGTTTTCTTTTTCATCCACTTGGAAAYGACTCTTTTTTTGTAGAAATGCTATGCAAATTAGGTTTCACATAATTCAAATTAATTTTGGAAGGGAGAGGACTAGTTAGAACATGAGTAAGTTCTAATAAAGTTTGTTCTTAGGTGAGAGTGATTGTGACATGAACTGGTACCAATTAACTGCATTAATTGATAGATGAATTCCAAAAAATGGCAAAATATATAAAGCATCCATCTAGCATTTATCTAAATAACCATCTTTTCTATAGAACTTTATTAGCCTGAATGGTTGAGTGAGCTTAAATGATATTGTTTGGAGCACACTGCAAAATTGCTTAAATATACTTTTTGGATTTAAGAAAAAAAAGTTTGGGAGTCAAATTTTAACAAACTCTGTTACACTGAACCATATGTTTTGGAAATAAGCTGAAAATTTGTTTTCCTACATTATCCTGCTGAAGGATACCATTTGTGTCTGTCACAGCACCAGTTTTCAGCAGATGGACTTATGGCAAACTGGTTTATGACAGGTYCCTTCCACATATTCTTTTTCTCTTACACCCTACTCACATTCCAGTCCTGTGCTGGAAAGCCAACTTATTCTATTCCACTGGATTACAATCTTCCCCATGTACCAAATGCATCCTCAGTAGGAAAAACAAGTCCTCAAATTGAATAGGAGGTTCCCATTTGCCACATTAATAGATGCCTTTCTAAAGTAATTAAATAAACAAATACAAATAACTAGTATACATGAATAATTAATTGGTAGAATGTAATGTTTCATTTCAACTTAAAGCTAATTAARTGTCTTGCAGTCAGTGTTGTTAGAATGGCATAACACTAGAGGAAAAATTATATTAATCATTCAGCAGTTACTTCTGTTATAAACTAATTAATTTGTTTTCTGTCTGTGTAATTGGTAAAAGCATCTAGAAACTACAATCTTAACTAAAGACATTCAGAGCTTAAATCTTGTAAGACAGTTCAGAGAAAAACATTTCAGTACTCTTTGATAAAAAAACCCTTTTATCTAGAGAAAGGTAACTAATTTATTCACACAAAATAAAAGAACAATCAAAATCTTGGGATACCAGCTGAAAAATAAATCTGTGTAAACTTGTATGGCTGTGTTGAGCTACCCATAATGATTTTATATGTGRGTGGAACATGACTGATCAGTTTCTGGGATTTCAGTTTTGGTTTAGGATTTAATTTGATTTTAGGATTTCAATCAGTACAGTGCCYAGGCAAGATCACGGGATTTAGCACCCAAGCCTATTGTTCCATGGAAAATCTCTCATTTACTACACCGGTATATGGCTGTATCCATTAATATTTCTTATATATTTGCCCTGGGGTGACATTGTGATGTTTGTATCCCAAATCGTCTGTTGGGTTTGTGTTGGATATTGCCCTGTGTGTTTTTGGTGTTGGATCTGGGAGGTGGGAGAAGGGAAAGGTGCGCAGTTTGTTTTCAGCAATCCTCCTCCACCAGCTGGCCTTGAGAGTTGGATTCAGCAACACATGGTGAGGGACGGAGAGTTCTCTATTTTTTGTTTTGTTTTGTTTTGTTGTTGCTGTTGTGCTTTTTTTCAGTAGTTAGTTAGTGTGTAGGTAGCAAAGGGGGAGAAGATTCACTTTTTGCCTTCTCGTCCTGTTTTTTTTTTTCCCTTTTTCTTTTCTGKTTTTTTTCTTGTTTTTTTGCCTTTCCTTGGAACTGTTAAAATCTCTCTGGACTGAGGACCCAGGGGACCACCGTGGGGGCTTGGACCTGGAACCCACCAAGATCTGCACAGCAACGTTTCCCAGCACCAGAGGGACTGAGACAGAGCAACCTCCTATTGGAGGGACCTCCTTCCTAAATCTATCATCCCTCCAGAGCGGCACGAAGTTCTTGTCATCGGGTATTGYTCAATTTATTGTGCCAGGGAGTGCTTTGCCTGTTTAATAAACAGGGTTCTTTCCACTTCTCTCTGAGGAGGGTTTTTTTCCGAACTGGTTGGAGAGAGAGGAGGGAGTGCCCCTTAGGAGGCTTCCTCCCAGATTTGCCCTAAACCACTACAATATTTTAAAAAGAATAGTTGATTACACTGGCAGAGAAATACTGGGCTTTGATCCTAAGTGATCATTCATGGTCTAGGTTCCTGATGCCTGAACAGAGTCCATTAATCCAGTGAGAGTTAGAAAAAAATKATTATTCATATGAAATTGACAGAGACTTTATATATAGAGATAGTAAACAGAGACCCCATGCTTCCAACAAGCTGAGTTGAGTTTATGTGGAAAAACGAAATAGTAGATAAAAATCCCTTGCTTAAAAATTCATATTCATTTTTATTCAATTCATATTATTGTAATAAACACAGAATCATTTAAGAAGCAACTTGGAATCTTGTATATTATGTATATGCTATATTTAAAGACAAATATCAACYATTTTGTGAGAAATCATTAAAGAACCATTATTAACATGGCATACTCTCAATGCAGGGTATGAAAGATTACTTTCAGCAGTTTATAGTGACAGTGCCAATTTTAGAAGCATAGAACGGTTTGGGTTGAAAARGACCCCAAAGATCATCTCATTTCAATCCCTCCACCATGGACAGGGACACCTTCCATTGGACCAGGTTGTTCAAACACCTATCAAATCAGCCTTGAACACTTCCAAGCAGGGCTTTCTCTGGGCAACCTTTTCCAGTGTCTTACCACCCTCACAGTAAAAAATTTCTCTCTTATATCTAATTTAARCATGCCTTCTTTCAATTTGAAGCCACTGCTYCTTTTCTTATCATGACATGCCCTTGTAAAAAGTCCCTCTCCAGCTCTCTTTTAAGGTCCCCTTTAGGCACTGAAAAGCTGCTATAATGTTCTTCAAGGAACTCTCTTTTCTCCAGGCTGAACAGCCCTAACTCACCCAGCCTGTCTTCCACAGAAGAGGTGTTCCAGCTGTCTCACCAGATTGGTGGTCCTGCTCTGGATCTGCTCCAACAGGTCCATGTCCTTCCTGTTCTTGGCACTCCAGAGCTGGATGCAGTACTCCAGCTGGGGCCTCCCGAGAGTAGAGTAGAGTAGAGTAGAGTAGAGTAGAGTAGAGTAGAGTAGAGTAGAGTAGAGTAGAGTAGAGTAGAGTAGAGTAGGAAAATCAACTCCTCAGACTTGCTGGTCAGTCCTCTTTTGGTGCAGCCCAGGATATGGTTGGTTTTCTGGGCTGGAAGTATGCACTGCCAGATCATGACAAGCTTCTCATCTACCAAGACACCCAAGCCCTTCTCAGAGTGCTTCTCCTCTGTTCTCCTCCCAGCCTGTATTTGTACTTGGGATTGCCCAGACCCATGTGCAGGACCCTACACTTGAATTTGTTGAACTTCATGAGGGTTGCATGGGCCTACCTCTCAAGCCTGTCAAGGTCMCTCTGGATGGCATCCCTTCCCTCCAGTGCATTGACTGTACCACTCAGCTTGATGATGTTGGAAATGCTGCACAGAGGGCACTTGATACCACTGCCTGTGTCATCAACAAAGACCTTAAAAAGTGGGAGTTCCAACGATGACCCCTGAGGAACTCTTCTTGTCACTGCTTTCCACTTCGACCACAATTTGCGTGCGACCATCCARAAAAATCCTTATCCACCAAATTGCCCATTTGTCAAATTCACATCTCTCCAATTTAGAGATAAGGATGTTCTGTGCAGTATCAAATGCTTTGAACAAGTCCAGGTAGATGATGATTTCAGTCACTTTTCCCTCCTTTAACACTGCTGTTACCCCATCATAGAAGGCCCATAAGTTCTTCAGGTAAAATTTCCCCCTAGTGAAGCCATTCTGGGTGTGACCAACCACCATCTTGTTTTCCATGTGCCTTAGCATAGTTTTCAGAAGGATTCACTCCATGATCATGCCAGGCACAGAAATGACACTCACTGGCTTTTMGTTTTCCATGTCTTCCTTTTTTCCCTTTCTAAAAATGGGAATCATGTTTCCTCTTTCCCAGTCAGTGGGAACTTCACCAGAATGCCAAATGTCTCAAATATGATGGATAGTGGTTCRTTCATCTCTTTCAACAATCCAGTCAGGATCTGAGGGTGTATATGACCAGGACCCATGGAATTGTGAATCTTCAGGTTCCTTAAATGGTCTCAAACATGATCTTCTCCAACAATGTGCAGTTCTTCATTCTTCCAGTAGGAGTCTTTTCCATCTGCAACTTGAGTAGCTTGGTTGGARCACTCGATAGTGAAGATTGAAGGCGAAAAAGTCATTGAGTACCCCAGCCAATGTCACTGGTAAACAGGTCTCCTATTTCTTTCAAAAGTGATCCCATATTTTCCCTAGTCTTCCTTTTATCAGCAAGTTACCTACTGATTTTTTTCTTGTTGACCTTAATATCCCTGGCCAAGTTTCATTCTGTCAGGGCTTACCTGATCCCTGGCTGTTCAGCAATCTCTCTCTATTCGTCCCAGGTATAAGGACTTAAAAGATCACAGTTTTCTGTCTCAAATCACAGTTGCCTGTCTTAAACATTGTTACCACTAAAGAACTCCCACTGTGGAAAACTGTAAAGAAGCAACTACTCATCTGTGACCAGTGAAGCCCTCACCCCCTGCGGAATGTTCCTCTAAGGACTCCTGAAACTTGGACTGTAAATTAAGCTACTGTGATAAAATAAAGATGGTACTATTGTCCGAGTGTTATCTCAAGCCTATGGGGAGGTAAACAAAGCTGGGAGAGAAGAATGTATCACTGATAATGGACACAAAGAATCCACGAGGAAAACCAACTCAACAACTGTACTGAAATTATTTTAGGTAAAAGGTGGCTATGTCTGGGGGAGATYGAGGCCCACTGACTCAAGTAACCCCCTGACTCAAAAGAACTAATTAACATTAGAAGCAACAGAATCACTTAACCAAGAGAATAAGAGAAGTGTATAGCTAACAAGTATTAATTCCTTTTTGTGAAAAAAAAAATATAAATAGTGAAAAGTTTTGAACGAGCTTGGGACCCTCAGCACCAATAAACTCAGGATGAAAATGGACCAATAGGATGCCACTTGGTCCATGGTGGTGGCTATCTTSTGCTTAATCTGTCTCTCTCTTCACCTCCCTCTCCTTTCAATTTCTTTCTATCTCTCTACCTGATATTTTACTATTAAATAAAATCCATACTATTGACTTTGGTATATGGTCTCATCTTCAACTTAATTTGGGTAGAAGCATCCCTCAGTAGTCAGATTCTAACACCAGGCTACCTGTCTCTGCTGCCATTCTGTATAGGCTTCCTCTTTGTTTGGGTTTCTTCCAGGATTTCCTTGTTCATATATGCAGGCCTCCTGGTGTTTTTGCCTGACTTTCCCTTTTCCAGAATGTATCATTTCTGAGGTTGGAGGGGGTGACTCTTGAGTATCAACTGGACATCTTGAGTCTCTCTTCCCTCCAGGGCTTTCTTCCATGGTACCCTACCTAGGAGACTCCTGAAGAGGCCAAAGTCTGATTTTCTGAAGTCCAGGACAGTAAGTTTGATGTGAGAATTTCTTTCTGCCTTAAGAATCATGGACACCACCATTTTGTTGTCAYTTCAGCCAAGGCTGCCCTTAAGCTTCACATTACTCCTAGTTGCTGAGGATAAGCTCCAGCATCACTCCTCATGGGCTTCTCTATCACTTGGAAGGAAGTTGCCATCCACACATTTCAGAAATGTTCTGTATCACTTGAGTCCTGCTGTGTTTTTCCTTCAGCAGATACTGGAGTGGTTGAAATTCCACATGAAGTCAGGGTTTATGAACATGAGGCTGCTAAAGAGGGCCACATATACTCAGTGTTCCAGACTGGGCAGCCTATAGAAGACCCCCACTATAATGTCCCGTGTCCCTGACTTCCATTTAATGCTGACCCATTAGCTCTCGTTCAGTTCCACATCCATTCTCAGGCAGAGCTCCATGATCTCCATCTRCTCATAGACAATTCCTCCTAGGATCTGTATCCTTTTGTGTCWACACTCCAACCATAGGAGGTATCCCACTATGTCTCAGTGATGCCAATAAGATCATTGCCCTGCAGATGTGCCCATGTCTCTAACACTTGTTTAGTTCCAGTCAATTTTGTTGTTTTTTGGTTTATATATATTTTCCATAGATCTCTTTTATTGGATAAAGCAATTGAAATGTACTTTTTGACAGTATTTGTTTTACTTATAAGAACCCAGCATTAAGAACAGGAGTAGTAACTCACACAAATCCCTAGAAAGAAGTCATGGTGCTCAGTCTGGATTTTTGCAGCCAGATGGCCATAAAACTAACTGATTTTGCACACCTGTATTTCAGTTTATTAACTGAGCCCTGTTCATAACAATATCAAACCAAAATTGCTCCCCAAACAGCAGAACTAATGAAGCTTTGTTTTCTACAGATGTTCTTAAGTACCAAAGACACTCTGCAATGTCACTGATATTAGACCAGTCTCGCCATCCTTTGTGGAAAAMATACCTTCTTGTGTTCCCTAAACAGGCCCTAGTAAACACTGGTCACTTCCACAAAACCAGGAATTTCAGTGCCACTTCCCAGGTGCTTTCTTTCTCTCTGTGCTTTTTTGATTGAC
This sequence comes from Mixornis gularis, assembly GCA_003546035.1. Lineage (NCBI taxonomy): Eukaryota > Metazoa > Chordata > Aves > Passeriformes > Timaliidae > Mixornis > Mixornis gularis. The sequence continues at coordinate 1,223,148 of QVAJ01000025.1, read as the reverse complement.
TTGCCAAGTAAGTGSCATGTCCTTGATGTAAAGCTACTTTCTGATTACCTGGCCTGGTAAATACATCCTGGCTGCCTACATATGAGCAGTCAAAGGAATGAGGATTACAAATGACCTCACAATTTAGCAATTCCCACACAGAAGCAGTACAGAGATGTCTCTTTTTTGCATCAGTTTTCATTCAGCTTCTAGAGGGTAATAATATTTTGTAGTCTTTTACCCCTTTTTTCCTTCTACTGTGATTAGGTACTGGGTTCAAACATAGCAGGATAAATCTAGTAGACAAACACATATTTTTTATGAATTTTGAAGTTACTTTTTYTTAACAACATGGATGGGAAATGCAAATGATTAACATTTTTAAATTTCTTGAACATTATATCCTCCACTTACAATTTGTTATACTGATCTGTCATTGAAAAACAGTGACATCTTTTTTGTAACATTTTTCATTTCTTCAACTTGYAGTTAGAAACCGGAGCATATTCAATTTCAAAGCCAAAGCAACTTCATTTTACCGTTAAATGAAGGCTAGGAGTTATTAACTCAAAGCCCTTCATTCTGTTAGGTATTTCTGGTTTTGGTTTGGCTTTGATTTTGTTAGTTTGAGTTTGGTATTTTTTTTTTATAATTCAGTAACGCATTACTGATTTCCTTTAGCATTTCCCACATCAAATCTGTTCTGTTATGCAGGGCCAATATATAATTTATGTTCTGTTTTTTGTATGATATCTAGGTCTATGTGACTTTCTGTACTAGGAAGGTAATTTTTCATTTATTAAAAGGAACTGTTTTAGCAAAATCTATCAAAATCTGGAAAACAAACCCCCAGTATATATAATATGTCAACCACTGGTGCACATGAATATTGTTGTTATACCAAACATTTGTTTCTGAAATAGGCACCAATACATYTCTAAATCTTTAAAAACCTTATAAATATACATAGTTACCTCCCCCTCATTTTTAATTCTTATACGTAGCAGATTTACAGTATCACTCAAAGTAGTCAGATTTGAGCTATTTTGAATGAAAAGAGACATATGATGATTCAAGAAAGCCTGATGGCTTTTATTACTGTTTGTTCAAAGTCATTTTTTCTGCTGTTCTGAACTGGGGAAAAATGATGGTGAGTAAAAGACTGTTCATGACACGATTATCTCATGAGTCCATGAAATGACAGAAGTCAAAACAGTATTCTGATCCATATACAGATACAAAACAAAATGACCCATATCTATACTATTAAATTCTCTCTTTTCTAAAAAAACAGAGTGCCTGCAAACATGTTGCTAATATATATATATATATATATATATATATATATATATATATACATATTTTAGGTTTTTATTTCTAAGAGGAACACCTCTGAGATAGTGTAATACTGGGCATCATCTTTATATTGCACCCCCTTCTTCCTTCCTAAATCATCATTTAACTCTCTTTAGAGGATAAAAAAACATAGTTAAAGCAARCATCCTTCACTCTAAAGATTTCCACTAGAAGAGATTGGCAGAGGTGATATTGGCTCATCCAAAGGTCAGTAATAATTTCCCAAAGCTACTGCCATTTTAATTTCATAAGTATTACCACTTCCATTTTACACAATTTTGTCAAACAGACACCCCRTAACGATTTCTTTTTCCAACAAGTCTCCTGGTTTTGGGATCCTTCAGTCATCTTATATTTCAAGATTGTTCTATTTTAATCCAGTTGGGTAGTGTTGTAATGCACATCCAGATATACAATGGATATGTAATGCATTTCAAATAACAATCAGTTTGAATTTTTTGAATTGTTTGAAATTCTTCTTCATTTGAAATTCTTCTTCATTTCTGTTTTGACAATTACTTTTAAAGAGACATACACTCACAGAAGACTTTGGGTTGGAAGTGACCTTTAAAAGTCATCTAGTCCAACCCCCCTGCAGTGAGCARGGACATCTTCAACTAGATGAGGTTGTTCARAGCCCTGTCCAACCTGACCTTGAGYGTTTCCATAAATGGGGCATCTACCACCTCTCTGGGACACCTGTTCCAGTGTTTCAGTACCATCCTCATTGTACAAAAAATGTCTTACTTATATCTCATCTAAATCTGCCCTTTTCTAGTTTAAAATCAAACCCCCTTGTTCTATTGCTGGAGGCCCTACTAAAAAAGCCTGTCCTCAACTACTTCTAGCCTGGGCTGACTCCCCAAATACAGTCAGGAATTTTTTGCAAGGATGCAAATCACAATGTGCCACAGTAATGCTATGGATCATTTTGATAACTTCAAAACATAGAAAAAACACYAGATTTCATTTACTTGGGAACAGTGGCTGGGTTTGTTTCATTTACTAGTATAGATACACCAATGTCCAATCAGAATTTTCAGCTGCTGATCCCACCAACCAACTGTATATAAATTTTCAAAAGAACCATGTGCTCTACTTCCCTTCATACAACTTAATACTTTCTTTAATCTGAAGAAAGCTTTGGTCAGYTACCCTTCATTAATACCTCAGTATAAATTAACCTAGCTTGAAGAGTATAAAACAGATTTTTTAAAAACCATGCAGAAGATATTTTGATCCTTTTGTCCCTTTCTGGAGAGTTTTAGTGCTCTCAGAAATAAGTGCCCTAGACACACTTTTAAATTGSGGATAGGAAATCATAGATCAATATGGGTATTTAAATTTTACATTTCATTGTTTCTCTGATCTACTATATTCAGTAAGTTTTTCACCAGACAACCCCACGAACAGGGTTTGGAGAAAAGCTTTGTAAACCATCTGCAGTATCAAACTGCTTCAGTGCAGTACTTTCAGCCTTGCTTCTTGACGAAATGAGATGTGTGCAGCCAAATTGTCTTTCCATCTGTATATTTGTAAATATGTCCTAATAACTTTAGAATCTGTTGGACATTTCAGTTAAATCTTCCTGAGCATAGAGTTGTCAAGGGTATTTTATTACTATTAATCTAGTAAAAATTGCTGAGTGAGTAGACATGCATTCATAAAGAAAAAACAAATGTAAATCTGGCCTGTATTTCCTCCAGAATGAAATAAACAGCTACCTAATCAACAAACTTGAAGCTTTGAGCCCAGCATTTTTTCTGTTAAATGAAAAATGGAAGGGGATCTTGTGTAAGAGAGAAAAAAAAGGGCTTTAAGGACATGACAGGAAATAGGAAATATGGAGAAATTATTAGAAAATATAGAATGCAACCAAATAAAAATTTAAATTTAATTATCTCTGCTTTTCTTGCAACAACTCCCTTTACTTAGCCATGTCATTATATTAGCACCAGTGGATTAGAAAATGGTAACAACAAGAGAAAGGTGCTAATACAAAGTTCATTAAGTGACTTTAAATATAAGGGTGAGAAAATTGTGAAGCAGCTGACATAGCAGGGGCTGCTGACAGGCAGTCTAGGTACCAAAGACAGCACAGAGGGATTTGTCTGAGGCAGATTTTTTTAAATGAAAACAGGAGGTAAAACACTGACACATAGTATCTGGAGAGTGGCATCTAAGAAAAATAGGGKTTTTTTTCTGATTTCCAAGAGATCCAATCTCAGCAAAAAAACTCTGGGATCTGCTGCTTTACCCAGAGACAAAATACTATTATTAAGATATGGGTCTCCTTTTTCTCTGAGAGGAGGCATCCTCAAGATGCCACTGCATTCAATTTCCAATTTGAGGATGAAAAAAATGCAGCCTGACACAGCAAACTTGAAAGATTGGTGACCCTCTGTTGTAGCTTTTACTTTGGATGCAATCTAAATTAAAAGTTGCTATTTCTCTTTTCTGAGTGGTTCTTATTTTCAGAAAGAAACACGCATTTCTTAATTTTCCATAAGAGAATAAAAAATCTGGAGGGGAAAAGATAAGCTTATGAAATGGGCTTTTTTGTTGTTGTTGTTGGGTTTTACTTTGGGCTTTTGGGGTGTGGGTTTCAGGTCACCATTATAATGAAAACCATTGAAATTGAATCTAAACCAGGCTTAGAMTTTGATTCATCCTGAAATCTAATAATACTACTCAACACTATTCATTTTGCCTAGCTATACCCAAGAAACTTAAATAACTGCCTGACACCTGAGCTTTGAAACCTTGTGGTAAGTCAAGGGAACAATAATTTTAAATATATTACCCTTGAATATAAGAGAGCTACAGCAGATACTTAAATGGATGGATAGATAGACAGAGAAAGGGAGCATTAGCTACCATCAAAATAACTGGTGAAGAAGGGAAGCTGTGAAATCCCTCTCCTCAACAAATAAGATTTATAGAAGAATACACATGGTTTCTACTTTCCCTGCCTTTAATACCTAAGAATAGACACTATTAGCAGAGATTATAGCAGTGGACATATGCCAAAGTAATCACACTTTTTATTTTTAGAGGTATAGATAAAATAAAGAATACTCTATTTATGTGGCAGATGCTCTCTTTGCAAGGAGGCATGTAAGTAATACATAAACATGCATCAACATATATATATATATATATATATATAGAGAGAGAGAGAGAGAGTAAACGTAGGCAGAATTTCCTTCCTCTGATCTGCATTGCAGATATCTTATCCACATCAGGAAATTGTGCTGCATTTTCTGTAGTCATTTTGCATACAGAGTAGCCTGACAAAATTTGCAATAGAGTTCCACAATTTACATGATGAGAGTATTTTTCYTAGATATCTAGAGTGACAGGTATTTGCTCATATAGGAACACCAGGGTTTTTATGCAGCTTATTTACTTATGCATTTATTCTTTCATTTCTTAATTGTAACATTTATAAGATATGGTTAGTTAAAACTCTCAGGATTTGATCATCAAAACAAAGCTTATTCATTCTGATTCATTTAAAATCAGAAAAACCCCATAATTTTTGCCATGTATCTCAATGATGATTTAGTCTATATCTGAAAGAGATTGAAGAATCATGACCTTAGATTCTAATTCATCTTTTACCCCATTACCACTTTCTGAACCTATAAGAAAAAATACAGAAGTGAGGTCTTTGTTTCCTTGTGATGTTGCTAATAGAGCATTATATTTTCACACAGAATTTAATTACATTACTGAGGATTAATAATCTCCTTTATCTACACAGCAACTCTTAAAATGAATGATTACACATTAGTATGTATGTTAACAAACAAGGATATATTAATGTMAATTTATTTCAGAGAAAGGTTATTGATTATTTAAACACAAAGTGTTTCAGTGAAATATTGGTGGAACCCTTGTGTATAGAAAAAACTAACGATGTCTTTGACTTTGCACCAATTATTAAAAATCTTAGTGCAGGCAGAAGCTTTTAAACTTTTAATATTTTGACGCCTTCAAGAATCACCAGGCAAATAATCTTTTTCCTTCAAGGCAAACTGCTACAAAATCCAGTGCAATAAGAAATGAAGGTCTCCCTCTTAAGAAACCTTCAGGATATTGGTTTGAATCTTTATTGTCTTAGAGTCACTTGGAAAAATCTAGAAAGCCACAACTTATAGTACAGAATGAATGCAGAAGTCTGTATTCCACATCTCATAAAAAACTTATTCTTTATTTGTTTTGTTGKTTTTTAGTTCTTAAAAGAAAACATATTATGTGAATCTATCATAAGCACTACTCTTCTGACATGGATATCAGTCATATMCATGTGCATCAATAAACATATTGCAATTGCATCAACCATTGCCTGCCTGAAAATTGAAAAGAGATTTTTTGCTCTGCTGAAATATTTTGCATTATGTTATGGTTTGTTTTGTTGTTGGCTTTTTCTTCAATATAAATTTTTTGACTGTGTACTGTGCCATTTCCTTGTAYTTTGATTTAACATTATGAATCTGTCAACTTCTCTTGCCCATACTTTGTAGGTTGTTTGCTACAAGAAGCTGCTCAACATAGTTATTGTAGAAATTAGTATTGAAGATTGACATAGCTCTCCTTCACATGATTGTGTAAAAAAAAAAAAAAATGCTTTTAATATACAGTATCACAAGCACTTTTTATTATGAAAAAAGACAACAGGGAATATATTGAAGATAAAATGTTTTTCTTCATAAAAAGGGAATATTGTTGCTTAGAGGTAAAACACTACAAAAACTTTCTTCCATAAACTGCCACTTAAGTCAAAGACCACACCTGAATGGGCGTATATATACATTTTAAAGAACAGAAATGAAATTCAAAGTTTGCAGTCCTTCACTTGATTTATGCTGTTAATTGGAGTTTTCTTAATGAACTTCTTACAAAGTTTCTGTGCCCTTAATGAATTTTTTATTTTTCAGATTAGTCTACAAAGGCAGAAAATATTAGAAGTCAGTATCAGGATATTATAAATAACAATATAATGAGAAAAATTACTTTCAAGCTAGAATGACAGAAAATATGAGAAGTTTGGATTCTTCATCTGTTGAAGACTTCATGAAGACCATGAAGCACGGCCTTTAGGTCAAGGGAGGTGATTCTSCCTCTCTACTGAATTCTCCTGAAACACCACTTGGAGTACTGCATCCAGCTATGGGGACCTCAGCATAAAAAGGACATGAATCTGCTTGAGTAGGTCCAGAGGAGGGCCATGAACATGAGCAAAGGCTGGAGAATGTCTCCTGTGAAGAAAGGCAAAGAGTGTTGGGGTAGTTAAGCCTGGTGAAGAGGAGGTTATTCAGGGCCCTTATTGCATCCTTTCAGTGCTTAAAAGGGAGATTATAAAAAGATCTTCTATCAGGGAGTGTAGTGAAAGGATGGGGGGCAATAGTTTCCAACGGATGGATTTACTTTAAATACAACCCTTCTCTGGGAGGACACAGAGGCACTGGAAGAAGTTGTTGGGAGAAGTTGTGTATGCCCCATTCCTGGAAAAGTTCAAGGCCAGGTCAGCTGGGACTTTGAGTAACCTGCTCTAGTTGAATATGTCCGATGACRCAGGGCTYGGAAGCAAATGATATTTAAARTCCCTYCCAACCCAAGTCACTCTATGACTGTATACATTATTGCTAATAAATCTGTTAAAAGAGAAATGTTAGTACACATAGTTTAATCCCTTTTTACTCATGCTTTACTTTTCAAKGATTGTTCAAAGAATAAACCATCTTGCCCATTGCCACAAGTCAATATCCATTACTTCCTTCCCAACATCAAAGATGTACTGTAGTGGCGTGTGTGTTTCAGTTTTCCTTGTGTTATGTAAATGGTTCGTTTTATGTACCCCCCCCCCCGAGTTTGTTCCTTTATAAACAACCAAGTTCCGGTTATTTGTCAGTCATTGTGTTATATAACCCCCAGGTCCTGTCTGTCACATTGAGGCCTCACCCTGGGTCTAGAAGTTTCCAGTGAGGTCATCRTGTGATTGGGCAGGATCCCAGCTGTTCCTGCCTTCCCTTCCTGTATCGGTTCCTTTGTATGTCCCTCATCTGCAGAGCCACTCCCTAACTGTTTCCTATTGGTCCCATGCCTAACCCTTCCCCTTTCTCCTCCCCTGTACTTAAGCTGTTGCACCAGGGGAGTCTGTGCTCTGTGAGCAGGCTCCCTGCAGGTGAAGTTGGCCCTTGTTGGGTGCCAATAAACTACAGTGATTGACTGCTCTCAGAGTCCTCTYTTTATTCTTTGCCGTGTTCACACTGGTGTGGGACAAAGAAGCCACAGGATCGGGAAGGTGTGTTCGCACACCAGAACGTACCTCACTTGTCGTTGGTGCCAGGGCTGGCTGAGGCAGGTGGAGTTAGACTTGGACACCGCAACAATGTACTGTGACGCAGGCTGCAGTCCTCACACAACAGGGGTCACCAGATGTGACCCAGGCTGCAGTCCTCACACAACAGGGGTCACCTGATGTTGCTTGCCAAGGCTGGGAGTGTCCCAACTTCAGGGACAGAAAGATGAACAGGCACAGCAGCAGTTCAAGGGAACAAACTCTTTAATTCAAAAATCTGACTCCATTTATATACATTTGTACAAAGGCCAAGAGATTGACTACTTCAGGTTGCCGCCTCTCTAACCTGGATGGTGGACATCACCATCAATCAACTCTTCTCTCAGAGGAGAAGTATGTAAACATTCTAAAAAGACACATTGTTTAGATAAAGTTGCATGAGAATCTGCAGCAACAAAGACAGAAGGCAGAAAATTCAGGGCGACAATGTACATCAACTTTTTTAGAATAATARTTTAAACTCCAGTTTTGACTTGTGACTTTTTCAGGCGGGAAGTCTCTGGGTCCATCTATAGTTGACCTGGCAAACAAATTTGTCTGCAGCAAATTTAAACCAAGTCCAGGGTTTTCTGCAATAAGGTGGATGCCAATCAAATCTAACTAGGTTAAATACAAGACAGAGCACAAATTCAGCACGGCTGAGAAAAATATACGTCTTCAGCTGAGGAGTGGAAGACAGCTGATACCACAATGTAATATAAGATCATTTGATTTGTAAAATAATGGGAACTGCAGCCTTTTGTACCTGTTCCTCCTAAATGTTCAAAACATTATAACCTATATTGTCTGCTGAATCTGAATGGTATTTCTTTTGTCAGATGAAATCTGACACCTCAGGTGTTAGGGAAGACTCCTAACTAGCAAAGGACAATAATCTTACATTTGGAAAAAGTACATTACAGTRCAAAACTATCTTGAAGAGAAGTGTAAAATAAAAACCCAGCAGTGGCTAATAGCAGACTGTAATGGGCTTGGTAGTCTCATGGTGTTATCCCTGACACAAGCCACTGGTAAGYAGAACATCTCTCCAGAAATTGCATCAGGTCATCAAATAGGTGCCTCTGTTCCTCTCAAAAGAGAGTTGCCTGCTACTATTAACTGTCACCTTTCCTTAGTTGCTTTGGTTGTTATATAGGGAGAAGATTGAGCTGCCTCATTCGGCTCCAGTAGCTCTCCTAATGTGACAAGTCTTTCATTTTCAGTCTGCAGAATGGTGAAGAGGTTCTGCCYTCCTGCAGCTCCTTGCCAATATAAGCTACAATTCTTCTATATTACTAACCCCCTCCCATCTGTGTGCTTAGATGGAAGAGGTTTTGRCTGTTTGGCCATGGGCTGTGAGTCCACTGCAGACTGCACTTGGAACCAGCTATCCAACCCCTTCTCAGCCTCCTTGGTCCTGCACAGTCTGTCACTGCCTCCTGCTGCTCAGCCACTTGCAACAGAAGGTCCCTCACTTGGACACACCTTTTGGAGGCAGATCTGGTGCCTGTCCCTGTCCCAAGAGATAGGCCTTGGCAGTTCCTGTAGTCTGAGGTCTGCACTCACAKCAGAAGCTCCCTCTGGGTGGAGTCTTCAGACACCAGGGTAGATGGGACAGACCCCCCCAGGAGGAGTGGCTCTGTCACATACYCAGAAGAGTGTGAAATTCTGAGTGAAAATTCATCTCTGCTGGTAGACTATCTCCCAAGTTTCTCTTGGTTGAGTATTCAATCCTTGCCAAAGAAGTTAACATGATTTTCTTACACCAGGGTCTAGATTTCATGTCCTGTACACAATACCTAACAACATCTCAACCAAATTGATTTAGTGTTGAAGACACAATTCAAAATTTAAAAAACCTAGAAATATTTCCAAAGCAATTAGGTCCATGAACACTAGAATAAACAGAGCTTGGTTTTCTCTTGACTCAAAATTTTACAGAAATTTTCCAAGGAATTTTTGGAAACCTGGCTGTCTTTGAGACCTTTATGTCTAACAAATGTAGTGGAAGCTGATGGACTAGAAGCTTAACAGTGGCAGCAGGRGTGATGCTGTTTTGATTTTTGTCTTTTTTTCTTTTATGTATTCTCTGTATTCTTACACATWTATTTRRAGCCCTGTAGCCTGTATTCCAGSTAGTTTTCTCAGTACTTTTCCATGTTCTTTSCCTAGGCAGAAAGACAAAACTTMTTTCAAGRGCWTCTATTCTATCTTGGTTTTCCCTGGCTACCAAAGTTGCAAAACAAATATYCAGACACATTTTCATCAACAAAGKACAGTCCCATCCAAGGGGAAGAAGACTTAGAAGGTGCTTGACCCTGGGAGGAGRGAATTGCATCASCACTTGTGCTCCTAATTGGTGCTTTTTTGTMATTTATGCTAATTTACCAAWCYTARGAAACCRTATGCACCCTTTTGGGCGGTGGGCTTWTGTGGACATCTTTCCATAACTATCCCTGGAGGCCTTCGATAAAAATCCACTTTTATATTGCCTCCTATATTAATATTAATATTATCTCAGAAGTGTGTGTTGTTTAATTTTTAAGTTGAAAAGGGCATCACGGGAATAATATGTACACACACACATGCACATATACACTAGGGGAACTCTTCCTCATGAATTCAGCTTGACAATCCTTGATTTCATTGTTAAAATAATGAAAATTATTAAATTCCTGACTACCTTATCAGTAGCCTAATATACAGAGAACACWTAGATTCTAAGACGTCAGCTTTTCCTTCATCAACATTATTCCTTGTCAGAATTTGACTGTTATCTTTCACTGCTATATCAAATAATTTAAAAAATGTCACTTTTTTTCTCATAATCCCAGTTTTGACGGAGCAAGTTTTCTATCATGTTGGAGACAAGTACATAAAATTGCCTTTGCAGTAATTCCTTTGCATCTTTTAAATTAAATGCCACTGTTACTTTTATTCATTTATCCTTTCAAATTTGATTATGGAAATTCAAATATTATGAACTTGACTGCACAGGAAAATCATCCAAAGTACCTCAGGTTCTCTTAAGAACTACAGACTTTAAATCATTGCATAWCATAATTCTTTATCTTACTGTTTTTCCTTCACTTGGCTGTAGCCATTTCCCCAGCTTTTCTGACGCTGGTCTTTCCTGTAATGCTATTTACTATTGGCAACTCAAGCTGCTTATAAATGTGCAAAGAATGATGATGCCCATATAAAGTTTTTTAGTAAATTTAATGTTACAAGTGCATTTAAGATGCATTCATTCAGTGAATGCACTACAACAAATATCTAACTCTAGTGTATTAAAGAGCAACATGCTAGGGATTAGCTAGCTACCATCAATATGTAAAGACTGCAATCTATGAAGTCTTTTACACATATAAWATTGCACAGCTGTGAATATAATTCTAGGTTTTTTTCTGACAGCAGTATTCTTTATTTAGAGATTGCAAATAATGTTTTGAAAAGAGGTACCATGGAGAGCTGTATGAATTTCAYACGTCATATTCACTATGCAGACCTAATGACATTAGCACAGTTTGTAATTTAGCTCAGTACAACATTTATGCTTGTTTTGATTGTACAAGCTTACAGTCATGTAGATCTAAATGGTTCCATGTTTCCTTCTTTCCTTTGGTTTATTACTGTTTATGCACATGAAAGAATCCCTACAAAAGTCTGTTAGACTTTGTTTTTTTAAGTGTCTTCCTCACAGACTCTAAAGTTGTTCTAAGGAGACTACATTGCTAGCAAAATCTATAAAACCTACTTGATAATGGGGCAAGTGTAAAAATTCTGGTAAGGGGATGATATATGTTTTACTTTGATAAAACAACTTCTCAATTTGATGAAAGCAAGACAGTGCACTTCCAATTGCTCTTTGAGTCATGAAGAACCAAACAAATAAGAACTATTACCTCTGTTCTTGGTTTCATTTTTATTTAAATGRTAATTTTATTTTATTAAAAACTAGAGTATCCACAGATATGCAAAAACAGTRTATTTTTTTATAAGTATCTTTGTGTTGTGTAAAGCTTTCCACACTGTAGGACAATTGGTRAATGCAATAAAATGTTCTCTATCGATCTGTGTCATAGCCCATTGCTTGTTGTCTTGAGTATAGTGTATAAGCCAGCCAGAACACAATCTTTTTYTCCTTGAGAAAGATAACAGCAGTGATCCAGACTTTCTATTGCAGCTGCCAAGTTCAAATAAAATATGGATAGTAGATATCACCCACAATGTTTTGGGAGAAGGTAGAAACTTCTTTTTAGCCATTTATGCTTTCCATGTCAATTTTCAAGATTTTTAAACTATTTAAGGACAAACGTATCAGTCAGGTTTTTTCATTCAATATTGTACATGCATATTCCTGTTGTCATATATCTATGACCCATGTGAATAATTTTATGATGATATATTTGTATYTGTAATCATTATATTCTATTTGTAATTTAAATACTTTTTTTCCCTATACTTCTGTGTGTTGACAAATGAGAAAAATCTTAAAAATTTTATTTAACATTGTCCAGAAATGCAATATTTCCAGGTTTTTCATGCTTTGCCATAYGTTTACTTATACTAAAACTATTTTTCACTTAGGGCTCACATATAATGCATCCACTGCAACAGAATAGTAGAGTTAAGGCAAGCCAATAATGCACTGGTATTTAAAATTTTATGACCTAAATAAATACTTTTGTTAATAACAATAAATRAAATTAAATGAGTGAATTATTTACATTTATGCCTGTCATAAAAAGAACCTGTAAAACAGTAGATACACTGCTGTCAAGAAGATAATTTCATTTGTCAGTTGATAGAATTTGATTTAGTGGGCTAAGACACACAAGTGGAACTTTACTGAGGTGAACTCTGTGTGTCTCCATAAAAAGCCCAGTTCCTGTTTATAAAAAGGACATGCAGAAAATAAAAGTAAATGCATATACAGCTAAAGCAATACTTTTGATCACAGTTCAGAAAAATAAGTATATTCTAGTAAAATTAAGGTGTTCACAGCATGCCTTAATGGAAGAAAAATAGAATAACAAAGTTTGAAGGCTGTAAAATAAAAATTTCAAATTACAATATTTAGTATGACACTCATTATATGGATTATATAATATAGGAGACAAAAAAAAAAGGTAAAAAGAGAACAGAAGCTTTCCTATTTGGTAAATTTTACCAAAGTATTCTTTGTTATCTAGCTGCAGTATGCRATCTTCAAAGAGACCTGAAAGGATATTTATTCATAAGACAATTTTAGATGGAGGTATATACTGTACCTCAACAATTACACAGGTCAGATGACTTGCTTGTTGTCATTCAAACTATCTGCACATGAAAAGTAGCTCAGCAATCATATATTAGCTGTCCCAAGTTGCCCTAAAATGCTAAAGATAGATGACTTTTTCAGACTGGTGAAATCAGTAAGGTTTTTAAATGCTGTGACTGACTTCATTGGAGTTCATTTAGCTAGCAGCCTAGAAAAGTGTCTGAGAATGACAACAATTTCATCAATGTCAGCTGAACACTTTAGAATTTGCCTAACTGGAGCCCTAAAAGGCTTCATCCCAGCACTGCATTGTCAAGGTCCTGCAGGTAATGCTTTTAATCAGAATGTTTTTGCACTCTTTCTAAGGAATTCCTTTTCATTTACCTTTCTGTTTACTTTTCATCTAGGGCTTGACACTTAGAACACACCATGCATAAATGCTACAGAGGCTTGGTTAAATGCAATTCTACCCTTTGCTCTGTGACAGAAATACCAAGCAGATTGACTATACTTTTCAATTAACTTGAAAGCCATTTTGTTGACACTACTCTGGGAGGCTTCTGTACTCCTCAGGCAAGAAAGTAAAAGCAAAGCATAACAACATTTTTCCCAGTAGCTGCTGCTGAACTGCACATCAAGAGCTTCCAGAGACACAGAAAAACCTTTTGCAAAGGCCAAAGCCTGTTCTTCATTTGCAGGCTGTACTGACACAATTCAGAATGAAAAATAAACCCAAGAGTGCAGTAACATTAAGTCTATACTTATTGTCTGTCAAGAGGCCAACTATGCTCTATATACAATATAAATACATATATATATACACTATATATATACATATATTTATATGCATATGCTTTGGGAAGCTGCATTCAACTGAAACATGATTATACATGATTTTTGAATACAATTTTAATGCATTGTTTTCAGTTATTAACCTTTGAAGCATAATATTTTTTGGAGAATCAAAGCATGAGCATATTTTTTTCCAGAAATGTGGAATCAGTGGCATTTTATTACATATTTAGCATGTTTAACAAACAGCATAGGACTCGGGTGTATATCAGTCTTTCCTGGTTAGTAACTCCTCTGATGGGCTTCTCAGGAATGAATTAAGTTAAAGGGTCATGGCTAATGGAGATAGGTTTGCATTCTTGTTTATTAGGAATTATGTTCTTATCACATAGGCATTGCATTCCCAATTCAAGGATGCCAAGAAGACAGCAACCATTTCCTGACATTTCCTGCTTATTGCATGGTCATCCATACCCCYATTTAAAAAGGATTCAATAGACAAAATGCTGCAACACCACATGCCCAAAGCCAGACATATCATGACAGAAGATGAGTGTGACATTGGCTCCAGTATCCTTCCACTAGCAATGGGGAATTTGTRAATGCATGAGGCTGGAGCCCTCTCCTCTTACTGGCAGCTCTACATGCTGAATATGAGCTATTTTAAGTTTATTTTTTAAAAAAATTGAATTTTACATCAGCATAATTTTACAAGGGAATCTCCCAAACATCTTGTTAAGGTTAATGGGTTTTGCCTCTACACTACAGATATTTTTTATGCTATTTTCTGACAAATTGTGAGTGTTTATCTTGTTGCACTCTTCAAAGTGTAAGACTGAAATGGAATAAATGGCTATTAAAACAGTTAAAGTCMTTAATTACATAGGCTTTGTTATTTTCATAATGTATGTCCTATAGGGACAGGAACAAGAATGAAAGAGGTATATTCAGTTTTTGACACTTATTTTACTTTAAACTTACTTCATAACTAACCTAATTACCTTTGAATATTTATTGACTACTTCTAAGTTCCGTCAGTGGGATTACAATATATTTTACAATTAAATAAATGTTGCAGTTACATTAACTTCAAATTTCTGCTCTGAATGCAGATGGTACTACATACAGAGACCTGCTGTTTGCTCAGCAAAGGTATCACCAGTATCCTGCCGGTGTTGACTTCCCTAGGTTGTTTTTCTCCCTAGATGAACAGGCTGCTTATAGGATCATAAAGCTTTCTTGGGTGCACTCGTAATGTGATAATGCAAATGTCAACTTGTTCTTGCATGAAAGGTTTTCAGTCACAACTCAGACAATCTCACAAGGGCTTAATAAGCAGTATATTTCCTTACTTGCCCTCCCTCTCCAACAGACTACTGTCCATGTTAGCCAAGGAGTTAAAACATCCACCTGCAGCAGACACAAATAACAACCCAGAATATCAGCTTGCACTGGCACTTGTGCCACATTACCTTAAGATGCGTAACTGTGATCTGTGGCAGCTGAGAAAACAGCCATGCTCCCATCCTGCAGCTTGTGGTGCAATGGTGTAGGTGAGAGCTGGGATTACCTAGCATGTGGTATGAATATTGCAGGAGTGTAAATCAGAACACTGAAATTAATGATACCTACGTTTTGTTCAGCTGAATTAATTGTGGCTTATTGAGATCAGCTCATACTTTTCTGAAACAGTCCATTGAGCTCTAATTTTCTGATTTCAACCTCTGTCCTAAAATTACATTCCTGGGTCGTTAAAGCCCAAGAAGCTCAAAAAACTCTCAAAATAACAAGATTAAATTCCCTTATTAAAATTGAGAACTATCTTTTTTTCGCAAATTAATTTGCTGCAATACTAACAACAATTACAGCAGGAACAAAATAGTCAAGAAAATGGCCTTGTGAAAGCAAACCTCCATGGTCACCAGCTACCTTTTTCTCTTTACCTTTTTCAAAGTAGTTTGAATTTTGCTAAAATCAGAGTGTGCAGAGCAGCATGTCTTCAGTTTTCACAAAAAATAATAATGCAGCCTTCAGAGCACTTGAAARCTTCCTTCCTTTAATCCATCTCCTTACTTATTGAAAGGTTTCTAATCCAACTAGTTGAGAAAAAAATCAGGCCCTGAAAGGTAAAAAGCATATAACTTATATGTGGAACTCTTCACTGTGTACACTTAAACATCAGATTACTTCTTAAGAATACCAAGTAAATAAAGTTTTATCAGGAATAATAGGTCAAGGTTTTCTGGTATATAACATAGATATTTATAACATTTGAAGAAGTTTCTAACTTTTACTAACAAGAACATACCAAYCATTTTACAAGAAATGACAGGTTCCTGTCATTTTTCAGAATTTGCACACCTGTCAGCAGATGGGGAAACACAATCACAGATTCAATAGGAGACAATAMAAAAACACTTGTTAATATATGATGCAATGCAAAATACATTAAGAACTTGCAACTGCTATCTTATAGTTTGAGAAGACACCATAATAATTTGATATTCCAGTACATAACTGGGAAAGCTGTGGACAAAATATATGGGTTTGTTTGTTTGTTTTTTACAAATAAACAGACCTTTTTATTCTCCAGGAACCTTACAGAAGAAAACAATATTATATCCCTATGAGTATTACACAGACATAGCTGCTCGTCTATGTGCTTAAGCAAAAAACTTCTCTAAAATTCACAAGTACAAAACAAAACAAAAAAAAAAAAGAAAAAAACCCACTGAAGAAGGTATTCTTAATACCATTTTGGAAACAGATCATGAATTCAGAAATACCTTAGCCAGGGAGGAATAAGAAATAATTTATTGCTCTTGAATAATCAGGCAAGATACAGCTGTGGTGAAAGTGTTTGCAAGAAGTTAATTGGCAAAGTGGAGTTCTCTCAGCTTGTTCTGTTTTTCTGTAAGATAAATAGTTAAAATATCAAGGTTGTGTATATAGAGGKTTTTTTTCATTTATTCTTTATAGACATCAATGGGCTAAATACAAAATTTATTGAGAATAGCTTACAAACATGTATGTGGGAAATATGGAAAGAATCTTTTTTTTTTACAACAAAAAATGTTGTAGATACTGATAATAGAATTTCAACTAGAAGTGACAGTTTTGTTTCAGATGATGCATTTTATTCTTTTTCTGGATACTTCAGGGAGCTAGGAAGGTATGCTTTTAGTGAAAAATGTATAGGAAAACGAACAAGATTTCAATAAAAGAACAAAATGGGGAAAAAAAACCCCAATCATGGGCTGCTCTATAAAATTATTCATTTTCTGTATATTTTATTGTCATGTCTGTTTGGTTCCCAGGTATTATGAGAAATTATTCTTACCTTTAAAAGTAAAATCAGTAATAAACCCTTAAYAATAAAGAAAGATAATTTGCAAATGCATTTTGCATTTTAATTTTTTTCTAGTGTCACCTTTTTTCTTTTTTTTTCTTTCTTTTTTCTTTTTCTTTATCCCATAGGAAACAAGAACACAGAAATATATGGGCTACACATTTGAAACATCTAGAATGCAGGTTTTCAAGATGAATCTGAATTTACAGTGTTCAGGACAATATCTTGTCCTGGTTCCAGCCAGGACAGGGTGAATATCTGAAGTAGCTGGAAGAGGCCATTCTATACAATCTCACATCACTGATGGGGGAAGGAGGAAGAGTCTCTTCCCATGCAGAGGGGCAGCAGTTTGCACATTGCCAGTTTCCATGTGGGGAGCCCTTCTGGTAAATGCTTTTATCAACATTGTTGCTGTTACCCTCAGTGTCCTATCTCATTGCTGTTTCCAGTAAATTGTTCTCATCTCASCCTGTAACCTTCACCTTTTGTGCCTCCAGTTCTCTTCTCCATCCTGCCACAGGGGAAGAGAAAGTGTAGGGTGAGTGAGCAAACAGAGCATACTTTGAAGTGTTTGAATAAGAACTCTAAATTGGGGAACACCATTCCACAGACATGCTGTAAACTACAACGCAGCGTAAGTTCTGAAACACCAATTTTGGTACGCAAAATAAAACATGAAAACTCATAATTTTTTAAAAAATACATTATGGTTTTTTTTTTATTATTATTACCTTCTTTTCCATGTCTCAGAAAAAAACCACATGGCTTTTAAACTATATGTCCTGAATTGCTTCAGCATCTTTTTAAAAATGGTTTCACTGTGCCTATATTCATCTACATGGAATACTGCTCTAGTGCTCAAAATCAGTTTTCCAAAAGCCAATAGAMAAAAATGGTATTCAAGATTCAAATCTTGGAATAAAATACACAGTGTTCATTTTAACACTTTTTACAGTTCAATATTCAAATGATGAGCAAGAGAAGAAACAGCCTCTGGTGACAATTTCTGGATGTTTGAGTCAGTTCAGGACATAGCAGTTACTGTGCTGGTTTTCACTTGCAGCAAGTTAAAATAGGGACAGAAAACACTTCCACTGCAGTAGTCTTTCCTCCCTCCTGAGCACAAGGTGTAGGCAGTGAAGGAACATGCTTTTCTTGACAGTTTCATTCCTGTTTGAAGAGACTGTACTGACTCTTAGTCTAATTTTCTTAAGCTTTTTATTTAGCAACAGTCTGTTTTTCTGATCGCTCTTCTACTTTAAAGGGACTGCCCAGTAGATTTATGAACAGTTTATTACGCAGACAAAAGGGAAAGAAATATGTATTAGATAACTCCTGTTAATGCTCCCTGGGCTGCATTCCAGACAGTTTTGGAATGAAAGGTTTGGAAGCAGTTTGTGGTACTTGATCTCAGATCTAGAACACAGTACGTTTGCACGTACTTTTATGCAGACMTAGCCTGGGGTGTGTGAATTTCTTGACCTCTGAGCTCCTTCCAGAAACTTTCTTAATTGATGAAAGTTTTTTTGGGGAAAAAAGGGGTATCAAACAAAGTTATGGTAGTTGGATTTTTCCTGAAAACAAGAATTAGGCAGATAAGAAAGACTTCATGAGTCTAGTTGATTGTGGAGCTGCTGCATGAGCCCATTATTAGCCACAGAGACTCCTACAGAAAGTATGGATATGTACTGCAACGCAGAGGAACRTTTTATATATAAAGCACGCTTCAATTTTTGATTAGTTTTCCTCACAAGGTTACATTGCTTTGAGGAAAACATTTTCATTTAGCTTTGGGAATATGAAATAGATTAATATTTTAACTGTTCTTTATCTATGGAGTACACCTGTGAGATACAGGCGAGGACAGAGGTTATATGTAACCCATGATAAAAAAGATATATCTCCTTTATGCATAGATCTTTAAAATAGAGAGATTTAGTCATGCTTGAGTATCAGAAACAGTCCAGTTGTAACAGCGCAGAACTTGATGAAGACACTCCCTTTTTTCCTAGTAACCTCATGCTGCATCAACCCAAATAACTTCCGATTTCATTTAAGCACGATGAGATGAAAAGTAAAAGCGTTTTGCTGCATCTGCTTGCACATTTTTCTCTGTGAAACTATGAGAACATTCAGRGACGGTTTTGTTTTGCTTAATATTCTTCAAAGGTTGAAGGTTGATGTGTGTCATCTGCACAGATACATAAAAATAACTGATTCATAAAATGTACAGAAATCACATAGGAGGTGGCAAGTATGGAAAAAGCTTTGAGCTGCATAGATCTCTTTTTTTTAWGTTTACTTCTACTTCCACAATAAAGCTTGAAATTGAATCATGAGGCTGGCTGTATTAACTGAAAAAGCAATATTTTGTCTTAAAAAATAATCAYCAATTTAGTTAAGATAAATTATTTAGTTCATAGTCATTGAAAGCAYAAACTCATTGCCATTCAGATAGAGATTATATTTTTAGACAGAAAATGTAGTCTATAATATAGCCCTATAGGCCTTATAAAGTATTTTGYTTTAAATTGTGTTGTAATTCGGGTTGAATAATGGTAACAACAATCTACATTTCCTTATTAAAAAGAGCTGTAGTTTTTTTGTTCATAACCCAGGAATCAATCTTGATCATTTTGGTCACATTTATTATCTTTAGTTATTTTATTAATTCCTTGGAATAGATGACTATTTATTTGTAAATATTTTTTTACTGTTTGAGCTCTCTGTGGATTTTGCTTGAGTTTTGGGGGTGAGGTTAATAACATATTTTTCTACTGCTTGACAGAATAGTGGCAATATTTTAATTTAGAATTATTATTAAATATTATCCCAACACAGAGCAGGCTGGAGGTGCACAAGAAGTTAGAAAGAGACACAGCTAAGACAGGTATAAACCAACTGACCAAATGTATATTCCATACGCAGTGTTCAACTATATAAAGCTGGGAAAATAAGAACAGGGAGACATTAGTAGAGAYGATATTTGCCTTCCCAAGTAAATGTAATGTGCCCTTGTTTCATGGAGATGGCTGCACACTTGCCTATCCATGAGAAGTAGTTAATTAATTCCATATTTTGATTTGTGTATGTGCATGTTTGGGTTTTTTCCTCCATAAACTGTCTTTTTSCCCAACTTACAGGTTTTTCTTATTTTTCTACTTCGGATTCTCTCCCYCATCTTAAAGTGGTAAGAGTGGACAGACAGGGTTAGACTAGGACAATGTACTTGAACTATTTCAAGAATGTCTATCAGTTAGTTAAATGAGACTGGCTCTCAGTTCTTGCTGCACAGTCCAGCATCTAAACATATGAGAGGACAAGTAAAATTCAGTACCTTTTCTGAGACAAACCAAAATAGCAGTAAAAATTAGGGATGTCAGCTGGCCTAGTGACTCCATTGTGTCCACGCATAGATTTTGCTTTGGATGGAAGAGGTCATACAGACCCAAACAATGGTTTGTTTAGAAGCTTCTGAGCAGAATACATTCATCCACAAAAAACATATAATCAAAAAATCCACATAGATGGAAAAAAGCCACACAGGAAACCACTATGGATAGTCACAAAAAGAAGAGGTGACAAATCTGAAATATAAAGCAGATATATATGGGATATATACATAAATAAAAAAAGATATGCATCTTTTCAAAACCAGAGAAGTAAATGAGTACTTTCTGCTCCATTGAGCATAGGTCAAGTTGTGCATTGATGGAGAAGAATAACTGGGAAAATATTGATGTAATATCCTGTATATGACAGGTCAGTAAGCTATCTTGTCTCTTCTCCTAACACTGTGTGTTGTATATTTTAGTCTTTTGATATTTGCACTGAAATATAGTTTTAAAACAGATTGTGAAGAAAATTCTGAGTGTTTAGGGCAACTTGGCAGTTTAATAGTGCTTTCTTTGTTTGTTTGTTTTTTTTTAATTTAATAATAATTGATTATATTTACTCTATGTGGAAAGAAAAGTCTTTATTCACATTATGATCTAATTTTAACTTGAAAAGCTAAGAGTTAACAAGTTTCCTTTCAGTAAAAGTTTCTAATGCTTTTCTAGTGTATGATCGAGTATGTCTTTTGAAATTGATGTTAAAAGGATTTTTTTTTATTTATATATCTTTTGATTTTAGCATTTATCCAAAGCAAATGAGCTATTTTCAGTAAACCCCACTAATGACGTGATATTAAACAGAAATATATGAAACAAAATAATATGAGGCTCAAAACTTCCTTCATCCACAGAAAAATCAGCCTTTAGACGAGCTCTTCATTTGGAACGGTAAGTTTAAATCATCCGACTGGAGGTCAGAAGTGGAGGTTACAAAGTTACCTCAAAGTGAACAAAATACACTGGCTAAACTAGGAAAGAACTGCTGTCAGGGCTAGTTGTCCACCTGTAATCATACTGCATTCAATAATGCAACATAGTATAGAGACATCAAATATTTCAAGTTCACAAAACTGCCATCAAATCTTAAGTATTTTCAGTATGGTTCTACCTGGAGTGTTCATGTTTCTGCTGTRAAGGACTACAGCACAGGTTGCCTCAGAAATAATACAGTTTCTCAGAAAAAGAGGCTAAAACCCAAAGAAATGACCACAGGTTTTCAAGAGAGTAACCTGCCATGGAGTAAATGGATCTGTGATGAATTTCAGACTTCCCTGATTGATGAGGTAAGAGGAGCCCAAATCACCCTTGTTGCCTGAGCACCAGTGTGCATCAGCTGAGAATCATTTTAGTCTGTTCTTGGACCTCTCTTGGTGGTGTCTGTGGACTACCACTCTTAAGAGTTGGGAACAGTTATCCCAACACTGAAGTGACTGACACTTCAAAGAATAGTGACACRTTATTGACCAATAACTTAATGTATTATTTCACAATCAACAAACAGAATTTTCATTCAAATTATCCCATCATCAAGTGAAAATAAGCAAGGCAGCATTTAAAGTAGTTTGTTTAAAAGTGCAGGTTCTTGCCATTCTTTGTTGCTAGGTMAAAACCTCAGTTTTGTTTATCACAACACTCTCCTGCCCTCCCCAGTCACTTCCTGCCAGATGAGATCTAGGACTAATCTCTTCCAGGCAAACAGAAGAATTATCTTGTCTGCCATGGCCGGTCAAGTCTGTCTTCACATTTCCTCCAGCTTGTGCAGTTTTCAATGGGTTTGGTCTAGTTTATACTGTTGCTGAATTAGGTTAATTCAAGTGCCACATCCTCATTTACGAAGTTGCMATCTTTCTTGGGGCTAGTTTTCTAGAGCCTAGGACCCCAGCTGAATGTCAGTGCTACCTGCTGGCTCTGCAAAACGTTTCAATTCAGAGCGCACTGAAAAACCCCACCAAAATCTGGGGTTTCTCAAGCAGCAATCAGAAGCTGGAAACAACTTACAAGGCTGGATCTTCAATACTGACAAACAGCCATTACAGGAATAATTGCAGCAAAACTTTGCTCATTGCATTTGCATAAATCCTACAGATTAGCCAGTCTTAAAAAAAAACCAAAACCAAAAAACTTAAACAGTATGACATTTACACTTTCACCTGGGAACCAGAACAAACTTTTTTTTTTTCCTTTTTTTCTAATTTTATATTCCATTTCTGTAAGCCCTCAGTTTCTATTATCCCTGTTCCTGCTTGTGTCATCACATTAACAAGTCTGGATTTCATGTTTATTTAGTAGCCTTGACTCAGTTGGACCCAAGACTGCTGCACAGTGGAGAAGCTGTAAAATGCTTGTACCTTTAAATGTGACATTTCAAGTAAKGCAAGAAAAAAAAATTGTTGAAATRTCTCTGTATTATAGAAAACCATGTCAAATTAAAGAGTTAAGATTGGTTGGAGAGATTTGAAGGAGACAAAGAGTTTGATGCCTTCAGACAAGATAAATCTAAGCATCTTTGAACTGCACAACAACACAGCAAGATTCAGACCCCATAATGATGCCAGAGATTCTACTCAGAAGCTTAGAAATTCTAGATTTCATTACTGATCTTTCTGTCTGTTTTTTTATATTATTTTTGGCCATTCAAATGATTTGCATAATTGCAATTATTGTGAAACAGGCTAATGCTGTGATTTGATAGTTATAAAATGTCATGAAGTTGGATTGATGATATATTAGAAAAGTCACATTTAGTATATTTTTCAAAGGCTGGATACATCTCAGTGTTGCTCAGTGTCTTTGCTGTTTGTTTTGGAGACTCAAATGAGGTTTTTTATATATCAATCAGATCTCTTGAGAGCCAAGTCTTTGARATGTTTTCAGCCAATTGAAAAAAACTCTACTTCACATCAAATAAAAATTGGATTCAATTTCACTTTTCATGTGGTTGATGCTAGCACAAATGGAATATAATCCATTTAATGATTGAATTAAATATCTGGCAAAATTAGATAAGGTTAATGATCTGGTTTAGCCCCATATTTAATGTGCCTACTGAGACTATTTTTCACAGAAATTTATTGTGTGTTCACTGTGTATAGAGTAAGACATAAAACAAATTCATTAATAACATATAAGAAAAACAAGGGTTTTTTTGGGCATTAAAAATATAGCTACATAGAGACACAGCAAATGCAAAAAGTCTTTGAATGAAAGTGAGATCTCAAGTTTGTTTAAATAATACATAATTACTTATTTGCATAGATCATAGTTATGGGTTCTTTTTTGCATTTTAACAAACATGGTTGCCAATAGAGCAATAAATACTGCCAAGTTTATTCACAAAGTGTAACTAAATTATGTTTATTATGGGCTTTTTAATTTCTCCTTAGAAATATGGTTTATAAAACTGAAATATATATATTTGCAACAGGCAGCCTCCTTTTACTGCTGTTTAGATCACACAGTACATCTTTATATATTTTAAGGGATTTCATCAACATTTTATAGATTTTTTTTGAAGTAAATGTATTAAAATAATGCACAGCAATTAACATAATTCACACTAAGTTTAACAGACTTGTCTTTTCTTAGTTGTTACTGATGACATATTTATACTGTGATCATTTAACTATAATTAAAATAGCTTAAATAAATTTTATATTCCAATAAAAAAATGCATTTACAAAAAAAATATGCATTTACCAATGAAGTTCCAATGAATTTTTCTTACCTTTTTTTTTTCTTTTGTGTGTGTGTGTGTGTGTGTGTGTGTATGTTTGTGCTAATATGTCCAGGTTCACAGTTGCTGCTAATAGGAATCCAGGATTTTAAAGAGTCTTCATCTACATAAAAGTTTTTTTGCCTGACTCTAATATCATCAAATACATTTAAACTGACCTGGCACCCGTAGGAATGGATTCTCATAAAATCCGTATGAGTACCCAGGTATTTACATAAAAACCTTCTCCTTCAAAATCTAATACCAGTATCTCAGTCTTCAGTTCACCCCTTTACATTAGCCTCACCCTGCTGTGGTCCTTTTGGGTCACATATATATTTGTAAATACGTGATGTATGCACGTATCCTATATGTACACTTATATATATTGGTGTATATATACATGTACACATATAGGTACAATATTATATACACATATATACTGACATATATGTGTGTGTATATATGTGTGTGTGTGTGTGTTTCTGTGTATTATATATGTTGATCAAAGATAACTGAGGAAAATTATATTATRAAGGGGAGCAAATTCCTGAGTATTTGTGATTGGTACTTTCCCAGTTACATTTGTGATTGGGRCTTCCAAGGATCACAAACTGAGTCATGGGAGACCCCTGCTGAACAACAGGRAACACTTTTTTTTACTGTGAGGGTGACTGAGCACTGGCACTGGTTTCCTGAACAGGTTGTGGAGGTACCATCCTTGAATATATTAAAAAACCCATCTGGATGTGGCAAATGCCTCTAGGTGTAAGGGGAATTAGGTCAGATGAATTCCAGAGCTCCCTTCCAATCTCAGAAGTTCYGTGGTTATGTGATAAAACTCCATTTGATAGCCAGTCTTAAAATTGTGTCTTCCCAACCTCTTGATTTCACTGCTCTCTAAYTTAATGAGTTGTGGTGTAATTATCATTCACAGAGCCTTCAGATCAAAAGGAACAGTGGAGACTTCCTAGTGCCAGTCTTCTCCTGTGGGTCTTCCACAAGAAAGGCCATTGATTCTATTGAGACTCAGTACACCTAAAAAGAAAAAAAAAAAAAATTACAACTGGGCTGGTTAAAAGCATTAACAATTTGGAAACTATTCAGAAATCCCTTTTGTCCTTTGGCTAGTTTTCTTTTACCTCACTTTCACTCTTCTAATACAGTTTACTACGATAGAGTTAATTTAGGGAATTATTTAAGCGCATGCATTTACTGTACTTTATATCTGGAACAAAACACAGCCCAAAAAATGTACATATGTACCTGCCCTGACATATAAAGAGCAAGTTATTATAGAAAACACTTACTAACTCTGAAGAAATGTGTGTCGAGCAGTCCAGCAAGATGAAGAAGGTTGCAACTCCAGGAAGGTTCGACTTATAGCCAAAGTAAGATGAAAAGGGTAAATGATGATACGTTCTGCAGAGCTTCTTCAGTGCTGCAGTGCCTAGAAATCATGTTTATTGCCTGATCTTTTTAAATTAATTTGTTTTAAGATGGTGCTTATGAATGATAAAACAAATTTAGGAAAATAGTCATAAAAGAGCTAATGCWTGTAACTTCATTAGTCTTCTCTGACTGGTTTCATTTTCTATCAATTTGTATTTTTTGCACTGCTCAGATACTGCAAGCTCCATGTTGTGGAAGGAGCCAAAGCTGGCCTGTCATTTCTTTCTAGTGCAGCTAACAAGCAATTTTCAAGTTCCCATATGAAGCTATTTTGAGAATGAGAACTTCCTTTAACACAACGATCTGTTCTGAGGGTGAAAAGCAAATGCACCTGTAATAACAAGGGATTTGTCCCATGAGAATCAGTAAAGAAAATATGTAAACAATCCAAGAATAGATAGATTTGATGGACAAGTAGAATATATTTTACTAACCAATAGCATAATTACACAAGAAAGCTATGAACCAATTAAAGTTGCCCACGAGGTTTGTAAAAACTGTATAAAAGAACATGTGGCCATAATAAAGAGACCCTCTGAAGATTTCACCGTGTCACTCTATGTGTCTTGTCCGCCTCAACAACGACACCACATCACAGGAGTGTTTAAATAAACATGACCCAAATAGAAAATATTTGGGTTTTTAAAAACTAAAATATGCATCAACTCAATACCTATCAGCAAATGAAACATAAGAGATCTCTACTTCTCTACTGAATTCTCTGTACTATTGTTTCAGCAAGTATCGATCAGTTTTAAATACCTCACCACATATAGACTGTTTTCTTACTACTATTTTTCTTAAKGTACCCATGAAACATTATTCTTAAGCATTAGTTCTTCTGAAGAGTGTATTCACAGAGGTGCAGCATATTATCTGGTGCTTATATACCTGAGGTTGTTAATAGCACAGTATTTCTTTGTGTTTATGTAAAACATCTAGCTTTGACTTGTGAATTTTGCAGCATTTGAACCAAGCTTTTGTCTCAGTTGTAGGATGTTGTGYAGACTTTACATAAGTTAAAAGCAAAATGGCTTTAAACTTCTTGGAATGTAATCCTTTTCCYCTAGCCTCATGCCCATTACCAGTTTTGTTACATTTTTCCTTGACATGATATATTAAATTAGTATTTTCAACTTTTCAACATAAATATAGCCTGTCAATTTGAAGGGAACACTATGCACCTATAAAGAATGCTTATTTTGGGGCTTCTAAAGATAACCAGGTACCACTTCAATCATCGAGAATTTTTCTGTATTGTCTTTGATTCCAAGGGAGTTCACATGTGAGTTCTAGGAGGTTTTCTGAATGCTGATGCAAGGTTGCCTGGAACACCATGTTATTTTACTGTACAGAACACCTAATATGGAACCTGTTATAGCTGTTGAGGTATGTCATACCTTTTTCTCTAAATAAATAAAGTATATCACACAAAAGTAATGAGGAAAAGTGGAAACAAATTCCTTTATTAGTAAATACAAAATGCTCTGCAGCAAATTAAGGATCACATCTGCAGATTTGTTTAGAGTCATGCATGTCTTATTATACTGGAGGCAGTAATATCTGACACTTCATAATCATTGTTTTATGAGCAACCTAGTTAAGTAGATGTATCATATGAAATACAAAATAAATTTGAGGAGGATTTAAAAATCTCATAGCTTGCTGTAAGATAAATATTGTATCCTGTTAGTTTTATTACAGAATACCAAGGACATAATAGAAATTAAACTAAAATAACTATTTTTCCAAATATTTTTTATAAATATTCAATGGATACATGTTATCAGAGTACACCTTGCAAAACAGATGTCATTTATCATCCCTCTCTATGTCTTCATGATTCAACATTTACAGAGAAAATATACAAGAGAAGAACCTTTGGAAGTCTTCCCCTGAAAATAAAAGGGTTTAAATATTCACAAAGGAGACCTTGAGAAGTGTTAATTGGAGGTCATCAAGTCATATTTGGTCTTGTTCCAACTTAGGAATAATTTCTAAATCTAGCTCTTACAATCAATAAAGCTCAAATTAATTTCTTAAATTAATTTTTTAACATRTCCCTGAAAAAAAATATTTTTTCTTTCTTTCTTTTCCAAAATTTGTTCATTAAATTTTTTTAGAAAGGAAAGCAAAACTAGAGTTTAAAAAAACCCCAAAAAATGTCTAACAAAGAAATGTGAAAATAAATGTGAAAATAATTATTTTATGTGAAATTTTTCTCAGGGAAAAAAAATGTATTTCATTATGCCAGTGTAGTGACTACCAAAGAAGCCATAAAAACCAACATAAACTGGCTCAATTGGTGATCAAATATTTTTTTGATCAGGGCAGAGCTCTCCTCTTCACTAAATATTTGCAAACATATAGCCTGACTATATGCTGATACCACCTGCTAAGTACATATTGCTCTGTGATACATCTCATGATACGTCTGCTTTTTTTTTTCAAATGCCTTATCTTATAAACTGTACAAGATCATAATTTTTTTGTTATGGGAAAGTACAAGAAAAAAGAAAGTGATTCTAAAGAGACTGTATTAGCTGGAATCCTCTAACCGAACAAAATAAGGGCTTATACAAGTGGAACAATAYGATGAAGAATTCCCATACAGGGTCACACGCATTCAATCTGTGTTGCAAGGGACAAATCTAAGTTATTTGGAAAGGGAAGCTTTTTTCACCATTTTTTGTGTGGTGAGATTATCTTCAAAAAGACAGGATCCATGAAGAGTGAATAGCTGCTCRAATAGAGTCCTGACAGATTTCAGTCCTGATATTTTTTCTCCCAGTTCTTTAAAAGACTTGTCAGTTCCTAGCTTTTGGCAGGTGGATGCTCATACACATCAGCTAGCCYATGGCATCCCAGTCCTCCGTGCCCCTGTCAATAATCCCTCCCAAGCTTGACAGATACTGCTGATTTCTCCTTTACTCCTTTACTGGTAATTTGCTTGCTTTAAAATAGCTGTTCTCATTTCTGTGCCACCAAATTTTCTTCAGTGCTCTTCTATTGTAGCACCGGAATTCACTCCCCTCATATTTTTCACTGCTAATGTCCCTCCTCCACTGCCTTGCTGTAACGAGCTATTTGGTGTGGTGAGGTGTGATGACTGTTGCTATCATGCTTTCAGTGCTTACTCATTTGTCACTTCCAAAGATTCATGTGAACATAAGAACTCACTTTGAAATATCTATGTTTGGCTAATTGCAAATGTGGATATGTAYTGTCTGCCAAAATGGGCCATTGTTTGCTATAAAAATTTAGCATTAGACACTTTATTCTATAAGCTGAAGTTAGTAATGATCTTTGAAATTGAGGTTTATGAATTTCAGAAAGGTTCGCACCTCTCAAGACACATAACCAAATAAGGTCTTATTAGGGATCCCTGTAATTTAATAGCTTTTAAATTATTGTTTGTAGGCTGTTCTGAAGTTGGATTTCTAACATATCAAATGCTATATTTATTAATTCAATTGGGAACTGATGTGATGCTTACAAAAACAGATTGGAGAATCTAAACTCAGTGTGCAAAGTGGATGATTTTCACAATGAGAAAGAGATTAGACTTGGGTCTACAGTCACAGTGGCTGTTCTGGGCCTTCTTATTAGGTTTTCTKTTACAGGTAATTTAGAAACATACATTTTCCATAAGGTATAATTACTAGCAAGAAGCAGGCCTTCYTTGTCATCAAGTCAGAGAGCTATTTTCTAAATTATTTTTCAACTKCAACAAGGAACAGTAGGTCAGAGTTCTCCACATGCAAGCTGTTACTAGAAATCAGAAACCTGTACCTGGTGCTGCATTTATTCCATGAAAAAACAGGGCAAGARGGCTGTAAAAAATAGTGAAATATCAAGAMAAKAATTTGGTGGACATTGGGTGTTTCTCAGTTAATCTGTGTTACTGAATTTCTTTTTGTAATGAAATGCTATTTTTGAAATGAAATAATTTGTATTTTAAGAGGGGAGATTAAGTCACTGACTACCCAAAGGTTCAGAACAATTTTCTCCATTTTCTCTGTTGTATATGAGGCCAGYGTATTATTGTGGTTCCACTAAAATGAAAACTGGCCTACCTGTTGTCAGGTAAATAGCTTGTTAAATTAAACATCTTACCAATGGCTGTGACTCAGCCACTTCCCTGGGCAACCTGTTTCAATACCTGACCACTATTTCAGTGAAGAAATTTTTCCTAATACCCAAGCTACATCTCCCCTGGTGCAACTTGAGGATCTTTTCTCTTGGCCTTTTGCCTGTTACTTGGGAAAACAGACTGACCTCCTCCTTGACTATATCCTCCTTTCAGGCAGTTGCAGAGAGTGATAATGTCTCCCCAAGCCTCCTTTTCTCCTGGCTTAACACCTCCAGCTCCCTCAGCTCCTCCTTATCAGACTTGTGCTTCAGACCCTTCACCAGCTCTGTTGCCCTTCCCTGGACTTGTTCTAGTCCCTTAATGTCCTTCTCATAGTGAGGGACCTAAAACTGAGCACAGGATTTGAGGTGTGACCTCACCAGTGCTGGGTACAGGGAAACAATCACACCCTGGTCCTGCTGGCCACACTATTGCTGATGCAGGTCAAGGGGCCATTGGCCTTCTTGGCCATCTGAGCACATGCTGCTCAGCTGCTGCCAGCCTGCACCTCCAAGTCCTTTTCTGTCTCAGCCCATTGGTCCAGTCTGTCCAGATCCTTCTGCAGAGCCTTCCTACCCTCAAGCAGATTAATACTCCCAGATAACATGATCTTGTCTGCAAACTTAAAAAGGGTGCACCCAGTCCCCTCATCCAGATCATTAATTATGACTGCATTCAGCAAAAGGTGTAACCAAATGCTTTAGTTCAATGAACATGTTCTTTTGAATAAAACCAAAACCAAACCAAACCAAAAACAAACAAACAAACAAACAAACAAACAAACAAAAAGGAAAAAGGACATTCCATAGTCCCATAGTCCTATGCTCAGATTGTATTTAGAGGACCTGTTAAAGACAGTATTTAAATTTGCAGGATTATATTTATCATCAGTGTAAATCTGTAGCCTTTTTTATTTTCATCCAAGATAAAAAATAATTAGGTCTTAAGGCATGCCAGAGCAGTGACATTATTGGAGCATTGGAAACTATGATAACACAAAAASCAAGACTTGAGAGTGAAAGGAAAACTGATTTTCCCCTCACTATTCTCTAAAATACCAGAGCCTTTTCATCACTGAGTCTGTATTTAGCAAGGAAAGATGTATTTCAGTCATTAAAAAAAGACCTAATAAGGGCAACTTGCTCTAGAAAATGTAATTTTCAGGGTTTTGGTCATGTCCCAGTAAGAAAATGCAGAGAGACCTATTTATTAACTGGGGAAAATTATTTCTGGAGTAGTTTGACCTCTAGGTTACCTGAATGTCTCTTTTTATAAGCTGCCAGAGAAGAACACTGGTAAGCTGACAACTTAAAAAATTATTTAAAAACTTACAGTATCAGGTCATAGCTACTTAATGACAATAAAGATAATTTTGAGAATAAAATAYATAATCATGGTTTCCCTTGGGAGTCAGAAGAGAGAGAAGGTGATAAATGGAAAGAATTTATTTTAAAAAACTTACATCCCTGGGCTCATAAAAACTGTGAAATCAATTTCAAGTTAAATTGCTCTTAATTGTTTAATATCTTCAAGACATCTTGATACTTTTTTGATACCTTTTTTTAATACATCTTTAACTTTCAGGTCCCCTTTAATTCCAAATATATAGCATAAAAATATATTTTGCTGTGTGTTTCCCARTATTGTTATTTCTGTAGGAAAARCACAGCTTCCACAGTAAYATGAGCAGTAACAAGAGCATGTGTACTCTACTACAGCTGCCTCCATGGGGGCTGGAAGCCAGACTTCATAATTCATGAAAAAGATGTCTTACATAGAGCATAGTTCTGGGAAGTATTGACTCATTTATGCAGACTGGTTAGAGGCAGGTGTGAGCTTCTGCTTGCTTGAATGTGAATCAGTTRTAGCTGAGAAGTCATTAAATCTGTCTGGTGTGCTGCCTAAACTAACATTGTTTTCCTCTAAAAAAGAAAAAGAAAAACATATAAATAAATCATGCAGCAAAAGATGATTCCAATTTTAACTGAAAATGCTAGTTCAGAAAAAAAAAAAACCCACCATAATTTCCTAAATTGGTTCAAAAAGAACCAGTATTTTGATGCATGCAGAGTCAATATATTTTAAAATATYACTTTGATAAAACTATTCAGATTCCATAGCTTTAGCTATCTCTATGTTCTTTCATAAAAAACTAACAAAATKAATGATGCTCAGGAATCATTCTCTAAAATTCATTTTCCTATCTGCATTTTTTCCACAGCCCAGAGTTTTTATCATGTGTTGAATGTCTGCTGGCATTTAATACTCATTATCTGAAAGCAAATATCTTGAAGGATTTCAGAAGTTATCCTAATGACGTCCTTAGACTTTAATGGAAGACAATGAATGAATGTTCTAGCAATTTTATTGTGAAGGGCAATCRTATGAGAAATATGTAGAATTTCTAAAATGCATTGACAGATTGATTGATGAGATATGGTGAAATTGCTCAGGAGAACTGCAGAGAATACASTGTCATTACCTGCTAATAAATCGACTGGAAATACCAAAGGAACTGCAGGCCAAGCCTGCAATATTAGTCTAGTCGATGCCCAGATTTCTACTTTTATTGATTTTTTAGAAATGATCATCTGTTCCAGCTTCGGCATGACTGTCAGCATGGGACTGAAACTGTTATCTGTGATAACCTTTTGCTGAGGAAAACAATGAACTGAAAAATGTCTCAGTCACCTTTA
Organism: Mixornis gularis; assembly: GCA_003546035.1. NCBI lineage: Eukaryota > Metazoa > Chordata > Aves > Passeriformes > Timaliidae > Mixornis > Mixornis gularis. The sequence goes on along the minus strand of QVAJ01000025.1, from coordinate 1,190,676 downwards.
ATCACCATTTACTCTTCAGTTCCTACACAGGAATGCATTAAGCCACAACAAGAGGTAGCTCAAGAACAGCTTTGGCCATCAAAGCAGCCGGCTTTTGAAGTTGAAATCCAAAACATTTTATTTCTCAGCCTTTTATGACATGCCATGATTGTCTTTTTTTTTCTTTTTTTTTTTAATGATTTGATTAATCTAAGCCATAATTTAATCAATGTAATAGAAAAAAGTTCTGTATATTTTCTTTAGGCAGTGAGTCAAACAAGTTAGTTCACCACCTAAAATTTGTGTTGCAATGTTTTAACCTGTACAGAAYTCATCAAATGTCATACAAGTTTTGATTCTGCAATGTCTGCGTTAACATGGAAGWGTTTTTCAAAACAAAATCTCGGTGTTTTTCTTGACATTTGCTATTATTTTTATGACTTATTATTGTCATGGTTTCACCCCAGCCAGCAGCCAAACACCACACCGTCACTCAATCACTTGCCCCACCAGTAGGATCAGGGAGAGAATTTAAAGGGTAAAAGTTAGAAAATTTATGGTTTGAGATAAAGGCATTTAAKAGGGAAAGCAAATGCCAAACAAGAAGTTAATTCACTGTTTCCCATGGGCAGGCAGGTGTTCAGCCATCTCTGGGAAAAGCAGGACCCCATTATATATAACAGTCATTTGAGGAGTCAAATACCCTTACTCCAAACATTTCCTTCCTCCTTCTTCTCCGCACTTYATATACTGAATATGATGTCATATGGTCTGAAATATCCCTTTGATCAGTTTTGGTCACCTGTCCTGCCTGTGTCTCCTCCCAAACTCCCAACACCTCCAATGCCYTTAACATGCATGTGTGTGGCATGTATGGGAAGCAAAAGAGGCCTTGGCTGTGTGTAAGCCCTGCTCAGCAACAACACAAACATCTCTGTATTATCAAGCCTATCTTCATCACAAATCCAAAACTCAGGCCCAGAGCAGCCACTGTAACAAAAAAATAACTCTACTCCAGCCCAAACCAGCGCATTTGTTTATATTTATCCTACTGATTCTGCTGTGACTCACTTCACTGTAATCAGTCTTAATCTTTGCCAAGGTTCAGGGAGCAGGAGATCCATTCTGAAAACAGGATTTTAACAGCCTCTTGACAATATTCTTTCCCTTGCACTGTGCTGTTTTATCAGAAGTTCAGTGAAGYAGAGTCTGACCTGATGTCTGCAAAGAAAAGATTGGATTTAGATCAGTTAGAGTCAAGCAACACTTGTATGTCACTCTGAGTAGATTTTTCTCTTTTTTTTTTGAGGTTGCTTTGAGTCCCACCTGGATACCTTTCACTTACTAAAAAGTCCCTTCCAAACTGTTTTCTTTTGTTCTAGAGCATGAAAGGCTCACATGCCAAAACCTTACTTAGTAAGTTTCTACAAGCAAATAGAACCTATATTTGRAGAAAAACCTAACCTATGTCCTAGAAAAGAAGAGAGAAAAATATCCCTCTGGGAAGTGTTTAGGGACCAGGAGTAGACACCCAAGAGCTAAAGTACTTGCAGTGGAGCAGGTCTGGAAGCCTGATTCCAAGACTTCCTATAATATTAATTTCACATTTTCATCTTACTGCAGATTTGGATACAAAAGCATYCCCAACACAGTGCAGACTGTGATTTTTCAGTACATGCCATAACCCACATAAAGTARCCCCTCCTAGAGCTCACAAAATGCAAATAAAGCCTGGATAAGCTCTCTTACCCAATCTATCCTCTTTATCAACCCAAGAAGGATACTGCTCTTCAAATGTAACAACATGGGCTGGAATTTTGCCACATTTATGAGAAATGCATAATTTTTATTTAATTTTTAAATTAATAATGACTTTAAATATTGACCCTGTTAATACGGCACAGAGTAGAACTGTGTATGTATTCCCRTTATACAACCTTGTTTTAAGGTCTTCTACCTCAACCATTGAAATGCAATTTAGATGCAAACTGACATATGTGAATTTCATTTTGGGAAGAATGTGTTACATTTGTTGTGACTGGTGTGATTTGTATGTTATTCTAGAATTATTTATAGGTTGATTAAATGTTTCTTCCTCATTTTCAACAACAGACATGCACAAGAAATTGCCACATGCTATTTAATAAGATGCATAACCTTTTCAGTACAGAATCCTACTTTGTGTTCATCATAGAAAGAAATAAACTCCCTGATTTAATATATATTGTAGTTGGTTTTCCTTAGAAAAAGGATAATTATTTTATTAGGGATCATCAAATATAATTGACATATTAATTTTTAAAACCAAAAAGTAATCAATTTCTATGTCTTTTTGACAAATGGAAATGCTGTTAAGATAGTCTTTTCCACACAGTTGTGTTAGTTTGACCTTGACTGGACACAGGTGCCCACCAAGCTGCTCTATTACTTCCCAGCTGGACAGGGGAGAGATGGAAAATGACTCATAGGTTGAGATAAAGCATGTTTATGAAAGAGAAAGTTTATGAAAGAGAAAACAAAATTTGCATAAGCACAAACAAAGAGAAAAAAAAAAGGTTTATTCTCTACCCAACATACAGATTTATACATAGTCWTTAACTACTATAATCCATCCTTATACAGATAGATATTATTTTCCCATTACATGGGCTTCCTCCACATCACCAGATACTCAAAAACAGGCCATGACTTGCATTCCATCAGGATGGGTGGTCACGGCAGGAAAAGCACCACTCTCAAGCCTTGGGCACTGACACTGGCCCAGCTAGGGTCCTCATCATGCTCTCTTTGCTCCTTACAAAATTTGTTCTTTGTGGGCTCACGTCATTCCTGCTACTTTATGCCACGTGGAGATGGACTTGTGATCAAGAGGTGGGCCTGGCCATGGAGGCTGTCACAGAGGTTATCCATGAATGTGAAACACGCTGCAATCGAGAGAGCCATGAAAGTGAAATCCTTGAAACAGACTGTGGTGGGTGGGTTAAACAGAGCTTGGATAGAGCAGCTTGGTGGGCAACTGGCATCCAGCTAAAGTCCAACCACCACAACAATCAAGTCCCCTTTTTCCATTTTGAAATGGACAGGAGACACTGCCATGCACTGCAGTGTTCTTTGAATGAGTGAACAGCAAATTGCAAACAATTAATTCATGTTATACCATAATTTCTCTTATGGATCATCATTAAATTCACAAGTTGTGAAACTAACCAGTTCTCAATCACAGTGTAATTATTTTTGACCCCTACTTAAAAAGGAAAACTTAGTAAAAAAAAGAAAATAAAAGAGATTGTGTACGAACAAAGAATAAGAAAATCATTACTCTGACAACAGAATGTGCCTTACTGAATGTGATCTTGGAACACTAGAATTGATCTTGGAAGGCAAAAGGACACGTATATATTCCTTTTTTTAATTTTCCTTCTTATTTATTTTTCCCACTGAAAAATTTGAAAGGTAGATTTTGTTGCAGAAAATAAAAACCAGAAGCACAAAACCCTCCAAACTAAAATGAAACCAAACTTACCAAAACCCAGCACTCACATCTTATTTTTATTTTTGATAATTGCAGTTGGGCTTCTTTTTGGYCAGGATTTTCATGATCCAAATTGCAACATGAATTGCAACATGACTGTCACTGATGACAGGTGGTGTTTATTTRTGAACACTAAGCATTCTGCAGAGTCCATGATTTTTCCATATAAAATGAAATGCTGACAAAAAAAGAATCCTCAAAGTTAGAYACCTGGAAATTAAGCTTTGGAATTCTTAAAATGCAAAAATATGTCCTGCCTGTTAAACATGATCAAACTTTTCATTTTCTTTTAAAGCAAAAAACAACTCTCATGCCTGACTATGGTACACTCAGGCAAGAATTTTGTGACTATATTGGGTTCAGCTGAGAAAGAGTTTATTTTGTTCATAGTGGCTTGTGTGGGGCTGTGTTTTGAATTGGTACTGAAAACAGTGATGATAACACAAAGATGTTTKAGGTATTGCTGAGCAGGGCTTACACAGACTCAAGGCCTTTTCTGCTCCTCATGCCACCCACCAGTGAGGGAGACAGAAATGCACAAGATGGTGGGAAGGGGCACTGCCGGGGCAGCTGACCTCAAATGCCCCAAGAGACATTCACAGAATCACAGAATCAGTGAGGTTGGAAAAGACCTCTGAGATCCCTGAGTCCAACCYATGACCTAACACCACCTTTTCAACCAGACCATAGCACATTCCAGACTATAGGGCATCATGCTTTGCATATAAAGCTGAGGGGAGCTTTATACGGAAGGGATAAATGTTCAGAGTGATGGCATTTGTCTTCCCAAGTCATTGYAATTAGTGATGGGGCTCTGCTTTCCTAGGTATGGCTGAGCACCTGCCTGCCCATGAGAAGTGATGAATGAATTCCTCCGTTTGCTTTATTTCCATCTGCAGCTTTTTTTCCTATTAAATTGCTTTTATTTCAACACACAAGGTTTCTCTGTTTTACCCTTGTCTTTCTCTCCCCCRTCCCACTGTGGGGAGAGTGAGCAAGTAGATCCTGGGACTGAGCTGTCAGTCAGGGTAAAAGCATGAGAGTGGTACACTACCATTTCCACAGCTTTAAAAGGATTTTCAATATAAACATTTTCTCTGGCAAATTTTAGTGCTGCTCATGATTTCCTAAGGAGTGAAGGAGTTACCAAAATATTTTTTTTTTACATGCTCAGATAAATTAGACATGTTAAACTTGGCTAGTTAAATGGTCTTTTGTTCACTATATATATATATAAAATATATATTTTTATTTATATATATATATATATATTACATTCAGCCATTGAAATACAATTCTGAGAGTAAACATCTGGAAAGCACAAAATGGCAAAGAGTGTCTAGACTTTATTGATATACCCATATGGTTTTGGAAATAGCCAACATTATGTTGAGATAGATAGATAGATAGATAGATAGATAGATAGATAGATAGAT
>QVAJ01000025.1:1127167-1177680 GCA_003546035.1 Mixornis gularis | reverse complement strand
ACAAAAACCAACCCAAAATCCCAAACCAGCAACAACAAAAAAGCACCTTTTGATGATTTCCCTGGTTTCCCATTAATGTACTGGAGGCTACAATGAGTCTGGTTTGCTAAAAATCTGTAAAGTTTAATACCAATTATTTAGGTATTTCATCCTTTTGACCCTATTGGATATGAGAATACATATTTATATACATTGATAATTGATCAATTAAATAATCCAGTCCAATAATATGAGATACAGGTAAGTAAGTAGACACACCAGGAAGATTTGATCCCAAAACACATATTTGAAGAGGAGTTACTCCACTTTTGCTTTTTTTCCCATTTGATTATATATTTGCACTTCTTTTTACTGTATATCTTTTATACTTGCTGGAATTTTTTGGTATTACTCTTCTTCCATTGTATCTTTGCAACTCAGACACCAGCATCTCTCTTCCATACCCCTCACCACTATCTTTCCACATGCTAAGCCTTTTGTGAACGACTTAGATTTTCTAATATAACAATTCCTGTCAATATTATGAAAGAAAGACGTCTGGTTTTAAGGAAAAAGGCAAGCAATATACCTCAGTTTAGGGCAGAGATTTAATTTGTTATCATCTTTTTATGACTATTTTTCCTGTGTGAGAACTGATTAGCAGAACAYAGAGCTGGAAATGTAGGCAGAGATACTCCTTGTGATAATTTTCCTTTTAAAAACATCACCTTTTCTTGAGCAGCTCTTTAAGCTGTTAAGAAACAGGAAAGTGAAGTTCTGTCCCTMTGAAATCTCCTGTTAACTTTTTGTTATTGAGAGCAAATAAAGGATATATTGCTGGATCTTTACCTATCACTCTGGCYTCATGAATGAGTTTCTTAAGAGAATTTTATTGGCTCCCACCATTGAAAACCTTTTGGTCCAACTAATGAGTAGCTTTAGAGAGACATGRTAATGACATAAACTATTGGAACTATTTTTAAACAGTGCTCCTGGGAATACTCTTCCCGGGCAACAATTATGTACAGAGTTAGCAGTTGTACCAAAYGTCAAGGACAGTCTTAACTGTTAGYATATTTTCAGATTCCTATTTCATCCTGTGGGACTAAGGAAACAATTAATGCTGTTGCACTGYAAAAATGGAATGTGCAGGTAGAACAGGGCAACACTGTAGGGGAGATGACTACACTCACACCTGATAAGAATAGAATCCTCTTGATTCTTGTGAGCATTACTGCGCAGTTTAAGTAGCTAAGCGGTTAGTTAAGGTTTTTGAAAGTTCAAAATACATGTTTCTGCTAGTTGCAAGTTGCTTCAGTTAAAAAAATGWATTTTAAAGAGAAAAATGTATTAGGCAGTGTTTTAGTTTGAAAGCAAAACAGTGAGAGACTGCAAGTCAGAACTACAAATTAAAAGAAAAATTAAAGTAAATGTAATAGCACCAAAAACATTGACAGGGTCAGAATACAACCTGACACCCTATTGGTCAGGGTGTTGGCAGCAGTCTGATTAAATGGTGGCTGCAGTCCTCCTGGACTGACAGATGTGGTTCTGTTGTAGCAGTGATCCTTTAGAAGGGAGCAGTCTTTCTCTGAAGGTCCTGTGGTGGTGTAGAAGGGCCTGGTCTTCCTCTGGGAATCCAATGGAAWAGGCAGACTGTGGTCTTCCTGGATTATATCCAGATAGGAAACTTGGTTCCTCCCCCTGTGTGGAGCATCTCACAATGGGATGATGTAATTTTAAGATCCATGCAGTCACACTCAATGGCCCAGAAGATATGCCCTGGAGTTATCACAGATGAGTTATGAAGGAGATAAGGAACACTGCCCCACCTGATTTTAAGAGTTTATGAAAATGGTGATAGAATACATGCTTTTGGGTTCGTTTTACACTGTAACCTAAGGCAAGCAGTGTCTTTCAGAGCATGTAACACTTTGGGGGGAAATGCTATATYATGGGTCGTCTTTCCTAATTATGTCTTGTTTCATTAATCTGATTCAAGAAGTCTTATAGATATTATGATGCCCATGAATACTGATTTAATTTTGGAAAATAGTATATATATATTTTTTCTGTATTATTTTTGAAAATAATCTATTTGTTGCCAAGTATGCCTACTTTCAAATAAAATTAGATTTTCATTTTCCTCTTATACGATATGCAAGATATTTAAAGCATTTTTTCTCTTTGAGATTGTAAGGGGAAGAAAAGGTCTATTAGAGATTGTGGCTTCAAAGCTAAATGGTAGTGCTTACACTGAAACAACACCTGAAAACCAGGAACCCACCTTAAAATAAATGATGTTAAGACTTGTAACACATACCAGTGATTATACATCTCTAATACCATTAATTACTTTGTCAATGATCTTATTCATTAAACAATAATCTCAGTTTACAATCCAAACTGACATTTCTGACTTGTATCTCTCTTTTCTTAGTTTTCTCATGCTGTAATAGGTTAGMGGTCTAGTCTGCTATTCTTTTTATCTCACTTACAGGGAATCACCACCTTTTGGAAGAAAGAGGAACCTGGGAAACATCTAGTGACATTTCTCCAGTGTACTTTGCTGGTCTCTAGTGATTTATGGCTGTGATTGCYTGAATCCTATCCACATTTTAGTGATCTAATAATTCTTCCTCCCCACACTCCCCGCTGTGTTTTTTGTTGCTGCTAGTAGTTGCTTGTGTTATATGTGTGTCTGATTTGTTTTTATTTAATTTATTTATCTTTTTTGGTGACTTAGTTGTTTGGGTTTGGTTCACCTTTTGAACCTTCATGCAATTTTAGCACTTGAAACATTTTTTGCCTGACTATGGCAACTTACTAGGTGAAGGATACCTTGTTTGTTAGAAGCCCTCCCTCCCACACACCTTTGTTRTATCAGTCCATTGCAAGGATAATGAACACATGCTTAAAAAACTATGGCATTTTTTAGGACTCAGCATGAAAAATATACTGTGAAAAGATCTGTGTGCTGTGTGGGTGAATAATTGAATGACTGCTCAGGTTCAGGTTGGTTTTCTGATTTTTATTTATCCAATTCCATGCAATTGCCATAGGCTTGGGCATGGACACTAAGATGTCATGGTGTGAGTCTGTGCAGCACCTGTCTGGGACACAGGGGACCATCTTCAGCTTGGCATGCACAGAGACTTTCAACCTATACTAAAGCATTTTACCTGTGCTGGGGACTAAGACAATACAAGAAGAATAGGAGCAGCCTTTGGGCAAAATAAAGGGCTATTTTAACTCTAAGTAGTAGCCTGTATTTCCATTTCCTCTAGAAAGAAAAACTTTTCACCAGGAGTTATTCTCTTTTCAGAAACATTCATGTCATTCCAGCTAAGGAGATGAAATTCATTAATGCCTGTGGAGCATTATTTTACAAGTATCAAATGAAACATGTTTTTTATCAGAATGTATATATTACTATATGTTCACAGGTAGCTCTCCTTTCTGTTGTTGTGATTTGTTTTTTTTGGTTTTTTTTGGTTTTTTTGGGGGGTTTTTTTTTGCCTTTAATGTTATAATCTGGAAGGCTTATAAAGACCTGAGATTTCAAAGGAGTCTGACTTATATTTCCAGCCTGTATTTAGAGGTAGTGTAAATGTGGTTTAAGTCCTTTGGGATTCTGTGGAAAGAYGGAAGACCATTTTCCCAGATGTACTCAAAGGCATCATAAATGACAGGTTAATTTGCAGAATATTGGATTTAGAAATTCAAAGGATCTATCCCCAGATCTAGTTTCAAATGGAGGTAAGTGTGGTATAGAGAATAATCCAAGAGTGTATAGAAAAGTTGTTTTTCTATTTATCTATTAAAAATGCTTAAGGTGAGATCTCTGGAGAAAAGTTTATTCATGAAGTTATATGAAAGGGTTTTTTTAAGTACAGAGTTCCCCRGGGATGAATGCTAGGAGAATGTGAGGACGGAAAGTCCTAGAAATAGGTTGGTTCATCCAAGCAAATCATGAATGGATTATTACCAGCAAGCTAAATGTATCACAGCCTGTATTTACTGCAAATGCATTTAGTGGGGGAAAAAAAAAAGAAACTAAAAAGAAAACTAAAAAGAAAAATAAAGAAAAAATAAAGAAAAATAACAATCAGCATTCTTAACCTCACTATTAGTTAGGTAGCTTTCTTTACTCTCTTCATTTTTGGTGGTGTTGCTGATAATAAAATTTTTAAGGAAAAACCCACCACTGTTATTTAATGAAATAATCATTTTGCTGTAGTCAGGGGGAAAAAAAGCTGCTGTTTTTTGAGGATTTTCTCCTGCCTGTCAAAGAAATATCAAAATGGGCTGAATGTGTCTGCTGACATGTCAGTGACAGTGAAGTGACAGTACAGACAKCTGAGACCTCTCCGTATGAGCAAGAAAAGGCTACTGCAACAGTCTCCTGAGGAATTTCTGAAAGCAAACTGTGTTCTAGAAAGAGCCAGGAACAAATCCAGGTTAAAGAAATAAARAACAACAAGAAAAGGATTCCTCAGCATACTACAGTAGATAATAATCCTGCAATAATACAGCAAATCTGGAAAAAAAATACAAATTCAAAATGCAAGCCTCCAAGTTTAGATTTCTAAATAATGTCATAAACAACCAGCACAGAAAGAGGACAAAAATACATCTTTCTGCCAGCTGATATATTTTTAGGTATGCTAACGGTGTGCTGTGCATGTTGCCCAAGTGCATTGCACCCGGAGCAATACAYATTATGCAACTAAGCAAGAGAAGAGTTGAATATGACTCCTCACATTGTTAGCAGTCAGCAGCCCTAAATACAGGCCARAAATACATTAAATAACACAGACCCTCTGCAAATGTTATAAAACAATAAATAGGAGMCTATTGTGCAATGTCTTGACTGGAGTGTTTTCTGGCCCTAGTGCCAGCATTTGAAAAGCACATGTGGGATTAAGCTATTTTTTTTCTSTAGTTTTCTTTTGAGTATTGGACCWATCTATGTCAAAATTTGTTTTTTTGTAAATCCTATGCCCATTGTTAACCATTTAGACTTAATTATGGATGTTTGTTGATCCTGTGGCATGCTATTTTTTAATAGCAAGTGTTGGAGTTAAGAAATAAACCTTTAAACAAAGGCCATATATGCTGGAGTGAGTTCCATTTTGTTACTTTTGCCGTCTTCTACGCTGGGGCTGCAAAATTTCTCAGAACAGAGTTTCTCATGCAGCAGCTGCTGAAAGGACATTTTCTCTGTCTAAATAATTGTGAGGTTTCAACTGGGGAATTTAATCTGAAGTGCTTGTCCTTTTGGAGTAATAAAGGGTGTGTATGAAGTCTGTTTAGATCAGCAAACACTCACTGTGTCCTTAAGCTTCTAATGCAAGCACTAGATTACAAGCAATGGGTAGAAGGACACAACCTTGTCATGGGTCAGGCGTCAGCTTGGCTGCTTACTGACGTGTGTACAGAGAGAGCTGCCTGTGCTTGTACAGAGGAGTTATCACACTTGCCTTCTGCCCCACGTACCTCTCACCTGTCCAGAGGGAATGCATCCCACACTGCAGCTTGGAAATTCAAAGCAGGAGAGATGAGTTCAGTGTAGCTCAAGTGGTGGRATGAAAGTGGTGTCAGATCGGTTCATTTTAGTCATGTCGGGAGCTGCTTTTGTTGGGAAATTGAAGCAAACTGGTGAGCTGCCAGGTGTGGCTGTGCAAAGCATTCCTGTGGCTGTGATTTTCACTGCCTTGACAGAGAAATGAAGGATAGACACAAGAGCTGATGRAGTGTCCGTGAGATCAGGCTCAGAAAGTAAGTATTGCATTGGTAATYAAATCCAACATTAAAAATCAGCTTTAAAAAATATTTTTTGTATGAAAATCATTCCTGTGATCACACACAGCACTATGGGAGRGCAGAAAGGGTACTTTTCAGAGAAGCTGACCAAGTAGACAGTTCATTGTAGTTTAGTGGGTTTCAAAATATTTATACAGAAATAGATTGAGCTGAATTGAAACTGATTGAAATCTGATTGCAGTGCTAAATAATTTTTGGTTTGCTTGTCCCTCTCATAGTTATATATGCATGACTGTTCATGAGCAGTTGTTTACRGTAAATGTTTCAGAGGTCACAATTCTGTAAGATTTTTATTTGTATGTACTCCTCCCTCTTCTGTTCTCTCCTACACTATAAATCATCATYATTCTGACTACAATGCTCACAAGCGGGAACAACATTCTTTTCTAATATCAGTAGCCATTTTCTTCCTATAAGTCCATAATTTTGTAGGCTATTATTTAATTTTTGTTCATACAATCCATGATAATAAATGAAGACTGGATTTGGGAGGAATGCCACTTTTTCTTAACTTCTGAGAAATCTAGACTATTTTGCTGAACATCAGAGGCTGGTATTTTTCAGTGACACTCATCAGGTGACTGGAAGGCTGTAGCCCATCCACAAGATATAAGCATCCACCTGGCTGATGGTTTTCTGGAAAAATTTGGAACAGGTGTTTGGAAAGCAGATTTCACACTAAAAGCCAAATCTCTTTCCTCGTGAATGGCTTGGCAATGAGCAAGTTGCAGATGTAAGAGGAGTGGGCATCACAGGCCTGCAGACACAACTCCTCCCCAGCCTGCACAGCCCGGCACAGAGTCAAGTACTGCCTCTCCTCTCAGGCAGGGAGTCCGAAATTGAGATTCATCTCTCCCTGCTGTTGAGCTTGGACCAGTTTGTAAAAACAGTGGTGAGATGCTTCACTGCAGTTAGCAGGCTTACTGTGCTGAACAAAATCACATCTCCTGATAATACTTCAGCTCAGATGACTCAGAGACACTGTGAATGCTGAAAATGTGGGACTTCAATACTCAAAATATCAGTATTTGCTGTATCATATATATCAAAATACAGCAAAATATCAACATCAATCACTTTAAGACAGCAAAATTCTCCTTTCAAGCTCTCCAGAGACCCTCTGACTTCCTCCTAGATCTTCATGTTGTATCCAGTCAAGGAATAAAGCTACATATGAATGAACAGATATCATTAACCAACACTGTTCCCATATTATCTCTCTTAAATATTTAAAATGTTAAATGCTCTCATTGTTTATAATCAATGCACATGTTAACAACTTCACAAATATACCCATATCAAGTTAGTCAAATAAACTGAGATCCATTTGCAAAAGAAGAGTACACCCGTATATCGGTGGAACAATTGTTTGATTATGCAAACTGCATTTATCACTTTTGTAAAATGAGTTATCTCTTTATGTAGATCTGAGTCATCTGGGTTTATTTTGTTTGTTTGGGTTTTTTCTTATGTAGAAGCAAAATATATTACAGTTTGCTTTCAAGACAAGCTGAACCTTGCAGACTTAAATCAAAACAGTGGATCCTGCTGGTTTTGTAATGTAATTGTAATATCTTGTGTGAAACTTGAGAATTGGATCCCACTATAGATATAAATTAAAAACCACTCACTACAACCCATTTGAAACAAGCTTGCTACACTTTTCCCAAGTGTTGATGTAAGTAATTTTTTAACACAGTAAACCTTGTACTAGCATGATTGCTCTATTTCTGCTTTCCAGCCTTGTCTAGCCTCTCCTTTGGAAGGGCAATATAAGTATGTGTTTTTCTCTTTTCTTTACAGATTAGGGATACAAATACGATTTTTTTTTCTTGCCAGATTAAGAAAATAATCAGAACTCATTGTAGCTAGGAGTGATAAGCCAAGAAGAAAAAATAGATAGATGTTGTTTGAGTTTTTTTAAACTACAATTATTAATCTTGGACTGATAGTATGCTTTTTGACATTTCCTTCACTGTCTGCACACTATAATTATCTTTCCCTCCTACAGCATTTTCCCCCTGCCTTTTTCTCTCCTTTCTCCTCCCATCACCATCTCCACTCCCATAATACAGAAAACATCTTCTATACTTAGCTTTTCAGGTTTTTCATTTGTCATTTTGTATAATAAGATTAGATTTCATGGTCTACACAGGGTAAGCCTACAGGTAYATACTGATAAAGAATGGTTCAACTATAGAATGTGTGTTTGCTCTCTTCTTTCCTCTCTGATTACAACAAGCAAACTAAGTATATAATTTAACCCTGTTGGAAAAATATTATTTACTTATTCTGGGAAACATGAATGTACTGTAATATGTATATATGTATTTAGAATATATATMTATTCTAGATTATAATTAAATACTAAATTTTAAGAATTCCTAAATATTTAAGCCATTTTAAAAGATCCCTAATAATTAAAATTAAAAAGTAGCCCTATAGTTCTTTAAGGATTTTGTACATGTCTCCTGGCCAGAGAAAGAAATAAGAACATTAATTCAAATCCTTATTGGTCATATAGTCCTAGTGAAGGCAACAGAGTTGCATTAATTAAAGAGAAACAGATCTTTTCAAAATACACTGTGACTGAAATTTTTCAATCTGGTGACAAATGGACACTAAGAATGGCTARGAAAATTCCTTTTTTGTCTGTCAGAGTAGATTTTTTGAAAGTAATGCTTCCTGTTGCAGTCMTCACGTCATCACTGGTTCATTTTACATGCCTTCAGCCTGCATGATATCACTTTATATGGGTTAATTTTTCAGTCTGCATATAAGACAAATTTACTCCTTTATTTTTCTATAAAACAAAGATAATTAATTTTTTTGTGTGTCTCTCTGATTGTCTATCTTCAAGGGTTTTTTTGTGTCTTTTATCTCAATGGACATATATGAAGGAACATTGGCTCAAGCATGATAATTTCATTCAATTTAATACAAAAAATCCTGAGTAGGCTTTCACAGAAAAACCTGAACCAGTGTCCTCATGAAAACAAGAACATGTAACTTTCCCTCACTTCAGAACACTGATATCATATTTCTTTCTGATTATGCAACACATCCTTCAATCTGTCTTCTTCCCTGTAACAAATGAGTCTCACACTGTCTGCTATGTACAGTAAAATTCTTTCAGCTCTTCAAAACACCAGTTACTGAGACCATTTCAAAGCATGAAAACCTGATACTTATATAAGCTTACAATCTTAGATTATGTCAATAAATTATTTTTTAGTGTTATAAATCTACTGAAAATGTCAGATTAAGTGTACCYGAGGTGAAAATTGTGCTGATCTACATAATTGCTAACTATAAACTTGTATGACTTTTACACTTACATCATGCAATTTAAAGCAAATGAGTTGATGTAGATGAATACTCTTGTCAAAGATACCAGAACATAAGTGACTATGGACAACTTAATCATATTCCTTAATATTATTTAGAATATAATAAAACATTTCAGTTGGAATGGAAAAATGATCATCTAGTCCAACTGTCTCACATCTTCATCTTTATCCAAAAGTTAAAGCATGTAGTTTTATCACTATCCAAATGCTTTTTCAGCACTGACAATCTTGGTGCATTCACCACCTCTCTAAGAAACCTTGCTCCATGGCTTGAGCACCCTCTCAGTAAATAAATGCTTCCTTGTGTCCAGTCTAAGCCTCCACTGGCACACTTTGAACCATACTGACACATCCTGTCACTGGATTGTGTGGAGATCTCAGCACCTCCCCCTCCACTTCACCTCCTCAAGAAGCTGCAGGGAGCAGTGAGGTCATCCCTTAGCCTCCTTTCTTCCAAACTAGACAAGCCTAGAGTCCTTATCCGCTCCTCATTCTTTTCAACTTTTTTAAGACATTCTTTTCAACTTTTTTACCAGTATTGTTGCTTTCCTCTGGACACATTCAAGGACTTCCACACCTTTCTTAAATTATGGGGCCCAGACTTACACACATTAGTCAAGATAAGGATGCACCAACTGAACAGAGGGWTAGTCAGCTTTGTTGACCAGCTGGTTACACTGTGTTTGATGCACCCCAGGATGCAGTTTTCCACCTCTTTTAGAACCACTGGCAGATATCATTCAGCTGAGAAAGAGATTGTGTACTCTARAAAGAAGTGTATATAGAGGTTTAAGGCTTTGTGTTGTTGCTGTTATAATAGTACATTCGAATTTCTTACTATTTGCATATCAGCATTGAAAAGAGTCTAGGCAGAATTATGMCTTGTGGAGTTGTAATTCATAACTGGGATCTTGACTTATGAGAACAAATGAATCCACTTCTTATTCCGAAAATTTAAATTTTATTTTAAAAGTGCAAACACATCACAGAGCATTCCCATTGGCATTCAGTGACAGTAGACATACTTTAACCACTGAAGGCTCCGCTGCYGGTTCAAGCAGATGTAAGGAAATATTTTACATAATTTGCATTTTTATCAATTTTTCACTTCACCAGCATTCAGCAATGTTCTCACAAAAGAAGTTGAGATCAGCCAGTTTGCACATTTTTTGCCCAAATAGCTCCCAGACATAATCTTGTTTACAAATATCTTTTCATAAGTGCTAAACATAGAGGCACATTTATCACTTTGGGGTACCTAACACCTAGAGCAAGGATATGATTTTAATAGTGTTCTTAAAGGGGCTAGCTGGTATACACTGAAATTTTTGATGCATGGCTAGAAACAATGCAAAAGCTCTAGATCCATACAAAAGATTAAACTGGCACTAACAAAAGAAACAAATTTATTTCTGTTCTGTTGCCTGTACCATTGAAATATGTTTGTTAAATATTGATAATATCCTTTGTGCTCCACTTCTTCCACAGGGACATACAAGAAGGTTTTCATGTCATCACAACTCAACATTTAAAACTTGAGTGAGATTAATCTATTCTAGGCTGGCCATGTCAAAGTTTAAAATTCATTAAGAATTTAATTGTTACTTTTACATCTAACTCAATACAAGAAAAAAAAAATAAAGCAGACACTCTGCTTTTATTTCTTTCATTAAATATTCTGTGTATCTATATATTATTTTTATTCCTTTGTTATGTCCTGTAACAGCAAAACACTCTCCTTGAATGAAACATTTTGCATTTCTGGGAGTGATATTTTTCTCATTAGATTTCCATCTAATTCCTGTGATCAAGAGTGTTCAAGATATTGTGGGRTTCCAGAGTGGAGATTAAGTACTGGAATACACCATACTATTAGCCACTGACAGTGTGCCAACAGTGCCTACAGACTTTTAGAGCAAATCCCCTGCAAGAGGAAARTTTTTACTTGGGTAGAGAGGAGTCCAACAAGGTTCACAGGCCCCTCTTCCAAATTGCTTTCTGTCAGTCTGGCAAGAAATGCAGGGTTTTCAATACCAGAAATACTTCCCCTTCACTTTAATAAAAAGACATCTCTAGCCTTCATGGTTATAAAAAAAMGCTAGAAAATATAGATTCAAAAAGAATGAATTTTTGAGAACATATGATGAAAAAGCTAACCRTTATTTTGAAAAGATTCTTGTATAATTTGATGTGGTCACGCTTCTTTTGTAACTAATTAATATGTGCAATTAATTAATTGAATCATAGAATATCTCACTGGAACAGACTCGTAAAGGATGAAATTCCATGGGTTTCARGACCAAAGATAAGGTAAGGTCATGTCCTGCTCTAGACCAACCAAAAAGCCCACGGAGTTTAGCGTGGTCCTTTCATGGCAACAAAAAAAAATATTGCATAAACTTCAGCATATATTATATTGTTTTTGGTTAAAGGTTTCTTTCATGTTTAGCTTTGTACACAGRCATTCACATACTATATATGTTTAATGTTTATTTAAAATATCAATAAATCCAAGCAATACCAACTAACAGTGACTATAAAAGACCTTATGTTTTAACAACAAAATTAAGGCTGTTTTAATAATATAAAATTAGAAAAAACAATTATTAAAATAAAATCATAGTAGCAGTATAGTAGCAAGCATACTACAAGTATGGTATTAGAATGCCTCAGGATTTTTTTATTCTCTTCAGTTTTTATTCTTTCTTCTCTCCATTTTGATAAATGGAAAGAAACCTCAGCTGTAAACATGTTTTTCCTTCTGTTTGWTTTTGAGGTTTTGGGGTTATTAGTTTGCTTCTGTGATTTGCTTGATTTTCAGAGTTTTTTGCATTCCTGAGAAAAGATTTTGGGGAAAATAACATGTTCTGTGCTGCTRTGTATTCCTAACAGCTAGGCTAATTGTGGTGGCTACTAGACTTAAACCAAGTATTTACATCTGAAAGATCACAGTCAACAGAGGAAAAAAGTTGTTAAGGTATGTGTCATCTGACCTATTTTAGACATTTCCTTAGTGTGAGATGAACTTGCCCTATAAATGTCTGTCTCTTTATATTTGCAATAACAAAACTTGAGATCATGAACATGAATAAAAACTTTCAGACTGAGAAAATGGCCATGTTTAAATAAGAACATATTTCATCCTCCTGTAGGAATCTAGTTTTGAGATTCTTGGCCTTACTGCCTGTGCACCTCAACAGTGATATTAGTGTAAATGCAGTTAAGAAAGATGGGAGTGTTCTTTAAGAGCGATATATATATAGAAAAATTAAATTCAAATTATACTGACTTATAAAGAGATTTTTCTTTGATGTATTATTTTAAAATTGTCTGTATATCCCTTTGATATTTTTAAACATGAACTGAAATATGTTTAATTATCTATAWTTTTGAATATATGCTGAAACTATGCAAACATGCAGTTGATAAATTATTAACTATACAGTTTCAGTTTAATAACAGAAATCAGTAAAGTGCTTCGTCTTTTGAAGACAGTGAGAGATATTTCAATCTTTTCTTTTCTTATGCGTGTCAGCTGATTCACAAGATTTCTTTTCTTATGATAATTGGATATGTGCTTAATTGTGATATGTATAATTTATATTACTTTGGTTTTACTAATCAGTTCCTAATCCTTTKTCATTCTGTTTTTCTCAGTTTAAATAGCTATTGAGTTATGTAACAGTTACCTAAATCAGTGCTTGCAAATTACTCTGAGAACTGGTYTCATTGTTTGGCAATTGATTAAATGTTTTTATCAGTTTCTACATCTCAGCCTCTCCTCCTTCTCCAGCTATGACTTTCTATTCCTTCTTCCATATGTTCTCCTCAGGGGATGATTTTGTTTATTATATTTGTTAATTTTTTGCTTAGTTATAAATATTCAGCCCCCACAAAACCACAATCAGCAGTTTCTCTCACATTTTTGTTGTTTGCTTCTTTATATAGATTTAGTTAACRAATTTCTGCTTTTTCTCGCCTCACACTGAGAGGTAAAAACATTTCAAGGTTGAAAGTACTTGTGAAAACCCAAAGGTATATTCATATTAGACAAATAACATCTGCTTATCTCATTTTTAAATTGCTGAATATTTGAAGTTCAATGGAAATTMCAGTGTTAATTATGTGGCATGAGGAAATTCACCCTTGATTTTTGATCATATCAAATGTCATTAACTAAGGAGCTTACAGAATTTTTTTCCTGCTTCTTAGCCAAGCATTCAGTTTTTCCAGGAGACTGTAACAGGTATTTCCAAATGYAGGGCACTGGCTAGGCAGAGGATGACTTGGCTGGTGCCATTCCCCATCATTCATCCCCTGGAATTAAGTGGATTAAAGCTGTTGGAAATATATCTTTGTGTGCAGCAGTTATATGGGACACTTGTGAAAACAGTGTAACAAAGTTGTTRGATACCCACAATATCTTCTTACAATAAGTGCACTGAAATCAAGAAATCAATCAGGTCAGTAAAGTTAATAAGATGTTCAAATATCTGCAAGAAAAAATGTCCTGGTTACCTGTGTTGATATGGACTACACCTAAACTCAGGATTTTTTTCTATGGTTATGAAGTTAGAGTAACTATGGTGTTGCAACTGCTTTAAAAGACAACATTAACAAATTTCTGCTACTGCAACAGTATGTGAAACTCACAACTCTGGTGCTTAGATAAACCRCTGACATCTTTTAATCACTGGCATCTTTGAACCTGAGAAAATACATTGGTACATTATTGACCTAGCCATGCTTGCAGCAGGGACAGGAGATCTTGGTGACCAAAAACCCAGGGCACTGTTGGGACTACCTTGAGTTTTCATTATACTAGCAGTATGGAATGCACTTCATAAGCCCTCTTGAGCTACACGTCAGCAGGCATGTACAACACTGCACATTTATTTGTAGGATCAGAAACCTGGATCCTAGTATTCCATAAATATAACCACACAGCAAGTCTTTTTTTTTAGAATCTAATAATCTCAGAAATAAGAACATGTGCATAGACAAGCAACAAAAAAAGCTTCTATATCAGCTAGCAACAGACCTCTGAAAACCTAAGAATATAATAATTTTCAGATTTCTTATTGCTAACATGGATAAAATCCCATGGGTTTCATAGCTTGGCCGAAAGATACTTTTRAAGTTTGGATAACCTTTGAATATCTGTAGGATACAAAATAAGCATTCTGCAGATCTTTGCTTAATTTCTTCTTTGTTCTGTTTTGTTTTTACATGGTGTAATAATGCCTTCTTGGGCATTTGATGAAATTGTTAATATGAAGTAATATTTCAATTAACCAATACATTAATCTCTCCAAACCAATTAAGATATTTCAAAAAAAAAAAAAAATTGGGTTGAAATCACACAGTTTATTTTTGAAATTAAGATCAGACAAATGAGCAAACGTTATTAAAAACTTTCAGCTGTGAGCTAATCAGTGTTTAACTGGCTGTAGAGCAGCAGTGCAATCCACACTGTAATCTGTTGCTGAACATGGTGCTATTAAAAAAATGTCAGTTAAACAAGAAATGTTACAGAGAGCTGCAATTATGACAGTTAAATCAGAGTGATGCTATTCTAAAGAGTAATGTTTTAAATGGATATAATTTTAAGGGACTGTGCATTACACAACAAATACCTGTAAAAGGCTATATGTAACATTTAAATAATTTTTTAAGTCAAAAATCCCACCCATGTGAACATATTTTCCCTCTATTTTTTTTTCAAAGACGAACTCTGTGTGTACTGCTTGACATATAATCAGAAAGAAATTTCTGAAGCGAACTTTTCTGTAGCATGTGACTTTCCATTTCCCTTTGCCTGCTCACACAAACCTAATAGAAAATTAATGCCTCTTCTCCCCTTTCTGARGTTTGTTTGCAATTCGCCAGCATACCTAAAAAGTAGTAGAGAGCTAGTAGATAGTGAAACAGACAGCACAAATTAATATTTAAACTTAAACTTTAAACTTAAACCTTAAACTTTATTCTCTTTTAGTCTTTGGGTCTAACTWCACATATAAAACAAGGATTATTTTAATTTCAAATATATTGAATGACAATTTTTTTAAAGAAAACTCAATAAACTCAATCCATCAGATTTTGCTTTGTTCTCCAAYTTATGATGGATGTTTCGTCAAATCACTCCTTAATTTTATACTTCAGCAGACTGAGAGGGCACAGTGATTTAAAATACTTTCTTCAGAGGTAATGTAGAAATGGCATATTGACAGCATATTATTTTTGCTTTTTAGTGCTGCTAGTTATTTATYGGTGCTAAGAGAACAGAGACATGGAACAAAGTAAACTCTATCTTCCTWCAAACCATAATGTGTATTTCTTTTCTTCTGAATGAGCAGACTGATGATTTCAATATACAATGGAAAATGAATATACATGCTTAAGCTAGTTTTCCATTACCTGGCCCAGTGACCCAGAGCAGTATGGACATGACAGCACACAACTTGATGGGGACAAGATACTCAAACACTGCTCAGCATCCTAAGGATGTTTTTTCAGCTTGTGTTGAGTTCTCTGGTCTTTCAGCTAGTTTACTATTGCCACCCATACTAGATTATTGAAAGAAAATTTGCAATTTGACAACAAAAGTCAAAATCATGTTATGGCAGGGAGCTAGATTTATGCTCCACCATGCTGTCCAGTGTATTTTGTATAGCTGCAATGACCAAGCTGTAGGCATGTAGAGGACAATATTTGGACCTTGATGAAATAAAGTGGATTCTTTTTACAGCTTAAGCTTCCTCTCTTCTTTTTTTTTTTTTCCTCCTTTAAATTTACTATCATCACATCATGGGAACTTCTGCAGTTTGGTTATGGGGCAGATCTGCAGTGAAATTACCTTAGGAGAGAGGTACTGTAACCCAAGAAAGTCCAGCTCACCTTCTGATGGAAAGTGTTACAGTGCTTATACATGCCATAACATCAGCATGCTCTGTTAAGGTTGACCATAAATTCTGTTCCTGTCCTGGATTACCATAATAAAATAACAGATTAGAAAGCTTGAAACACAATTGGACCCTCTTCATGTTACAAAGCCTGTCTTCTCACAAATGTCTTTATTTCTGTGTTGTTTTACTGTAAGTAACAGAAAAGCTTGGGTTTTTCTAAAATAATTTTTGTGCTCATGATTTTGTTTTCTCTCTTCACATTGGATTCCCCCAACCACTTCCCTTAATATTACTGCCAGATGAAGAAGCACAGGAGAAGATAAGATTTACCAGAGAAGTCTGCATCCTTTCTTATAGCATGAAAAAATTCTGCAGGAAATCATCAGATTCTTCTGAAATATTAGATGCTTCCTATCTGATGCTGAATTATCCTCACAATATAATAGCTTCATTCTTTGAGACACTTAAATATGAAAGGATTGGAGTGTAACATCCAGATGATTATTTTAATCCCCTGGGTCACAGGAAGACCAACTGCTTTGCTTCAGATATTAACAGGATCAAGAAAGAAAGTGAAAGCTCAATTCCCAAGCCCCAGACTAATCCCCCAAACACTGAAATGTTCCATCTTCATGTGTAAGAGCCTAGCATAAGTAGATTGCATCAATGGACAAAAAAGGACTGAAATACTCTTTGAGGATTCTGTAAGGTAAAACCTGCTAGTGGATTGACATGTAGGCTCCTAGATGCCCAGGAGCCTTCTCACAGGTATCTAGCTCATGAACTCAGCAGGAATTAGGTGCAATGCAGAAGCAGTATAAGAGAAAATAAAAAATAAACAAACTTACTCACAAACAAATAAAATAAAATACAATTTGAAAACTCGAGACAAGAGGACACAAAGCCAAAATGGAGCTTTGTGCTGAATTAGACAGTCTGTTTCTCTGCTATCTGCACACAGAAACTAGAAATTTCTGCTATTCATATCACTTATTAAAGTTAGTTTTGTAGGTACGTTCTTGTAGGAACCTAGGTCCATCAGATGTTAGTTGCTATACAAATAAAAGGCAATGATTCTATATTTTTAGGTTTTTAATAGTTTTAAAATTACCTCAGAAAAATAAATTAGTTTTCCGGGATATATCARCTTTGGTATGCACAAACCTTTCTGAATCCTTAAACTGCACTCATCTCTGCCAGTCTTTAGATAAAGTTTTTAACTTACTGCTTTTGGATAGTTGTATTTTTAAATGAATATTTCTTACTTTATTCTTTTTAATTTTCAGCAACCTACTTTGCAAGCAATTCCCATGTCATTCCTGTAGTTCTATTCCTTATATTCTAATTAACCCTCAGATGTATACAGATTGGCATTCGCATTCAYATGGTGGCTGAATATTTTTGTTGATTAAATTTCAGCTGCTCGCTCACTCAGGATTGCCTTCAGTTTTTCAGTCAAGTTTGGAGCCAAACCATTGTGAAGAGGCTGTTTGTTTATTACAGCATTCCAGACTAGTGGAAGACTTTTATTGTTTTGGAAACACACTTAAAACAATAAAAACCCAATCTGGACATCATTCTGCTATTTGCTTCTTGAGAATACCTGTTGTTTCAAGCAAAATCAGTGAGTGAAATACAGGCATATCACTTAAGCTGCCTTCTCTGAATATTTATCCAAAATTTGCTTGCTACTATGGCACGAATAAGTGAACAATCTCAGAAGCTGTTGTTACTTGAAGCAGATGGTAGTAGTGCCAAAGCCCAGAAGACTTCCAACTGTTGTCACGACTATAATCACCTCTCAGTCAAACAAATATTTGGGAAGAGTTTGAAAGATGTGCATATTTAGTACAGTGTGATGAAGAGAGTGAGAAAGTAGGTTATAGGAAACTCAAACTCATTGAATCCCTGGGCAGTAGGTTAACAAAACTTTGACTGAAAGTGTCAACTGTTTCCGATGAGGTATGCGGGGCACTAATCCAAAGASATAGGAGCAAATTGTTATTCCCTTCCAGATGGGAAAAGACCAAACATTGGTTTTGTTACTCTGAAAATGACTTTGCAGCAGATGAACATTTCAATTCTAAAGTGTCAAAGATGCTGCTGAGTGAAATGATGTTATTCATGCCCAGATCTTAGCTTTGCTTGCTACCATTTTTTCATGTTTACATCAATTTTCATTAGGTTTTTTCTCAATTTTGCTGTGTGCTTAATGAAGGGGCAGGGTGGGGGGGGGGGGGGTGGGAGAGTGGTGGTGGTATTAAAATGCCTAACACTGGAATGCTTAAAAGTTTATGCTGTCATATTCAGTGAAATAAGATTCACAGCATGTGATTTACACAGCAGTTGTAACGTACAAAAGAATCCCAGATTCACCTCTGTGTATTATCCTAATTTCCTAAAGAAAAAAAATTTATTGTTATTAAAGGAAAAAGTTCTGTAACCATCTGACCCCCATTTATTCTTCTACCCATTATATATATTCTGCCATGACCACTCCAACTTGTTTTTTAGTGTCATTGGGAAAATAATTGTTCATGTCAATGTTCCTAAAGAACAAGGACTTTTGGAGAGAGGAAGAAATTTGWGCTCAAATATTTGACAAAGGATTTTATATCAAAACTTTCCTAGGTAATAGGAAGGGGTGGACTGTCACACTTCTTCCAGCATTGAAACTCATGCCACATTCACATTCCCTCTACTAACAAAGGCATTTCTCTTACCTTCTGTGGGATAGCACAATAGCTGATATCTAAATTGTAGCAYCTTATTCATAGTTCCACCTAGAAATGTTTTATGTGGCATTTTTCACCATTTTCCTGCATGCATGTTGCATGTTTCTTTCAATTAAAAATGTTCTTTTGTTAATGTTTCTGGAGTGATGGGATAAGGTGGACTGTAAGGGTATTTGCTAGGCTATAAAAGGAGAAAGTATTGACAGGCCTTAAGCAGGACAGTGGTCATGTTGAGACACTTCTGCAGAAAATAGAGTCCAGGTCTCAGAAGTGGAGCAAACGTTTCAGAGCAACCATTTGCAGACTACAGCTGCATTTTTTTTTGCATAATTTTTCATAATGCAGAATAACATTGCAATGTAAGATGGTTCTTGAACATCTTTAAGAATCCAACTGTGAAGGAAAAATGCTGTTGCATCCTTGGTTCTGATACARTCATTCCCTTCATTTCCCAAGGAATAAGCATCACAAATCCTTATCATCACAGGAAATATAGCAAGCTGTTTCAAAASCAAAGACATCATGCACAACTCAAATGGTATAGATTTGATAGCACTGGATTCCCCACTATAAGCCATGGTTGAAATCAATTCTCTCTCTGTTGTTTTACACCAGGTATGAGTTCATTCCCACCAGCATTGCTCTGYCCACACATTAAGATCATATTCTACATCTTTCACTCATCCATCATCATCATCACCATCTGCTTAAAGTTCAGAGGTTTTACCAGTCACTAACCCTATGTCAAGTATTCTCAGGATGTCTTGTCTTATGCAGGCCTCAAGGGTATGAAATTTTGTGTTTCATAAAATGTGAGGAAATTTCAAATGTTGTATTACCGTGGTCCTTTGTGAAATGACAGGGCCAAAAGTTTGTGGCTGAATCCATGTGCCCATGGAACATGTACTTTATTTCTTGTAGCAGTGGTCATATTAGAGTGCAGGGGAATGAACTAATGGGTCTGCTTTCCAAAGCAGGTTTACCCTTAGAAGAGAAGSCACTCCTCAGGGACATCTCAGTGCAGCAGGACTGGCTTTCTGCAAAGCAGTGGGAAAGGACCAGTAAAGAACAGGAAGCATTGAGATCTAGACTCCATGCTGGGCCATGAGAGCACTCAATCAGTTCCTCAGGTTCAAAAAGTAATGTGTAAACATATTTGCATATCATTGATTGATTCAGATGACTTCTCTTTGGTTATGTACCAATACGTATGTCCTTAGTGAATCCAGGAAAAGGGAAAGGAGCAACCCCGCCCCCTTTCTTGTCCTTTCCCTTTTATTCTCCAAGAGCACTTTACATTTTATAACCTTTCTGTAGTCAAGGCTAGGCAAGTACTCCTAGCTTTCTGAGCTTTCTGCAAGAGTAGATTTAGAAAATTTGCAGAGTGCTCATGTGTTCTTTTGGTTTTTTTAAAATGCATTGTGATKTCATATAAAGTTTATGGCAGATACTAAAGATGATTGTATACCACACAGATGAATATTTTTCTGCTATATAAAATTCATATTTCATACACTGAGCACAGGGACTATAAATTCATAATGATTACAGGTACTTCTGAATGCTATTGTGGTTGCAGAAAGCATTTTATTATCAACTACTTTAATGTTTGGAGACCTTCACCATTTCAGTAAAGCAAAACTAAAGTAATACAAACCCTTCTCTTTAAACKGAAGTGCTTTCTGTTGAAAAGTTCATAAATAGCAGAACTAAAAAAAAGATCACCATCAATGAACATCATTTATTCAAGACTTAATATTTCCTGATTCTTACATCTTTCTGCTGTGGGAACAATGATTACTCAAATCCATCTTAATTTGGTTAAAGCATTTCTATTTCCAAGAATTTTTTCACTAGGAGTTTTTTCACTGGATTCAAAGTGGTTCATTATTAAATTTTCTCTGATTC
This sequence comes from Mixornis gularis, assembly GCA_003546035.1. Lineage (NCBI taxonomy): Eukaryota > Metazoa > Chordata > Aves > Passeriformes > Timaliidae > Mixornis > Mixornis gularis. Next base: position 1,156,977 of record QVAJ01000025.1, on the reverse strand, counting down.
TTCAAAAACATTTTCAGCAATAGTTACATAAATTTGAGACTGAGAATGGATAAATTAGTGTTTTTGTTTAATGATTGTTTTGTTTAATGATTATGTTGCTTTTTCTTTAAATAACAGTATTTTCCTTAATAGAAAATATTTTGTTGCTTTTTCTTTTAATGAATGCAATTTGAAATGATTGGATTGAGTTTTTTRTAAAAGTTTCCATGCTTTCTCTTTTTGACCAAAGAATATCAAATGCCCAAATATGTCAAAGTTCAATAATAGTATAGAGATGGTATCTTTGGTTATGTTATCTGTTGCTAACTTGGTGAAAGTTTGGAGATGCATAAAAACAGTTATGTTGCAAGGATACCTGTAATCAGTCTTCTCTCATCTTTATTTCACAATACTAATCTGCCCACATTCATGAAGTTCTTTAAATTCAGTGAAAATATCATAACCATRTTTATGCATTAAAGGCTATATTTCTGAGGCATAATTTCTAAGGCTATATCCCATTTTTTTTTTCCTGGATAGTAAACTATTTCCTGATAGCACAGCCTCCTTATTTTCCTTCCATCTTCTTGCTGAGCCATGTGTCTTCTAGTATCACTTCTTCTATTTGGATGCAATCATTATTTTTGTCTCTTAAACAGAAATCCAGTCCTATATTATAGATGACACAAAGTGACAATTAGAGCATTAATCATGGATGAATTTAGTATTATGTCCTCTGTATTAAAGTGTGAGCTAGATATATGTACAACTCCATCTCCCCCACATGTATTTAAATATTTAAATTACAGCACATTTACAAAACTAGGAAAGAAACTTCTGTTTTAGTTACATCTGCAAGTATGTTGGCAGTTTACCCTTATATGTCTTCATGTTCCCAAGTTAGTAAGTAAAATATTGAATGRTATGTGGAAACAGTGTTAAATATTTATTTTTGCATGATAGTATCTGGCAGAAATATTGATTTTTCAACAGGAGGGAAAGGGCACATAAGAAATGAAAATGAGGATCGTTACTTCCAATTCAAATAATTGACATATGTAAAGGAATATTTCTACAACAGTTGAACTCTTGAGTTTAAATTTTCCTAACACTCTTAACTTTTATTTCTAGTGTGTAGTCYCTGTGTTTAACTTTTATTTCTAGTGTGTAGWCTTTGTGTAGTCTATAGAGTTCAAGTGAGTGGCAAACACTCACACCCTCTCTTAAAGAAACTAGTATTGATTTTTTATGAGATTAAAGAAAATTTAGATTAAAAAGACAAGGCTAAGATAAYGAAAACAAAGGGCTATATGTTCAGATGGTCTCAAACTGTCTCAYAGCCTTAGAAAGGTTTGATTTGCCTTTTTTGGTTGGTTTGACTGGTTTTTTGTTTTTAATTTTTTTTCCCCGAACAGGATAAAAAGGTTTTGGCCCTCAAAGGTTTAACACTCAGACCTCAGTCAAAATAACAGGCATCAAGATTTTTGCCTAAACATATTTTTTCACTATAAACTGAAAATATCAGATTAGGTTCTTACCTGGGATTTATAACATGCCTACTWTCTTCAGGGACACTTGGTAAAATCAACCTGAATTAAATTGAAGCGTGAATTTAAAATTCATTKGTTATCTGCACTAAATTTTTGTGTGGACACGGATTTGATTTATTTATATTAACACCCTAAATTTCAAAATAAGGGATTGACACTGATAAACTAATGAGATCTGCCATCCTGATYGACTTTCCTAAGTGTTCAGGAAAGAGAAGTGCTCACTTGGAGAGAAGGAGAGGGTCCTTTACAGTATTTAAATTCTTCTGTGTCTGGAAAGCAAAAGATATTAAACATATGCAAGCATTTCTTTCCTTTAAATGACTGCATTTTAKTTCAACTAAGAATGGCCACAGATTAGGGAGATCTTAGTCTGTCCACAGCAATTTAACCATGAATTATTCTTATCTATCTAACTACATACCCATCCCTATGGACTCTATCAGTAATGAATTGAATGCTATAGACTTATGACAACCAATAGAAGCAGAATAATTCTCACTTTTCAGGTAGAGAGATTTAAGAGTGAATTATTCACAACAAAAATATCTGAGAAGTGAAAATCATATACTGGCATAATTCTCAACAAATCCTGACTGGGAAGTGTTAAAGTCACTCTGTATCTTGAACCTCATTGGCAGCTATACTTTGATCTTTTTTTATGCATTAGTGAACATGTTGTTACAAAACATTTTACCTTTGAAACTAAATGGAGAAAGCTACRAAATTGTGGTATTAATGGTATTTACTTCCAGTACATAAGCAAAATCTGAACCTTCTTGGGTTTTTAAAMATTAAAATGTGGGAAGCTTCCAAACTTCAGCTGAGGTATATCTCAATTTTGCAGACCTTTGTAAAGCAAATCACTTATTTTGCATGCTGTGTTGTCAGCTGCTAAGCTGCCACCTGAAGTATTTTGTGACACATAATGAAATTTATTTTCAATTTTTTTTAGCTGTGTTTCTGTTTCCCTTTTTTTTTTTTTTTTCCCCATATACCGTGTTCAGGCAAAGATAAGGTTCTGCTGTTTTGGTTTAGCAAATCTATTGGGGATAACCTCCTTAGTAACATGATATTTTGTACCACAGAATTATAGAGAAAACTGCCATGCAGGCAAAAAAATTTGGGGGCATCAAAAATCCCTTAGAGTTTACTGTTTTTCGATCAGGACTAAATTTTAAATGTATTTCACTTGCAAAGGGAAATAACATGTTATGTTGTATTAAGAGACTGAAATCAAATGATGTGAAAAWGGCTCGTTCCTGCCAGGCACTATCTACAGGCAGCTAGTGAGTCAGCCTAAGCAAATAAGACAGGTACTTCTGAACTGGCATATGATTCCTGCAAACTGACAAAACTACTAAAGTAAAATAAAAACTAGTCTAAAATAGTTCCATTAATTTAAACTTTTTGATTTTTTTTGTAGCATTTTGTAGTCTGTGTTTTTTTACAAAATGCTAACCTTCTCCTCCCAGTTGAATATATACTGGAAAATTCATGAGTTTTCTTATTAAAAAAATTATATTTTTCATTAATTCTCTGAGAAATAAGGTTTGTTATGTAGTATTCATTTTGCTGCTAGTGCATGAGGTTTAAGGGATTTTGTAGATAATTTCTGTCATCATTAGACTTCCCACAGGAATAATCACTAGTTATCAGAATTACTGAAGAGACAGGGAGGAGGGGAACAAGAAGGAATAGAATTATTAATAATTTGACACAGCGAGTTCAACATGCATCTGAGAAACTTTTTGGCTTTACTGATTTCTTTGTCTCTTACTTTTTCCTTCTTCTTACCTATCACCTTAGTTTTATGAGACTGAAGACAAATGCTAATGAACTTATAATTGGTCTAAGCCCGAGAAGATTACTTTGGGGAATTTGTATTTCAAATTGATGTGTTTTATTATTTTTGCAGATAAATAGCAAATCAGCTAAACTGAATTATTTCCTGCTTCTGCTAGGCATATGCAGTCAAATGCAAACGTATTTTACTCCTACATACACCTACTTCAAAATTATTTGTAAAAAGATTAAGATTTAAAACCACAGCATGTATGGAGGAGGAAGTTTACTTATGTTCAGTAATGATGTTTTAAAGCTAATTAGTTTTATAAATCTTTTTGGGTTTTGATTTGTTATGTGTGTATGTATTTTTCTACAGTAAAGTTTTTGCACATCTCAAGTCTTTCATTCCTCCAACTCATGCTGGCAGTACAGAAAGGATAGAAGTATACCTAGTTGTCATAATGCAAAAATAACTTTGCATACTTTTCATGAAGTTGATGTTACATAATACCGCTTGTCCTCCAATTTAAATTTAAGATGCTTTAGAAAAAAAGATACTTTGACAAAATTCTCTCCAGGATTCAGTATCTTTAARGATCTAAAAAGTGTGGGAAGGGACAGAAATTAATAAATCTGAATTCAAACAACTCTGCTTCACTCACAACTCATTACAAAATGAGAAATAAGAGTCATTTAAAAAAAAAAAAGCTTTTCTATCATAATTTAGTATAGACACAAAGTCACTTGAAACAATCCCAAACCCAGACATTTCTCTTTCCCTCTTTCTAGGCCATGATGCCACCCTTGTCAAATGTGTCCAGGTTGGAGCCCTGTTTCTCAGGTGTGGCACACATTATGAACGTGGAAGCTTCCTCTGAGTGAGTTTGTAATTGACACTTCTCTGTTGTCTGAAATTCCAGTTACAAGCCATGAGCCCTTTCAAAGCTGTGGAATGGTCTTGGCATCCTGAAGGAACTGGAAATACAGCAGGAGAGGTTTTGGTACCTTCAGGGCTTCTGGGGTGAAGGTCAAAGGAAAGTTAATACGTCCAGTGCCGTCGCAGCCACGACTGTCAGGCTTCCTGCTGTGGAAGCAAAAACGTATAGTAAGCTTCCTGTGTTTTGTATTCCTATAGCTCTCCTTTTATAGCAGCTGCTGCAAAGTGACATTTCTCAGCTAGAAAAGCTGGCATAAGGTAGAAGGATATGCTATTTCTGCAAGCACATGATGATCACACTGAATTTCTGTGTGAAGAAACAGATCCATCTAACCAAAAGGCTTGCACAGATCTTCCAATGCCAGTGTTAGGGAAACCAGCAATAAAGGAATGGGCAGCCATCACAAGCTGCAGAGCCAAAAGCCCAGGTTTCTTCTAGGCTATAGCTAATCAGTTCACTAGAAGACAACTATTGGGATGATGCTGTTGGAGAATTATGCAGCCACACTGTCTGAATCAGGTCTGCTGAGATTTGAGCATTTAAAATCTAACTCAAGTCTGAAGGAGAAGGTGATTCCTGGTTTTGATCTCAGTTTAAGAACCTCAGATAGTGTACATGCAGTCTGGACTCCAAGGCAAACAGGAAATATGCTACACTCCAGGCACAGTATTCTCTGTTTCAACAGGGCCTGGACAATTACAAGAGAAGGTTTACAGCAATCAGGGAAGAAAGGGTTAAACTCTCCAGCTGTGCATCTTTGACTGCCCTTGAGTTGTTTAATTTTTTTTTTAATTTTTTTTTTTATTGTATGGAATTTTGTAATAGTTTGTCCTAATGTATCATTAATGCACAGATCGTGTGTGCTATTTTACCTTTGTATTTTAGTAGGACCTATAGTTTGCCAGGCTGCAGTTTCTTATCAGAATTGGACAGTAAACATATACTTCTAACAGCTCAGTTATTAAGTTGGATACATTTATATATCAAACATGGATAGCAAAGAGAAAAATTCCTAACAAATTAGAAGTACTTATAGAACAAATAAAACTGAAAAAAAGTGTTAAACTTTAAAAAATTGTTATAAGTTTGTTCCTCAAAAGCCAAAAAAAATTAGGACATCTGCTAAACAACTAATTATATGTAAGGGAACCAAAATAAAACAGCTTTGTGGAAAAGAGCAATATTCCCAGTCTCTACTGCTTCTAAAATGAATGAAATGTGCAGACTTGGGGATACAAATGAGATKAATTGTGAACAGCATTTTAAGGGTATCTCTTAAGACTTAGGGCAGTAATGCCTGCTGAGTGATTTCCCATCCCTTTCTTTCCTTTTCTGTCTCCTTCCTGTGGGTTTTGTGCTGTGACATGAGGTCAAGATGGGAAACTATTCTTCGTATATTTGAGTAAACACACAGTCAGATGTGTAGGAAACCCTGCTTTTCTTAACTCTACTGTTCCTCATATTCATTCTGCTGCTGCTGTACTTTTGTAAATTCCTTCATCTGTCAGACATCAAAAATACCTGATCCTGAAAATATTGATGGWATGCTGCTGGTTACAGAAGCTGACATGCTTTAGCCATGTGGATCTGATGAGCTGCCGATTCAAAGTGATGTTTGAAGGTTCTAAGCACATCATTAAGCTGGATCCTTAGACTGCAGATGAAAACCCAGTTTATTTTACTGGAGAAGAGTATGCACATAATTTTATTTTCACATGATTTGGTACTTAACAAAGCTTCAATCTGAACCTGAATTTCTGTCATGTCCACAGCATTTTTATTTGTTATCTTAAAATACTGAACTGCTAAGCATTCTGTGCAATTCTGCAGAAGCCCTTTCCATGGCCACTTCTGCTCACAAAGGGCAACAGATCAAATCTTCTTGTACATCAAATACATGAGAGAGAACTCTATGGTATGAGGCACTATTGTTACCCTTCTCCTCCCTATTTCAAGGCAGAAAACACACTATAGCATCTCTGCAACTTTTCACATGCTTGCTTTTTAAGAATATTAGAAACCAGGGATGGATTCCTAAATGACTTTTTCCCCCTTCTGGTTAAAATATGTATATTTTAAAAAGCCATAGATAAGTATGTCAGCTTTGGAGAACTGAAGCAAAGGCTGGAGGCATGGGAAGCAGTTGAGCAAAGACAAGTCAGGCACAAATAAATAATGAAACWTCATAGATAACTTGATGTGCAAGCTCATCTCTAGTGTATGCCCAATTTACTCAGATATTTCCAAGCCTGGGGCATATGCACACTGGCAGTCTTGCAGTTGTAGTTTGAAGGGATCTAGCACCTGGAGATTATGTGGTGTCAGGAGAGAAATCATGCTGAATGTCTTTCCTGCCTCAATGAATTTTATAAATTAAAAATGTGCGCCTTGGGCTTACTCTTTTCAGAGTAAAAAATACACTTTCCAAGTTTGTTAATTTCAAGTTATTCTTTTATATTCCTTTGGATGCATGTCTTCATTCTATCCCCTTTATTTCATCAAAAATACTTGGTATAGCCATATTTTACCTAGTGATTATAATCATGACAGAATACCAGTTGCACTCAAGGTGCAATAATAGCAACACAAAAATGAAAGACATGGAAAATGGAATAGCTTTAAGTAATGTTAGTCTTTCTGGTATGCAAATAAACTTCATGAACAATTGCCTGTTGCAAAATGTATGAATTACTAACAGAAAAACACTGTTGAAATTGATCCCCAATGGTAAAATCTTTTCTAAAATAGTTTTGGTTATGCTACGCAGTTCTGTTACATACTTTAAAATAACAGAAGCCAGGAGTAGTTGTTTTGAAGGAGGCTAGAGGAAATGAAGACTTTGCTCTTGAGACTTTCACTGAGCAAAGTCTTAGGAAAAAAAATCTTGAAAATTAATGCTAAGATCAAAAACTTCCAATGTCAATACATTATAAAGCATATACATTATTATACATCAACACATTATACCTTGATTCAGCACTTCTATATTCTTGCCCATGCACAAGATAGACACAAAGTCTTGCAATTCCCAGCATTCCCTCTGCAGTAAGGGATCTTCATTTTTTTTTGCTCATCTGTGACACAGAAAAAAGAGTTTTCACTCTCACTAGCTATAATAACAGGGTGAAGGAGGGGAGTTTGAAGAGCAGGTTGGTTGGTTGGTTGGTTGGTTGGTGCTGCTTTTTTCTTGTGACATTCACACGTTTTTTCTTTCATTCCTGTGACATATGTAGGAACAAGAGACCAAGTGCATTATGAACATTTACAAATCACTTTATGAGAAAAATAGATGCAATAGAGATAAAGGGTATATCACATTTTGTTATGCAGCACTTAAATTCTAAATTAAGTATGAACTACGTAACTGCTCTGATTCTGTTTGAGCATGGCAGCCTTATAGCTTGGGAAGAACTAAGCAGCTTATAGAAAAATTGATTTTCCACAAGAGAGACAACAATCAATTGATGAGTGGTTATTTATTATAGGCTACTGGAGATCAGCAGCCCTCTGGTGATGGTAACTACTGGATCACAGCATACATTTATTTACAAATAAGACATAAACAAAGCAGAAAAGCCCTGACTTCGCTTCACTAAACCTCATTAGGAAGTAAACAGAAATTTGTAGAGAAATCTTCCAAGTTTTTAATTCTAATGCTAATCTTTGAAGAAATTTTTCAAATTAATGGGGAATAAGTGCTCTATAGTCAGTTTCAAGGTATATTTTTCAGATTGTCTGATTTAGATTGGACATATGTTTGTTCAAGTTGTGATAATCCACCATAGAGGTGCTTGATTTTATTTGTTAAAATTAGATATGATGCTTCAATATTCTGCTTAGTGGTTGTACCAAATCTTAAGTGAGGAACTATTATTTTAATAACTAATCGGCAATTAAAGGGAATAGGTTAAATATTTATTAATGTAACACACACTCTAGTAAATTTGACAATACCACCAAGAGAATAGTTAATGCTACAAGGCTATAAAAGACCACAGAATAACAGTGGGAAAATATCTACAAGATCTTCATCTGAAATATTCAGTAATTCATTTCAACAATTCAGTTTCCTTTAAGATTGGATAAATAAAAAAAGAAAAAACATTGCCTGAATGCAGCAGTAATCCATTTGTATTTATTTTCTCTTTCTGAAAGAATTCAGTAGGATTTCCCAGTTCATAGAGTTGAATTCATATGATCATTAAACAGATTAAAATGAGAACACAAGGATCAGGAAAAAATAGACATGTATGAAAAATTCATATTTATTCTACCTGTTTATATGGTGCAAAGCAGGGAGTAATTTCCAATCTTGGAAAATTAATCTACTATTTAATGTTGCAGTATACATAATCATGCAAAAACTTACAGGTCATGTGACTAACATCATGAGTTAAATCAGAGGGTCTGTCACAATGGAAAGAGCCAAGAGACTGCATTCACTGCTAGCTCATAAAGGTAATGGTAAAGGTGGGAGATCAACTGAGCACCTGAAAAGGAGATTCATTAGAAGTGAGTTGAGTTGCAATGAAGTCTACTAAACAGTATTTATGTTCAAAAAATCTTCGCTTAGAAATCTTGTTGGGAAGTCAGATCTTTTTTCGGTATTATATATATAGTCCATAATTGCACAGTATGTCTAAGCACTTCATCCAGCCAGTATTTCACGTCTGAATTGGTAAAGAAGGTATTTTTGCTTATGTTCTACAATATAATGTATGTTAAATCTAGGGTGTTTTACTATTCTTTCTGTACGTCTATTATAATTTTATAACGTTACAGTTGATCTTGGCAAAGTCAACAACCTGAAAACTGGCAGTGAAGATGAGAGAATTTTCCTATTATTTGATGATCTCAAGGCCATGCAAATCTCATTAATTTTACCATATGAAGATCTCTCAATGGCACTCTCATCAAAGTGAGCTTAAAGCTATGTGCAAATATTAGAGTGAAAACAAATTTCTCAGAAGGTAGTTTCCCTCAATAAACAATGCTTATGTCTACATTATTAAAGTGATCCACTTCTTTCCACTATGTAGTAGAAGGACTCTTTGTAATTTAAGTAATTGTGTTACTGTTCAGCATACAAATTTTTCTCCAAAGAACCTTTTTAATATTCCAATTTCTCTACGTTTTATGAGTCAAGCACCATAATTATTGAAAACTGTTAAAACTGCCTGTAATGCAGATGAAAATAAAGGGAAAAAATGCATACTTCTAACTACTAGTACTTGCTCTTTTCTCTAAACTCAGAAATGTCACCTATTTCACAGATTTAGCTCTCGCAAATGTACACATCCATTTGCTTCCACAAAATGCTGATGTCAAACATATCAGAAAATGTTCATACTTTTTTCAATAGTTCAGGATTTTTATATAATCCTAGGGGGTTTTCCTCACTATTTTTCAATGCTGATAAAACTATTTTAGCATTATAAAACTTACGAAGCTGTAATCCTTTTGCTTATTAATACTTCAGGTTTGAGATGAAAAGAACAAAGTCATCACTTTATTCATTAACATAAATGAGAGAAAATGTAGTCTGAAGATATTTGCTAAACATGGATTTGTTCTATTTTTCAATTATTTTATTAAATAAAAGTTACACAACTTCATAAAAAACCTGAGTCAAAGGGTGTTTGTCGCTCTGATTTTTCAGCCTTCTGATTGCTTTTCATTTCTATTGGAGTTTTCTCGCGCTTGTAACAAAAACAAAACCTGATATTTTGTAAATACATTCCTTCCAGGGAGAAGGACAAATTGATAGACTTCTAGTTTGACCAGTGGGGTCTGAAGAGCATCAACCTCATTCCCCCAATCACTGGTCAAAGTCCAAACTCTATTTAAACCCTGAATCTAAAAATAAACTTCTTCTTTTTCTCACTCTCAACCTGACAGGTGAGTGTCCTTCGAGTGTCCTCTTTCGACTGGTGTTTATACTATAAGACTGTCTAATCAATCTCATGTTACAGAGAGGCTACAAATTTTCTGACTTTATCAGATCAATTGAGAAAATCCAGACTGAGGTTCTTTCTGCTAAGACTACCTTGGCACTGTCTCATTATTCTCTCTACATATGACAGTTACTCACAGATCTATTTTTTCATAGAATTGTGCTGGGTATATAAATCTCATCTAAACATACTGTAAAATGGATTATTGCATGTACCATGTGTCTAGAGTAAATCCTCAAATACTGAAGTCACTTCCAAGTGTATTGTACAGAAGTGTTGGACCTGGCTGGGGTAGAGTTAATTTTTTTCCACAGTGACTGATATGGGGCTGTGCTTTTGACTTGAACAGAGTCATCATAATAGAGATAGAAATATTTTTGTTATTGCTGAGCAGGGCTCACACAGATCCAAGGCCTTTTTTGCTTTCATGCTGCCACATTTGCAAGGGAGTTGTGGGTGCCTGGGAGGCTGGGAGGAGACACAGCCTTGACTGGTGACCCAGACTTACCAAAGGGATATTCCAAACCATATGACCTCATGCTCAATATATAAATTGGAGGGAAGGAGGAAGGGGGGAACATTAAGACTGATGGCATTTTTCTTCCCAAGTTACTGTTAAACCTGGTGGGGCCCTGCTCTACTGGAGATGGCTGAACACCTGCCTAACCATGGGAAGCAATGAATTAATTCCTTGTTTTACTTTGCTTTTGTGTGCAGCATTTGCTTTCCCTATATACAACTGGTTTTTGTCTCAATTCACAAATTTTCTACCTTTTACCCTTCCAGTTCCCTCCCTGATCCCACTGGTGGGAGAAAGAGCAAGTGACTGTGTGGGGCTCAGCAGATGGCTGGAGTTAAACCACAAGAAAGGGTCATACTCCTGGTCAGATTAAACATGCAGTAAGTCCAACTGAGCTGTTGCTGGTTCAGATGGCCAGAAAAAAATAAAAACAAGAAAAGCATGAAAAGTATGGTTACTGACATTTCTGGAAAAGAAAAAGAGGAAAATTCCATGCAAGTTTTAACTCTCCTGATATCTGAACCTTGGTCTATTTTGTCTGCCTCTCTAGGTGTGCTCAAAAAACAGTGCTCCCAAATAAATTTAAAAAAAATAAAAATAAAGAAAGGGTTAGAAGCCACAGAATATTTTCTGAGAGACAATCAAAACATACCTACTCATTTGTGCATTGTGAAAAAATAGTATTTCTTTAGTAACTATTAAAACCTCAAAGTCCAACATTTTGTTGAAATGGAAAACAAAATCAAACCTTTAACATGACACAACAGTTAACTGGAAAAAGCCCTTGGAGATCTTGTTAATTCCTTCTATTTCAGATCATTTTACATCAAGGACTCATGATTTCTTTCCAGTTTAATAAGGATTACTTTCATATTAATTCAGGCCATTATGACTGTAGCACTCTTTCTAAGAGGCTTACATTAAATCTATTTACAACTATATATTACATATTTCAAAGGGTAATGTTACAAAGACTATAAAGAGAAAATGAAAAAAAATAAATTGATATGTGTTAACCTCGAAATCCAGTAAAAAGTCAACCAACTAAACAAGCAAAAAGCTAGTGAAAAGACCAAATGAGCTGCAATAATTTCAGTTGTTCTGTTATGAATACTGGGAGATTTATTTCACTAGTAATTTAAGATTTGAATCAGAGGGAACAGCTCATGTTTGGTCTCTCAAATGAAAGCAGATAGTAAAGATTTTAATATTTATTAACTGCCAAACTCTAGTCTAAACCAATCTCAAGTGAAGGTTATTTGATAAATCATTCTATATCTACAATTGTCATAATTTTAGATATTTGCAAGGTCTTTTGAATGTGCATTTCATAAAATCATAGAATCATTAAAGTTGAAAAATACCTCTGAGATAGTTGAGTCCAGCCATTACCCACCATATTCATTCCTAAACCATAKCCCTGAGTGCCACATCCACAAGTTTTTTGAACACTTCCAGGGATAGTGATTCTACCACTTCTCAGGGAAGCTTCTTCTGATGCTCTACCACCCTTTCTGTGAAGATTTGTCTCCTAATATTTTTTTCTATTGTTGTGGAATCATTCTGTGCACACCCAACTGGATTTCTCATTTAATTCAGTTTCATCATAATTTAAAAAAAAATAAATAAATCCTCCAAAGTAAAATAAACAAAATGTTATATGTTATGATTTTGTCATCTACTCTTTATTTGTGTGGTGAAAAGTTTCTGTTGAAACAGGTCTGATGTAGATGCATGCATTAGCATTCTTCTCAAGTCTTATAAATGCAGAGTATAATTAGAATGCAATTCATGGTTGTTACGAGAAGATGCAAATATTTACTTATCTCACCATTACTATTGGATCTGAAATCAAAAGTGGCAATGGCACATAACATAATCAGAAAGGAAAAACATGTAATTAATGGGACTTGACTCAAATATATAATTTGGGTTTTCCTCTTGATATATTTCAAAAAAATGCTTAATAAAACTAGTCATTTCCATAGTACAGAAAGATCCTTTAGGAAAACAGGAAAAAGAACTATTTAGTTAAAATCTAAGCTGCAACATGATATGGATACCAATATTGATTTTACACAACCAGTTTAATAATTCTGTAGAATTCTGTAAGAAAATTCTGTAAGAAAATAATGCACACAAAAAGCCTAATTTATTTTTACAAATAAACAATGACACTCAGATTGGAAAAAAAGTTACTGACATACATAATAGATGCTAGATAAAAATTTAAAATAACTTGTAAAAGGGCACTGCTTCTTTAGTAGCCTTACTTGCCATGAAGAAGCTTAGTGAGATAGATTTCGATTTAATTAACCATGGCATGAAACAGAATAAATCTACTGAAATCAGCATGGAATACCACTGTAAAACAACATCAAGTCAAGTGAGGACACTAAAACTAATGCTGTGGAAGAAAAGCACTCAACAAAGGGATTAAATAGAACTCATCCTTACATTTTCTAAATAAATAATAAATTTTTGTAATCATTTACATAATCCTGAGACCATTTTGAGCTCCTTTCATGTGCTTAGTGTATTCATTTTTAAACTCTGGTCTCCTTCATTTCATATCATTTTAGCTTTGCCTATAATTTTCTTGGAAAAAATTAACATTTTCTGTTCTTTTACTATTCTACTTTTTAACAATATTTTATTACATTTAATTAATAATGAATTTATTTAAAGTTCAAATATTTGTCTTTTTTGAGTGTCTTTTACACGTGTAGATATTTCTCTGTCTTTCACTGCTTTGATATGTAACTTTGGGTCATATCATAAGCACTATGATCTAATCCGACAGACTTCATACGTGTAAAATCTCTTCACTATTTTGATGCACAGGCCTCTTCCCAAGACAACTTCAAGAAATCCAAAGAGCTGCTTAAAATGGAACTGTTAAGCATTTGTACTATGAAAAGCAAAAAACCAAAACTTATGTTAATGCAGTTCATCTAGTAGCTGATTTGAATCATAATTTATACTCTCAAAATTAAACAACTATACTTCTTTAAAGTTTATTTTTCATATAGACATCTACATGTGCTTCAAAGAAAACATTTAATCTTTAAAGGCTGAATCATAGTGATGTGGATATATTTCAGAAATTACAGTTTATTTTTCATATTTTGAGCAAATTTTGATATTACTTATAGAAAAAAAAATACAAGCCAGAGTAGAGATAAACCTCATAAATTCAACAAATACAATTAATATCTCCATTGGAAAGCTGTGGAAATCAGTGCAATTGTTCTAGGAGTGAAGTATGTTCTTCTGTGGCATATGACTTTAACTACATCATAAAATTTGAAAAATCAATAAAAACCAAATTAAGAGAGAAATTATGCAAAAAGGAAAAATGTCAAAAACAGACATTTTGATGTATTCTTTTACACCTATAACAGTGGAGTTCCCTCATGGATAGATATGCTGAGACACTATCATTTTTCAACAATCTTTAGTCACTTAATAAAAAGCAGGACRACCTATTGCAAGATAAAAGCATTTTTTATTTAATTTCATTGAACTGGGCTCCTTGGAAACAATAGCATGAGCTATTAAATGAACTAATTAAGAGATGGTTCCCTTTATGCTACGTAACATAGTATTTAATACTGACAGAAATCAAGTTATGTGTTTCATTAGGAATAAAATGGAGCCAAGAACTTTTAGAACTCATAATGTCTACAGAAAATGGGAAATGCCACAACATTCAGGTAGCAGAGGCACTTGTCTTGCACTTACCTGTAGCTGTTTCCTGTGAAATTAGGCGTTGGTAGATTTTAAATCTCAATGGCAAAAATTACTGCGCACAATTAATTTTATTTGACATGTAGAATACTATCTATGCACTAGGAAAACACACAAGTGAACTTATAATTTTATAAACTAATTTAAAAATCAAATAATTTTGTTTATTTTTTAAACACTCCAATAGATCTGCTTACACTGAGGAGATTTAGTAAAAATTATGATTTCTGTGAGTGGAAAGTTGTAGCCTATCAAAAATTCCCTTTTGATTTATTTCTTTAGAACCTCAGTTCCACAATGATGAAATTGTTTCACCTGCCTGAAATTTAATTATTCATTTATTTTAAGAGTGTCAACAAAATGTCTCAGTTTTATTGGAGAAGTTTGAGGCATTAACATAAAAATAATTCTATCAGGAGATATTCAAACATCTCTATATGTGAACTAACAATCATAAAGAAGGGAGACAATATGAAGTTTCTAGGCCCAATGGAATGTGATTTTCAAAAAATATGCCTCTGCAAGTCAATGGCAGGAGGCAAAACTTTTTATTCTGTGAAAATAGAATTCATCTTGAAGCTGTAGAATTTTCCTGAGCAAAAGAAAAAAAAATGCTTTGTTGTCTAAGGTTTGTGTAAGGTTTGTGTAGGAGCGCTTCATCCTCTGGATTGGTGTTGAGCATCACCCACATGAAAAACAGGTCAATAGATCAAGAAACCTGAGAACTTAAGTTGTTCTAATAGTGCCAGTTAGGAAAGGTCAAACAGGTAATAATGCAGAGTGTCAGACATCAGCAGTAGTGCCATGACCTTCTGACAACTTTTTTATGTTGAACTGCCTGTATGTTTTCTCAAAGAGGCTGCTAATCTCTGTGGACTATAGATGCATCTGTGTTGCAGACTACATTTGCTGCTGGTACACTCTGCTCTGTTAACATTTACCAGTTACCAGGTATTCATGGATGAATGAACATAAACAACACTAAAATCCCAGTTTGAAATTGGCTTTTTTAGTACAACAGTCATAATGAGATGTTCCATACTTTAATATATGAAAATCTTCTTACTGGGAACAACTTCCACTGCTCAATGGCAACTAACTAGTAAGTATTTAACAGGAGGCCGTTAGTGGCTTCTTTGGAAACACTAGGCAAAAAAGTTTTCAAATAGACACAGAAGGTGTGAGTGCTTCAATGAATTAAATGAGAGAAAAGGCAAAATTCATCTGGTCAAGGAAGGAACTTCTTTACATTACTTCATATACTAAGTGGAAGAGTTTTCTTTTCTCTCCAGCAAGAAAATAAGAGTAAGTATGATCAAGCAGTATGATTTCTCCAGTGGCAATGGCACCATGAAATGTATACCATAGGTAAATTACAGTAACATATTTTATAATTCCCACATGGTAGCAAGATGAAAAAATCCTTATTTTGGACATCCTTCCTTATCCATGTACTATAGATGAGATGAGAACTATAGATGATGTGTCTCTTAGAAAAAGTAAGGAAGCTATAAACAGCCTCACAAGAATAGATATAATAGTATTCATTATTAAAACCTGATGATCATGCCTTAATAATCCTAAAATATACCTTGGAAGAAAAGACGTTGAAAGGTGTTGTGGACATCTTTTTTTCCATATTTGGAAAACAGTCTGAAGCAGTGGTGCAGTAAAATAGGTCGAGGACAATGAAGAATTTGGAGAGAGATAGGAAAAAATAATACCTTCCACTTGTGTCAGTGGAAGTGTCCTGAAGAAGGAACAAGTTTATTAGTACCAAAACAGTATTAAAGATAGTATCTGTTCAGCTTCAGCTTCTCATGATTTGAAAAAAGAACTCTCAGGAGTAGTGRGAAAATCTTCCAGTCATGGAAAATGGATGATATCAAAAGAAGAGAGTGGTAGCACTCAACTCAGCTTTGAAAGAACAAGAACTAAGCATGTAAAAGAACATATTTTGGTGGAAATAATATGATATACTGCCTATAGGCATTACATAGTTACAACGCAGAATTAGAATTAGAATTAGAATTAGAATTAGAATTAGAATTAGAATTAGAATTAGAATCAGAATTAGATTAGTGAATTTCCACTGTACCAAGTCAATGACTCATATGTTTTCATACAGAGTTAGAAAAATAGCCTAATATCATTCCTCTACAAAAAAATATTGTATCTCAAATATCTTTTTGCATGGATAGGTCTCTTGATTATTTTCCTGTTAACATAGCACAGGAAAAAGAGATGTCTTAAATTTATCCAAATCTGTTTGGACTCTGATGTAGTTCTGCCTTAGAAAATCAGAAAGAAGGAAAACCTTCTGTTTGTTAACTAATTTATCTTTTTAATTTCAGTAGTGTCAAGTGCTGGCTGCACCAGCTTCATTTTCACCACACTGCACTGACAGACTGTACCTGAAAAGTAATTTATCTTCCAATTAATCAATAGGAAAGAAAGAAAGGAGTGAAGAAAAATATATTCCCATTAAAAAAAAAAAAATCTTTAGGGTGCAGGTCTGGGCACATTACACAGCTGGACATTTCAGACACTGACATGAATTTTATCTTGCTGAGAACTTTGCAATTTTATTTTCAGTTAACAAATAAACATGAAGCACACCTACACCCTTTGAAATTTCCTATGACAAGACTAACTTCACTGAAACCCACTAAATAATAAATGCAACTACTACACTTTTAGAAAGATATTGGGCAAACAAAACACAACAGCTGGATTTCCTGACTTTCATCTGTTTGTTATGAGTTGTGAAACAGTTCCCATTAGTCTGATACCATAACTTAATAGCCTTCAGTAAAACTAGACTCTGAAATCACTTGCCACACTTACCAGAGATGACACTGGTCCTTGATAATGTGAATGTTCTCTGACGCATAAAGTTAACTTTATTAATAAACACACTTCTGGTTCAGTGATTCTGTCCTGAAAAAAAATAGAGGCTGTTGATAAAGACACTGAACAAAAAAGGTCCCAGCCCCATAGTATTCTGCTTGCCAAAGATGTCGAGTGTGACCCACTAACCACTACTCTTGGGGCCCAATAATCCACCCAGTTTTTTACTCATCTGATTGTCTAGTCCTCCAGACTGCAACAGCTCTGCTAAAGACAATATAAATCTCAGAAGGCAATAAACCTATTGGGTTATATTTATAAATATAATTTATATTTGGGGTATATTTATAAATATAATTTACCCTTAGTAAATCCATGCTGACTCTTCCCAGTCACTTTTCCCTTCCGCATGTGCCCTGAAATGACCTCCAAGAGGACTTGCTCCAAGATGTTCCCAAGAGCTGTGGTGAGGCTGATGGCCCAAAGATCCCCAGATCATCCTTTTGGCCTTTATTTTGAATATATGGGCAACATTTTTCCTCCTCCACGCATTGAGAAATCCCTGGATCTCCACAGTCTGTCAAAGATTGTAAATAGCAATCTTGCCAGCACACTAGTTTTCTCCACAGTCATACATGCAGTTTCACCCAACTGAGTTTCCTGTGGAAGTTAAGCATGTACTAGAAATTAAACAGAAGGTTAGCAGCAGCAGGTTGAATACATAGAAGAGCAATAGAACATTAGTACTACCCAGGATTATATTCTCAAACCCATTAGACTTACAAGTCATATAACTGATTCATTTTCATAGTTGTCATAACAATCCAAGAAAAACTCAATGGGAAAATGATAGCAATGTGAGTCACAATTCTCTCTCATGATAACAAATCAGGCAAGTAGGTATGTTTGACATTTGCTGCCTTCTAATTTCAGAACAAACTGCTAGAGGCAAAAAATATATTAAACTAAAAATTAAACTTTCCTTCAGTCACTAAGGTATTAAATCACTCACAGCTATCGAAATCCTATGTTCTTAAAAAAAAAAAAATTGTTAGACAGTAGTAACATATGGCTTATCCAAATGCTACCAATAGGTACGAAAGAGACTGCAGAATGGCTTGGGTTGGATGGGACCTCAAAGTTCATCTAGTTCCAACACCCCTGTCGTGGGCAAGGACACCTGCTATTAGACCAGGTTCCTTCATGACCCATCCAAACAGGCCTTGAACAATTCAGTGATGAGGCATCCACAACTGCTCTGGGCAACTGGTCCCAGTGTTTTACCATCCTCACAGTGAAGAATTTCTTCCTAATATCCAATCTAAACCTATTCCCTTTCAGTTTGGAGCCATTCCTCCTTGTCCTGTCACTACATACCCTTGTCAAAAGCCCCTCTCCTGCTCTGTTGTAGGACTCCCTCAGCTACTGAAAGGCTGCTATTTGGTCACCTCCAGAGCTTCCCTTTTCCAGGCTGAACAACCCCAGTTCTCTCAGCCTTTCCTTGCAGGAGAGATTTTCCATTCCTCTAATCATCTTGGTATCCCTCTTCTAGACTCACTCCAATAGATCCATGTCCTTCCTGTGCTGGGACCTCGGAGGTGCATGCAGCACTCCAGGTAGGGTCTCACCAGAGCAGAGGAGCTTGATCACCTCCCTCAACCCACTGGCCACACTTCTTTTGATGGATCCCAGAACAAGGTTGGCTTTCTAGGCTGGATGTTCTCACTGATGGCTCACATTCAGCCTCACATCCACCAGCAACCCTAAGTCATTCTCGCAAGGGCTGCTCTTGATCTGCGTACTGATACTCAACCAAGGTCCTCCCTCCTGTCCTTTTATAAAATGGGTACAAAACTTCCCTTTTTCCAGTCACCTGTTACTTCATCTGATGACTGGGGCTTTTCAAATATTATGGAATTGTCTTGGCAACTATGTCAACTATGTCCCTCAAGACTCTGGGTCCTGAACACTTATTATGTACCTTCAGGGTCTTCAGGTGACCTCTACTGATCTTTACTTACAGTGGGAAGCACTTCCTCCCCCAGCCCCCACCCTGCTCTCCATGCACTCAAGAAGTGTGGGGAGAGAGGTTGCCATTAAATACTGAGACAAAAATTGTTGAGCATCTGAGTCATGTGATATTCAGATATTATCACAATATATGTAACATTAACTGTTTGGGGTTTTTTCTCTCTTTTACTTTCTTTCATTTTTCATTTTCTTTAACTATAGAAAGAAATCAATGGGACAAATAATGAACCCTGATCATGCTGAACAATCGTCATGGGTTTGTTGACTACTGAATGACTTACCTTTTAAAGAAAAAAAGATAAAAAGTGTACACTACTAAAACAGTTTACTTCCTTTGGAACCATAGGATTGTATTTTCTTTCTTGCTAAGTCCCAGCTGCAGAAAACTATCAGGATACAACCGAAGTTTCACTCCTGACATGATAATGTTATCACGTTCTGCTATGTCTTGTAAATAGAGAGTAGCAGCAGTGCTTCAGCAAATTTACACTGGAGTTACATAGAGTCAACTTAGAATTTGGTTCCAGACCTGCAGTATTGACTCAGATCTCGTTAGATCAATCAATCAATAAGATGGCCATCTTTTCTGACTTAAAATCTTGTCTAGCTGGGAGGCAGTATGGATACTCCCTACCTCAGAGATAGAAATGAAGGAGACTCTCCAAGACACAGCTTGGCGATAAGATGCTTAGCTGGATACAGAACCAGATTATAGAGTGACACCATAGTGTAAGTCTTACCAGACATGTGGCCACATTTCATTTCTTTACTGAGGCAAGGATTTAACAGCAGATTATCTTTTTTTTGTAGCCTCACTATCAATTGTGATTTAACAGCCCTTACATCTGACCTACTTTTCCACCATCACACAAAGTACTGTGATCACTGCATGAAAATAGTGGCTTAAACTATATGTTCATAGTGGCATAAAGTGTACATTCAACCAGCCAGCACTTCTTCTGTTTGCTGGGCTAAGCAGAATTGTTGCAAAGGTTTAGTACTTGACTCACCTCCCCTCATCCCCTCATCTTAAAAAAAAAAAATCAAATCCCAAAACAACCAAACTTGGAACAGATTTTTCAGAGAAAAACATCACACTCCTTGTCATAGTCATAAAAGAATTTGTAAGCATACTAAAAAGTTATGCACCACAAGCATTCTTTGAGTGTTAAATCTAGAAGTTCTCCTGTGGCTTTCTGGTTCTCTGCCAAACATTCTTTAATTTCAGGGATGTCTCACAGAGTGCAACAGACAATGGTCTAAACTCTGGGAGTATGGCGTATATGCCAAGTACACTATACTACCCCAGGAGGAATTAATTCAATTTGCCTTCATTTGATTCTAATCATACATTCATCTGTTAGTTGTGCCACTGAGTACCTGCAGCTTACATTTTTAATTAACAACACTGTTATAGCTGTAACTAGGGGAATATCAAAAGTGCATTCACAATTCAGTTGAACTTTATATCCTTTTTTAATTTTACAGAACACACTGTGCCACTCAATTTTTATAGTACATGAATCATATTCTCTACATTTGCATCTTTACCTAGATATAAACCACAGCACTAATATAAAAACTTATATACTACATAATAATAGGGATATACTATATACAATTTAACAAGGGCAAATTCTGGATTCTGCTCCTGGTTATGTATATAGACTGGAGAATAAGAGGTTGGAGACCAATGCCATGGGAAGGGACCTGGGGGTCCTGGTTTGTGGGAAGTTGAAGATCACCAGCAGTGCCCTGGCAGCCAGGAAGGCCAACCCTGCCCTGGGGGTCACCAGGAAAGGGAGGGGATTGTCCTGTTCTGCTCTGCACTGGGGCAACCTCACCTGGAGTGCTGGGAGAGTTTTAGGTGCCACAATGTAAGAAAGGTATAAAGCCATTAGAGAGTGTTCAAAGGTGGGCAACAAAGATGGTGAAGAGTCTTGAGGGGAAGCCGTATGAGGAGCAGCTGAGGTCACTTGGTCTGTTCAGGCTGGAGAAGAGGAGACTGAGGGGAGACCTCATCAAGTCTACAACTTCTTGATGAGGGGAAGAGACACTGATCTCTTCTGTGGTGACCAGTGACAGAACCCAAGGGAATGGCCTGAAGTTGTGTCAGGGAAAATTTAGGCTGGATATTAAAAAAATGCTCTTCCCCCAGAGGGTGGCTGAGCAATAGAACAGGCTCCCCAGGGAAGCAGTCACAGCACCAAGCCTGACAGGGTTCAAGAAGCACCTGGGCAATGCTCTCAGGCAYATGTTGTGACTCCTGGAGTGTCCTGCAGGGGGCCAGGAGCTGGACTTGATCTTGATGGGTTCTTTCCAACTCAGCATATTCTATGATTCTATAAACTTTACCAAAACAACATATACAAAATAAACCTAAAGTTTTAGATATGTCACAATACAAACTTAGTTGCATCTGGCTATTCTGAAAAACAAAGTATTGTAAAATTATTTTGAATATGACAAAAAGAATAACTTCATTCTAAAACTTCTGTGTTTCCTCAGAAGACTACTCCTTCTGAAGTAATCATTCTTCCTCCTTTTAAGTCTGTTCTTCAACTACTCACCTCAAATTCTGCAGCAAAGGGTATCTCTGGACAAAGTCAGAGCAAACCAGGAAGAGCATAGAACACTCTCTTACAGAGGAAGAAAAGAAAAGTATGTTCTGTTTCTATTCTACCCATAAAATGAATTTTCCTTTGTTATGTAACTGAAATAAGAGTCTCACTGATAAAATGTAATGTGTATTCATAATAAATAACTTCTTGTCATTGAAAATGGTATGTTTTTATTTGTAATGTAATCAACTATGGGTAATTATGTCTCAAGAGCAAATATTACTGCTTGCATATTTTATGTATAAATATTTATTATGATGGATGCTGAATATTGTTTCAGATTTTTTTTTATATTATTAATAAAGAACAAAGCTCTAAAAGCCATTGCTTTAAAATGAATGATGCAATACAACTGCAGGCTAAGTATTCCATTGTGATACTCCAATAAAAAATAGTAGGAGTTCATTTCTGACCAAGAACAACAAAGAAACAATAATGCTTGTTAAGACAAGTACAGGTAAGAAAAAAATGTAAGAAAAGAAGGTAAGAAAAGTTACCAAACTAGTGAGAAAAAAAATAGTGATTTAGGTCAGGAAGTCATAGGTCAGGAAGTCATCTTTGTGGTATCATAAACATGTAATTTCAGTTTTTCAACTGCTCTGACTTATTCAGCTACATCCATGAAAATGCTGTGTGGATTCATGGTCAAATACATCACTGCCAGAGAATTAGTGTTTCTGACTCTGCAGTCGTGGAGCAGTCACATTTGCTGAGGCTTCAGGTTGGTTAGCCTAAAATGCAGAGGCCCACCTGTAACTGGGATTAGTGCAGAGAACTGCACTRCAGCTGGGCTCTGGAACCGTTAGCAATCCCATTTGGATGACCAGTTGTCTGGTCACTGAGACTTCAACAACTGTAGTTTGGAGGTGGGAAGTCCAAAGAAAGTTGTTCTGACAGCCGATCCCAGAGGTCCTTAATAGCATTTCAATGAGACTTGGCCCTTCAAACATGCCTGCGGATATTTAAGTAGACCTTACACATTTAAGTATATAGACTTTACTTATTTAAATACGCCTTAAGAGACAAACAACACTGTTTAATGGTTAACTGAAGTGGTGACCCCCTTAAAAAAATTACTTTCACAATTTTGTATTGAATGTGGAGACAGTTTAGTTCCACCAGAGGGACTGTTGCTGGAAGAACTTTTGATCTATCTTTATGTGGTGTATCCAAAATTACACAGAAAACTTGTAGCAGAGAAAGAAATTGAGACAAAGATATGGAAATAGCTGCTTAGCATCAACAAAACCTTCTTCTCTAAAAGGGTATGGTACTTTTCTGGGAAGGCAAAAAACACTRTCTTGCACCTTTCCCACGTGTTTTTCTTCAAAGGCATTTAGGAAGTGAATGAACACGAAAGTGTGTTSTTCACTACAAATTCATCAACTTAACAGATCAAAATTGCCTAATTTGTGTCTACTGTGTAAACACTGAAGTGTTTAAATATTGAAAAGGCATACTTTGGGATGCTAATTTGAATTCTATAGGAATTAAAATTAAAATGCTATTTCAGATTTTCCTTGTTCTGAAAAAAACTGTTGTGAAAAAAATTCATTACAAAACATATGGTAAATACATCCTAGATATAGTCCTTCATGTCGTTTCATTAGGAAATATTAATCTTCTTTGCTCTCTGCTAGTATGCTGTCCTTCTCCCTATCAATGAGCTTAAGACAGATGCAAGCATTAATGGGGCAATTTTAAGAATTCAAGACACACTAGGAAAGGAACAGATTCATACAATGATATTTCTCTGCCATAAGTGCATAATTTAAGGAAATATGAGTGTTTCTGCTGCAGTTTACAACCTGTGAAAAGGGAAAACTAGCTGCCTGTTCTTCTGWTCAACAGTACCCAACAAAGTCTGAGTCAGCACTTGGACTTCTCATGCACATTTATAGTCTTASTCTACTTAAAAAAAATCCTGAAAACCAAAAACCAATTTTGTTCTGGCCTCTTTATCCCAATCTCTTTTATGCAGAAGATAAATACAGTAATAGTCAAATCTACAAGTTTGAAATAAAATAATAGGTTTAAAAAATTAAAGAATATTCTACGTTGGAACAGACTAATCAGGWTCATCAAGTCCAACTCCTGATCCATGTAGGACCCCACAAGAATCCCACCACATTCCTGAGAACMTTATCCAAACACTTTTCGGACTCTGTCTGGCTTGGTGCTGTGACCACTTCCCTGGAAACCCTGTTCCAGTGCTCAGCCACCCTCTGGATGAAGAACTTTTTTCTAATATCCAACCTAAACCTCCAATGAATCAGCTTCATGTTGTTTTGTCAAGTCCTATCGTGGGTGACAGGGGTGAAGACACCAGTGTYGGCCCCTCTGATTCCTTTTGTGAGGATGTCAAAGACCACAATGAGGTCTCCCCTCAGTCTCCTCTTCTCCAGGCTGAACCTCAAGTGATCTCAGCTGGTCCCCATAGAGTTTCAACTCTAGACCCTTCACCATCCTTTTTGCCCTCCCTTGGACACCCTCTAATAACCTAATGTCTTTCTTATATTGTAGCACCCGAAACTGCCCCCAGCACTGGAGGCAAGGCTGCCTCAGTGCAGAGCAGGACAATCCCCTCCCTTGCCCAGCTGTACCTGATGCACCCCAAAACATGGCTGGCCATCCTGGCTGCCAGGGGTATTATATATAAAATAGATAKATATATATATTTTTGATATATATAGTATAATATAATTGATATTTATATTTGAAGTAATTTTCAACTGAGATGAAATGGATTCTAATGATATGAGTACAAAATAGTAAAGGCACTTATTAGGTTTATATTAAGCCTATGTCTGCGGGACAGTCATGATTTCTACTTCTSATAATTTTGAGTTGATTTGTTTTGTTACAGTTTTACTGTGTAAATTAGATATTTTCAGAAAAGTCTAAGTTAAAGGGTAAACTAGGTTACTAGTTACTATATACTATTACTAYATACTCAATGGTCTGCAAAATTTGGGGTTGAGTGCTTTAATGATTTAAAGTTTCTTTAGTTAAGAGAAAAAAATCAATTCACAAAAGACAGTTCCATGGACAGAAAATAAACTATCATAAGCCACTCTTTATCTTCTGASTTAGATTTCAACTAAATAATTCAAAATCTTCTGTATTTGAGGTTAACTTCAAGAGACATTCTTTTACAAAATGTTGCCATTTACCTAATCTACAGCTTTAAATATGATCTTGGTTTCTATTGTCCTTGATTTTTATGCTATGAGTCAGAAATATAATATTTTTTTTCCTAAAGGTAGTGTCAGTCAGAACAGGTTTAACCTATCCCTGACTGTATTGAAGTGATCTCACTCGTGAGTCTGTGAGCTGAAACAGACAGGCAAGCTTATGGGAAAAGCTGCTTGCTATATGCAAAAATTATATGGCTGCTGTTGAGTATCAAAGTCTTTAAAAACGTGTGAGTCCAAAAATTATGTTAAAAGAATCTGTGGGTGCTTCTGKCAACCTGTGATTACTACTACCCATTTCCTGAGGCACCTATTCATGTTTTTGGCATATATCTCTTCGTCTGAAGYCTTCTGGCATCCCTGTTTCCTATCCTCATGCTCAGAGAGGTGGAAGAARTGGCTTATAATAGGAAGGATTCATCTATAAGGGATGACATTTTAGAAATTTGTCTGGGAAGCACAGAAATCATGAGAAGCTGCAGGCATTTAAAAGYTCGCAGGAAGAACAAAAAGAAAACAGCAGTGTTGGAGAAAGACTAGGAGATGACACTGATCTTGAGATGACCTCAAGAGCTTGCCAGATTCCCAGCTTCCTTAGAACTGCAGTATCTCTCTATGGGGTACAGTCTACCAGCCAACATAAATGCTGTGGAGAAGAGAATACACTGTCAGTATAGCTGCAGTGATATATAAAGCCTTGACATCTTTATATTGCTGCTTCATGTGCCTGATGTGGCCTCACAGATTTTGTACTGTGACTGTCATTGATGCAATCTTAAACTAAACAGCAGCATCTATGGTATACATCATACCCAGTATTTTCTATGGCAGAGTAGATCAATTATTCAAAGCAAATTACTGTTTCTGCATAAGAAAAAGATTGCAGGTGGCTCRCAGGCCAGTTGGAAGGATATTTTGATGGAGGTGTGAAGCAGCAATGTAATCTTAACTTTTCTTCTAATCCCTCATATGTTACATAGGATAATAAATAGGTTTAAAAACAGATCAAGATTCAGTAAGACACAAATCAGTAACTTAGCAAACTGAGAAAAAACTGCAGGCAGCATACATTCATTTTAATTTTAATTATGATAGTAGGAAGTAAATGAATACAATTCCAGAGAATTTCAGGCTGGATCATTATCTATTTAATAGCTAAAAGAAATACCTATTAGCAATATATACATAATTATTGTGTAAAAATAGATCCATAACAATAATTTTATATTTATGACAACTGCCCCCAGCACTGGAGGTGAGGCTGCCMCAGCTCAGAGCAGAGCAGGGCAATCCCCTCCCTTTGCCCAGCTGGTCATGCCGTGCCTGATGCCCCCCAGGACAGGGTTGGCCCTCCTGGCTGCCAGGGCACTGCTGGCTCATCTTCAACTTGCCATYGAACAGGACCTCCACAGCCCTTTCTGCAGCACTCAGCAGACTGTGCTTTCCCAATCTGTCCATACATTCATGGTTCTCGGTTCCAGCTGTGGAATCTGGCACCTACCCTTGTTAAACTTCATGTGGTTGGTAGTTSCTGAGCCCTCTAATTTGTTGAGGTCTCTGCAGGACCTCTCTGACTTTAAGAGAATCAACAGCTCCTCCCAGTTTATTATTTTCAGCAAATTGTCTTGGTATTCCTTTGAGTTTTGCATCCAAATCATATCTGAAGATGTTAAAGAGCACAGGGCCTAAAATGGAGCCCTGAGGAACCCCACTGATGACTGCCTGCCAGACTTGGCAGAACCCTATTCACTATAACTCTTTGTGTTTCACCCATRAGTCAGTTGCACGCCCACCATATGATGTGTTTTTACAGCTGTTTGCTGGACATTTCTCCAGAAGGATCCTGTGAGAGACAATATCAAAAGATTTGGTGAAATCCAAAAAT
This sequence comes from Mixornis gularis, assembly GCA_003546035.1. Classification (NCBI taxonomy): domain Eukaryota; kingdom Metazoa; phylum Chordata; class Aves; order Passeriformes; family Timaliidae; genus Mixornis; species Mixornis gularis. Next base: position 1,129,917 of record QVAJ01000025.1, on the reverse strand, counting down.
ATTGCATMTTTCTTCTTTCTATCTATCCACAGAGGTCACTTATCCACTTCTGGTCATTAAGAAAACTCAGCATCAGTACAACTGGCAATTTCCCAGATAGGCAACTCTTTTTAGACATCAGACTTCTTTTGAAAGAGATAGGAGCTGTTATATTTTTAGAAAGATAATGAACACTTAACAAGATAATAACCAGAAAGGAAAATTAATTAGTAAATACAAGTTGCAAGTTAACATATCTGTAGAAAATTTTCAATGGAATTTCCATCCCTAGTAGTGATGAAGGTGACATTTTTAACATCTTATCTAATTAGGGTTGATCTTAACTGGATTGTCTGCTGTTCCATGAAGTGCACTTAAATCTACCACATGCTTCTTTCACAATGTGCAGCTCGACATTATCAGCATCCTGCAGATAAGAACCATACTTTAAAAAATAATAATGAAAAGTATTAATGTTAATGTTTATGTTACTATATATGTATATATTTATAGTTTTTATTTTCATCTTCTACATTATGATCCTTAAAAGGATAATGCAGAAAATACGGGTTCTAGGATACTATAATGAAAGTTCAGGTAATGGGAGAGTTTAACTGAGTCCAAATCATTGTTCCCCCACTTTTCTTTTGGATGACAGGGTTCTCTATGACACACCGTAAACTATAAAGTAACATCCATTTCTTCTTCTTTGAATTAAAATGAAAACAGAGTAATGAYGTATTTTGTGTCTGAATTACATTGGGAAGGGAAAGTGGAAGAGATGAATAGTCAGTTTATCCTAAATAAGGAAAAAACTCCAAGGAGCAACGGCATAGCAGTTTTGTCTTTTCAAAGCAGGCACAGTAACATGGGCAGATGCTTTGCTGAGTTTTCCTACAAGAATAACAAAAGCAGCAGGATTGCACTGTCTGTGGATTTCTTTTTTTTCTATAAGATTGGAATTGCTATTCTCTTTAAAACATAATTAGTTCTCTTTATCAGATGTGATGATATTATGACAAATATCTAATGAAATACTGGGAAAATCCATGCACATTGACATGAAGGCTGTGATTTTTCAAGGAACTCCCTGGAGACAGATTTCAAGAAAACCTTAGGAAATTCACTGTCTGAGGTGTCTTGCAAGTCCTGCTGATCTTCATGTGAGCTGTAGAACTATGTAGGTCCTCTAGAACAACAAAGGAATTTTATTTTTTTTTAACAGAACTGGCAGTTTTCACTCCCAGATGGTACGTACTTCACAGTACAGATGAAAGCATGCTATTAAAGACAATTCTTATGGATTTCCTTTTCTTAAAACTTCAATAGACGACTGAAAAAAAAATTAGTGTTTTAGCTCACTGAAAAATATTTGTTTTATTCATCAAGGGCATTTATTTGTCCTGGGTAACCCAATAGAYGTGTATCATATTCTATATATTTCCTATGCCAACCTGCCCAAGATCATCACTGTCTCTTTCAGACCATGGGACTGGAAGGAGAAGTGGGATGTGTTACCCCAGGTTAATGGAGGTGGTTGGCCCAGGATAGCTTTAAAAGAGAGGGAACAGACACCCAGAGGGATCATCTGTACTCCCCAGGCCTTCGGAGTRGAGGCTGCATTGCATGCATGAATACTGCATTAAAATAATATCAAAAGATCACACCTTTCCACTTAGAATCATTGTAAAAAATATCAGTTTCTCTACATCAGTATTTTAGAGTGTGTTTTCTAAACACAGTGGGAGGTGACATGACTTCAGAACAACCAACAGCTGCTCAGTTCAGTTCTACACTTCAAAGTCAGTTTACTCAATGATTGCTCTGTAGAAAATGGAATCAATGGAAGGGCCTTAGTAGGAAGAATTAAAAACAAGGGCAGATTTGTAATTAATTAGTCTTTGTTAATCATGAAATAATTAACCATTAAATGATTCAATGAAGCTCAAAGATAAAAATAGGAATAATTAACAGTTCTTCTAGTTCTGACCAGAGAACTGAAATTTTTTCATTTATTTATTTTCATTAGCAGTATCTGCYTTCTTTTGCTTATAATGTATATGAAATATCAGCTTGAAAGGACTATGTAAAGTCTCACTCTGTAGAGTGGGCTTTCCTTAGCTTGTTTTAAACTTCCAAAGGCTTTGAAAAAAAATAAGTTTTCCAAAAGTCATCTACAACTGTTTGTAGAAGTTSGAAATCAGAGTTCAAACCCCTTAAACACTATTGTGACAGCATGGGTTTTTACGTCATGATTTTGCTGTACTTCAATGTGCCCAGCACAGAGACAGCTTAATATCCCTTAATTTTTTCTTACTGCACCTTGACATTGCTATTAACTTCTCTATTTGTCTGCTCTATTTATAATCAGGAAGGCAGAGCAAATCAAATGAACTCTTCTTGTCTTTCATTTATATTGTTTAAATATTAWTTACTCGGTAAGAAAACCACATATACTTGTGTTTGGATGATAGAGTTTTCCTCCTTGAAACTTTATTATTCCCATACATATTAATAACACTTCTGGTCTTACTCCTTTTTATCACACAGAAGAAATAAAAGGGGGAAGTAGTTCATCACACATCAAATTTCGATATCAGCTTTGTTTCATACAAAAATCTTTCAGGTAGATCCATTCACACTAGCTTGCTCACTAGTCTGTTGAAATACYCTAAAAAAGCAAGCTAAAGAACTTGGAAATTGGGCACCCCATGGAATGTTAGTAATTCTCATGGCCTTATAAATATTGATAATTACAAAACTGTTCAGCA
>QVAJ01000025.1:1048764-1126551 GCA_003546035.1 Mixornis gularis | reverse complement strand
GGTGCCGGCGGCTGCAGCGGCCCCAGCGCAGGGCCCGGCTGAGCCCCTCAGCCACGGGCGGGCGGGCGAGAGCCCCGGGGAAAGCCTGGGCAAGGGAGGGCAAAACGCTGCCCGGCAGCCAGGGCTGAGCCAGGGGAACCCAGCCACCAACAGCCCTGCCAGCCCCGAGGGGACAGCGGGAGCAGGGACAGAGATCTCCCGGCAGACGTGTTTCTTGGGAGAGAAACTGCCGCTTTGGGAAAGATATTAATCATTTAATGGTCTGTAATAATCTAATCTAGTCTTTGAACCTCTCAAATGAATAACAAGGAAGTGTTAGGCATGCATAAGATTTATGCAATTTCTGTGAGATATCATCAAACTACACGAGCAGAGTTTTTTAAAAGGTGCTGATTCTCACCGCAAATATAAACCTTGGGGAAAATCTACAAGTTCATCCACATTTAAAACAAAAATATGACCAGAGGTTGCTACTATTTGTGACAATTAAATGCTTTGCTGTCACTAGAAGACGAAGGTAAATTAATGTAGAGTAACATTTATTTCACYCTCATGAAATACGGAATTTGCAATATGATATCTCAAATGCATGTGTGATTCAATTTAAGCAATTTAAAAATATGTAAAGGTCCTTTCACCACTAACATATCTTATTTGTTCTAAAACATAGAGTTCTGGTTTTTGCTTTAAGTGCAGCCTAATTCAATATCCTTTTCTATAAAAAATAACTTGTAGAAAGAATTAAAATGAGTATTCAAAGGCCTTGAAGCATAGCAACCTAACCCGCTTTAAAGGCAGCAGTATGCTTTCCTTGAAAACTGTACTTTCCCTTCATGCATTTCCAAATGAAACTCAGCTCCACACTAGCTATTAGTTGAAATATAGATTCACGAGATTTATAAGATATGACTTCACTAAAAACATTTATTGCAACACCAATTACGYTGTATTTTTTTAGAGGAAGAATGATCTCAGTATCAACAAGAAAAAGCAATGCAGAGTTAAAACTACTAAGGAATTCTGTATATTTCAMTATGACAATCTTCTATGACTCTCCAAACAAAGACATTGCACAACTGTTTCTAAAAATAATTCTGAGCAAAGTAATGGGGGCCTCTGTGCTCCCCCAAGATTTCTCAGGTTCTCTTTGTTTCTGGATCCCCTCCACAGCCTCTCTCCTTGTAGTGTCCCTTAAATCTCTTTAGTTTTCCAAGTTATGGGGTTGAATTGAGAATATTTTGGTTGACTGAGTCATTAAACACTGGCAGTCCAGTCTCTCATATGACCAGTGCTTTCAGCTTGTGTTGTTGTGTCCTCATGTACTGTTTCCATTGTCAGTACTATCATCAAGATGATCAGGACACTTCTGGTCATGTYTAGACTTAAGGATCAACAGGTTGTYTGTATAGCTCAGCTTTCTATTTCACTGAGTACACAAAATATATTCAAGGTGATAGTATAGGGTTAAAATGATTTCTGGGGCAGCAAAGCCCAGAACAGAACATTGGGAACAGAACATTGGCTTCACTGCAACCAGGATGTTATTTTCATGGTATTGTTTTACCAAATCAAGTATAACTTTGCCTAGGTAATGGGGAGAGRGGGGATGAGTGTGATTCTTAGTTAAAYATGTAGGCTCTGGAAATAAAGTTAGATATTCTTYWCTAGGTCAGGTGAATCWGTASCTGCATAATCATCATATGATAAATGACATTATTGTTAATTGTAATGTTTGTTTGGTAACCGAATATGATTATTATCTTAAAMAAGAATCATGAGAATCAATGGTTACAAAATTCCTGCTTGGGTAAAATCAATGGAACAAWGTGGGTTTAATGATTGAYATGTATAGAAAGAGTATAAAACCCGYCTATTTCGAACMCATGTTGGAGTYGGATTTGGGTCCTGAACCCCCGATWCCCAGAGCYCTTCAATAAAGCACCGCATATAATCATTCTGTGATTGTGTGTTTYCTACGCTAACAAAGGTTCATTCTGATGTTTGGGAGGAGTTGTTGGTCACATTTTGTCTCCTCTGCTTAAGAGGATGTTGGTTAGAGCTCCAAGCTTTATGCTAACAGCTGAGCTAAAYTGGGTCATGCAAAGGGCTACACAAATGCCCACCTCACCCTCCTCTCCCCAGCTGGGTGTAGTTTCATCCTGTCCCAACAAGTCCTCCTGAGCTGTGCCTAGAGGAGCCACAGGCCAGGAGAAGCAACACCAATGAGGCAAATCTCATTGTAGGTGACCAGGGCAGTAGGTTGGAAAAGCGAGGCTCACAATCACAGCCTAGCTCAGTTCAAGGAAAAAAATTGAACACTTGTGTCCATACAGAGCCCATGAGATGGGGCAAATATTTTGTTCTCACAGCTCTTTCCCAGAGGTCAAGGTCCAACAGCTGCACCAGGTCAGAGCTAGMCTAGAACACAGGTGGTTAAATCCTCAGTAGAGAATGTCTGCAGAGCCTGTTGGCACTCTCAGGGCCCTGCCACTAACTTTACTGTGGAGATAGAGGAAATGTCATCCAGGAGAGAGAGTTTTCCAAATCTCACACAGGAGAACAGAAACAGACATAGGTGTCCTGTATCCTATATTGCCTGAAGCGCTGTGATCCATGGTGAATCTGGTTTATGCTTAAATATATGAGACCAAAAAATTTKATATATGAAGGAAACCATATTTGGAGATGTAGTTAATATATAAAGATGATCACCCACTTCAGGAAACTTAATATGTAACAGCAAAATTATTCAATATAAGACAGCAGGAGACACAGTTTTCCAGAATTAGTGGTGAACAAAAACCTGTGGTGGTGCTTTTAAAAGTTCGGTAATGTTATACAAATGTTTGTAGCACCTGTGGAAATGCTATTTTCTGAGAATGAAGTTGCATCTAAAATAAAAATTCTAGCTGACAACATGTTTTTKAAAAAGAAAATTGTTTTGTTGTTGATGCATGTAAAGATGGAAGACATTTCCCATGTGGGATCAGCACTGAAAAGCATTCAGCTCCCAGATGGGATCAAAACAGGAATATAAGCCTTAAACAAAAAGATTTTATTTTACATTTTCATTTACCAGTGGAACAAATCTTTCTTATATTCTCAACAAATCTTCTCTTATATTCTCAAGATGCATAAAGTTCTATAGGAAATGATAAAGATTTACTAGAACAATGCAGTAATTTTTCCTTTAAAGAAGTAATTTACTGTGATGATGTTATCTGGGTCCTTCCCTCACCTACACCACCATGGCAGAGGAATGAATCACTATAAAGCTCAACATACTACCTGGTAATTCAGACTTAATGTGTTGAGTGTAAGACTGAAGGTCAACAGCTATGACAGTATATAGGCATAAATTATTACTCCATAAATTCACATCTAAGAGAACCTTATTGTATGGCATAAGACTGGGACATGGAAATAAAAAGACCTTTATTGGCACAAATTAGAATGACCACATTTCTTGCAAATTAATGGAGAATTCTGACCTTTTAAAACCTCTRTGAGAGATAGTGAAGCATTTTTTTGCTCTAAATTATGATGACATGACTCTGGATTCACTTCAGAGATACCCTGATGGAGTGGCACACTGCTCAGTATAAATTCTACATGCTGAGAAGTATCTGAAGAAATATAAAGATCAGGAAACCAGATAAAATATTCAGAGCTGAAAATGCTACTGCCTACATAGCAATTGACATRTTTGGCCTTTGTCTAGAATACTCCTAAAAAATAAAAAGTAAAATGAGATCTCATATTGTTATAAAAATAGTATAATTAAAGCCCCTTGACTTGTGTAAAGAGATTCAATTCATTAGTCTCAATTAATTTTAATATTTCCTGTGTCCCTGTTGATAATATATATAATAGAATAATCCATGGTATTTTTATATCCATTTAAGGTTTTTTTGAGTGTTGTGGTATCTTCTTTTTCTATTCCACTCCGTAGTATTAATATACCAATAGGCCTTGATTGTATTCACTTTCATGTTTTTAACTGTACTCCACTGAAAGCTGTTAGATARTAAAAGAAACTTATGTACCAACTTGGTTTTGACAAGTAAGATTTACACTCCCTTTCTTTGAAGAAGGAACAGAAYATTTGTAACAAAATGCTGATCCTTGGCAACAGATGATGCTTTTTTATTGACTCTACCTGGGCTGAAAATGGCTGAAAAGTGCAGGTGTCTGCTGCCTTAGTCTCCCAGAAAAGGAAGAAGCACTACATTTGAGAAGGGACAAAGGTATATTCAGTATCCAGTATATTCAGTATTCTTTCCTTGGACTTCTGAAAACAGTCTACAGCATTCAAATCTGGCTATTGTCTGAAAAAGAAGTCACCCAAGGCCTGAGTCCTGACAGACCTATGAACTTCTGCTATCAAGCAATGTGGTGCCCTTAGGGCTGGACTTATTAGAGCCTCGTTTTGCTTTTCTGATAGTCCAACAGTAGCATTACATATAGACCTTCCAAAAGTGACTGACATCTGGAATTTTGCTTCTTCTGGCAATGAATCCTCTGGCCGGTGGACTATGATGGCTATAAATGCACAACAGACTGGATCATGCACCACTAGAGGAATCTGTGCCCCCTGGTGACTATGAGCCTAGCTCCTAGAATGGTATTCAGCTCTATATCCAGACACACGAGTTTTAGTACATACAATATAAGTTTTAGCAGGCTAGCTGTTTGTTACAGATGCAGATCTTGTCAACTGTGGACAACGGGGAGTTGCTTATCTCACCCTAACTTAAATGTCTATATTTGACCAGTTCTCTTTGCTTGACTGACTGTGTTAACTCTCCATTGCTGTTGGACTGCMGCAGGAGCTTAGACAGAATTAGCTGGCATGCAATTGTCTGCACTGCAGACACATAAACATAAGCGATGGAATCTTGATCTCAGCCACTTTGTTTCACTCAATATTGGCCACCACCTACAAAAAAGACAAAATTAATTGAATTATCTCTCAGGCAGGGTAGACTAGGGAACAGAGCAAATATTGAACTACTCTCTGTTTTAAATATGACATGATTTTTTTTTACAATTTTGTGTAAACCAAAAGTGTTTTCTGAACACTGAGGTGGTATAGTTTTATTGACATAAGTAAGAGACTATCATGCACAAGAAAAACTGATAATATATTTTCTATTCTGTAGCAATGCTTAAACTAAGAATTGTTCTCTTGTAATTTCTGCTTTCTAAGATGCTTAAGCTGTTCCCTAAACAATCAATATTGCCCCCAAAAGAACTTGTGCCAGTGAAACTGAAGCTATTCTTTATATATGGGAACACAAATTTATAGTTTAACTCAGTAACATTTACTGCAAATTTGTAATTAAGAAAGTGATCTTAGTTGTTCTCTTTGAAACAGTGAAAGATCTAAGAATCTGCCTGACACATTTCTCATGGAACATATTTTGACTTTTTTGTCTAAATGGATTGAAATGTTATATCCCTCAGCATTCATATATGTGGTTTCAACGGGAGACTTTCAGTTAAGTGGTGCCATAGTTTTAAAAGCATAGGTTTCAAAAGTGGGATAGTGGGACGAGAGATTAAGTTCCTCAGACACACAGCATGGAATGTGTCTGTTACACTTAATTTTTGACTTTTTGAATTTTTGCTCAGTGATATTAAAYAGCACATCAATCTTTCCAGCAGTCCTGYCTGTGCACAAGGATCTGTGTGTAAATATCTGAACCTATTCCAATATTATAGTGTACAATGTTAACAGAAGAATATTCATCTTCCCAGTAGCTGTTTTGGAACATTTAATTATCTGCTGCAATACAGATTTCCTCTGCAGCTTTGGGCAAGACACTATCTCTATGCTTTAATGTGCTACTTGTAAAAGGGAAATCATATTTCTTTCCTGCAGAGTAATTACGAGGCATCAAAACTGCAAGACTCACTGAGGACATTTATACATGTCTGATCTATAGGTACCTGACACTTCCCAACATAGCATACACTCTACAGGGAAGAAAAAATAAAGTTATAATGCACTTTATAAACAGCTTTATATCTCATCTTTAGTGGTTAAGTTCATCTTCTCAAAATTCAGTTATGACAGATTTTTAATGTGATTTCTTATGTTCAATAACACGTTTCAGAAAAAAACAAAAAGAAAAAAAACCCCAAAAACTACCAAAACCCCCAGATTTCTGTCTGGGTTGTCATCAAGGTTAAGAATTTAAATGCAATGATGCAGACTTTTATGATGAAAAACCTTAAATACTTCCGAGCATTGAAAGACTCTCTGAGCAATTGGACTTTGAAAGGGCGCACAAGAGGAATGCTTTTAGAAAAGGATTTCACAGCTATTTCCTCAATACAAACAAAATAATATGAAAACGTATTCCAGGTACTGGAATAGCTTACAAGGATAGATTCAAATCTGCAAACACATTTCACATTCAGGACTGCACATAGACATACTACAGCAATCTATATGAATAGCCACTTAGGAATGAGGATAGAAAGATATGCTGTAAGAAAATTAATCCCTGGTGAATATTCCTAGGGTGTTTCTTGCTGTCATACCAACACACAGAGCTATCTTCTTAACTTCTGTATATCAAGACCATCCAGCTACTTTTTCCTTTCACATCACAAGTTCCCCMTTCTTGTTTCTCATTCTGTGGTATCCCACAGTTTTTCTATAGTTTTGCCTTCTTTCCCTTTATCTTTGCTTCTAGCTCTTGCATTTATTATTCTCTTYCCACCCCACATTGGAGATGAGGTTATTTTTGATGCTTCTCCAGCACATTCCATTGACACAATCAAAAGCTAGACTGAACTTTAGATAGAGTTCAGCAGGGAATCTGTGTCAATAGAGAAGTTCTGCTAAATTCTTGCATCCCTGAAATGTTACGTTTCTATGTAAATCTGRAGCACCTGTTTAGACAGAGCATTGTTTTGGTGAATTAATTTACCAAGTTCTTAGAAATGTGATTATCCATGTACTCACTTGATACTTAATTTATCTAAGCAACTSAAAGGGATATTTTATAATGAAAAAYGTCAAAMAGACTTTGAARCAGACATTATTTRCTACYCTTTCTTCTAAGATAARGCAGTATGCAATATGCACTTAAWAACTTTACTTTTAGGGAATTATGCCCTATGCAGACAGAGGTAGGAGTGTCAGCTCACTGAGGACTGAGTACACAGACCAGAAGCATGTGTTGTTGAWTGGAGTGCCCAAGACTGCATGTAGCCACAAAGCAGACTGAAAGCTTCGTCTGTTTTGAAAAAGAAAGAAGCAAAACCAACCAGAAGATACTACTGACAATAAAGATTCCAGATTCCAATATTACATTTTATAGTACATTTATATTGCTAAAAAAAACAGCTATTCAGTTGCTCAAAATTTATGAAAATCTGTCTGTTGATTAAAAATCTGTATGTGACTCCTTGAAAATACTTGTGGGAAATCCATCAGAAAGTCACTTGTGGTTTGTTGAGGTTGGATGTGTTTTAATTTTAGGAACACTGAGATGAAGTTTACACTACAGCAGTGAAGGAACAAACTTTTTTTAATTTTAAAATTTGATTCTATTATATACGTTTTGTATAAAGATCAGGGATTGGCTACACAGAACGCTACTTTTGAACTTGGATGGTGGACATCACCATCAATCATTTCTTCTCTCAGAGGAGAAGTATGTAAACATTTTGAAAGTAGACATTGTTTACATGAAGCTGCGTGAGAAAGTTCTTTACTAAGATAAAAAGACAGAAAGCTTAGAGCAACAGTCACTCTTTGTTTGGGAGATTGTGTCTAATAGATTTTGTTTAGTTCCTCAAGAGTAGTGAAGCTTTTATCTGTTTGACAGTGTTGTCATCACTCAGTCAGGTTCTAATAAAAAAATATTTTCAAGGTACTCCATTCAATCAAGACAAACTATTCTTGCCTATGCTTTCATCACAAGCAATTGATTTCTCTTTATTCCAAACTTCCTTCTAATGACTTTCATTATATAAGGTGAAGTATACATGCATCAGGCAGTCTGTTCATCAAGGTTTTTTTTTCATTCTCCTTTTTTGCTGCCAAACTGTCAATCCATTAGTTTTCAGGTTTGAAACTTTGCTTACTGAAGTTAATGTATCTCCTTAGTCATCAGATTTACTTCTCACTCGCATATTAGCTCAGTCTCACAGTTCTATGTTCCCTCTCTCTTCTTTCCTCCAGGTCCTTTTTTTCTGAGTTTAATCAGTGATTTCTGGTACATGCAATTTTGGAAATTTTCTTTTCCTGTAATATTGTGTGAAGTTCTTGATTGAGTAAAATCTCCTCAGAGGTGTGTAGATGACCTACATCATAGTAATGAAACTATATCATGTATATCAGAAGGCAGAACCTATCTCCCAATTTTGACATCAGTTTCACTTAATATATAATTCTGAGAAAAGTATTAAGGGTGATAGTGTTAATAATAGCTTTTGCACAGGATTCAGGAAAGGTACTTTCCTGGTACACACATCTTACATGACAGGCAGCACATGCAGACAAAATTCTAACAGAAATTCAATTTTGTTCCAAAATTTTAACTTCAATTGCAAAATCCAAGTTGCTGTACTAATTTTTTTTTCCCCAGAACAAAACAGTAATACCATATGTGTTAGGGTAAATCATATTTCTACAAGGGAGTCATTTAAACATTTGTTAACATATAAATGCACGCCTTAACTTTCAATATTTAGTGCAAACACTGATAAAAATATCTTACACAGAACTAATGTCTCTAGTACTTAAGGAATGGTTTTGGTATAAGAAAGGAATCTGACACTCAAAGGCATCCRACAAATATTTTTTTCACTTAAGGAAAAGGGTTTTGAACACATGGAAAATWTGTTATTTAAAGGGCAATAAGACAGAAGCTAGTCTGCAACAATTACTGTGTTTGAAATTTTTAGTGGCTTTGTACACAAGGGTGAAATTGTTGATGGATAAGKGAAGAGCAACTGATATCATCTACCTGCACCTGTGCCTAGCATTTGACACTGTCTTGCATGACATCCTTGTCTGTAAACTGGAGAGACATGGATTATCCACTTGGTAGATAATAAATTGGCCATGTGGTCACATTTAAAAAATTACAGTCAAATCTCAGTATTGAAGTGGAGAATAGTGATGAGTGGTGTTCCTCAGAAATCTGTATTGGGACCAGTGCTGTTTAATATCTGTGGACAGTGAGATTGAGTGCACCCTCAGCAGATTTATTGACAGTCCCAAAATCTGTTCACTGACATGCTGGAAGGAAGGGATGCCATCCTGAGAGATCTTGACAGGCTTCAGAGACGAGCCTGTGTGAACTTCATGAAGTTCAACAAGGCAAGTGCAACATCCTGCATGTGGGTCAGGGCAATCCSAATCACAAATCCCAAACTGGGCAGAAAATGGTTCAAGAGCAGTTCTGCAGAGAAAGACTTGAATGTGTGATTTGAAAAGAAATTCAACATGACCAGGTAATGTAGGTTTTCAGACCAGAAAGCCAAACATATGTTAAGATGCATCAAAAGAAACCTGACTAACAGGTCAAGGGAGGTGATTCAGTCTCTCTACTCTCCATTTGGAGTACTGTGTTCAGCTTTGGGGCCACCAGCATAAGAGGGATGTGGATTATCTTGGAATGAGTCCAGAGGAAAGCCATGAAAGTCATCAGAGAGCCACGAAGGCAGAGAGAGTTGGGGAAGTTCAGCTTGGAAAAGAAAAGGCTCTGGGAAGATCTTAGAGCAGCCTTCCAGTACCTGAAAGGGGCCCAAAAGAAAGTTGGAGTTTTGACAAGGGCATGTAGTGACAGAACAAAGGGGAATGGCTTCAAACTGAAAGGGAATAGGCTTACATTTGATATAGTGAAGAAATTTTTACTGTAAGGATGGTGAAGTACTGGACTAGGTTGCCTAGAGAAACTGTGGATGTTCCATCCTTGGAAGTGTTTAGGGCCAGTTTGGATGGGTCATTGAACAACCTGTTCTAGTTGAAGGTGTCTCTGCCCGCAGCAGTGAAGTTGGAACTAAATGGCCTTTGAGGTCCCTTCCAACACAAACCATTCTATGATTTCATGTTTYGATCATATTGAGCCATGACATCAAACTAGGAAATTCTGCTCAGGTTTTCTTTTATGTCTATGTGTTCTTTCTATGGTTTTAATAAGGGCCAAAGTCTGTCTTCTTTKGCCATGCCACAAAAATGACATTTAATGTTAATCTTTATGAAACTACAGTATTAATTGATTCCAGGGCATTCCCTCATAAGATTGAATGAATTTTTAAAACTATAAAAACTGATTGTCTTTGTAATAAATGTAAGTATTTATGGTGCAGCTGCAATGGTGTGCCAGGAAGAGCGAGTTCAATCCTAATTTGCAACAATAACAATGTCAAAATTATTGTCTGGGGACCATTATTCTACTTTTTTCTGTCTATTGTAGTCAGAGGTTACATTTTATTTGCTGCTCAGTAACTTCTTCAATCATTATTAGAAAAGATGATGCTATAAACTATTAATTTTGACCAGCTGAAAGAGTTTCTTTTTAACAACTTCCAATTACTCTTTATTCCACTCTCTACTAGTAGAAGATAATGTATTAATTTCCTTTTATCCCCAGTGATAGCAAGAATCTACTTTAAAGTGCTTAGCAGTTAGAATGAATCATAGTAAAAATGGTGGAGATTCATTAAATTGCTCAATTTATTTCTACATAAAAATATAATTTTTAGGAATAATAKAAAATGACAGAATGGTTTGAGTTGAAAACAGCCTTTAAAGATCATGTAGTTCAGCCATTTGCTATGGCCAGGAACACCACTCACTAGATCAAGTTGCTCAAAGCCCCATCCAGGATGACTTTGAGCCTTTTTGATGATCTGGCATTCACAGCTTCTCTACTGTCTCCACCACCTGTATTTTAAAAAACTTCTTGTTTATGTGAAATCTAAACCTACTCTTAGTTAAAAGGCTGTCTCTAATCATCTCCCTATCTTTCATCATATATTTCAATGTGTCTTCTGGAAAGATCTGTTCCATGATGTTACTGGGCATGGAGGTGAGGTTGACTGATCAATACTTCCCAGAGTCCTCCTCCTTTTTTACCCTTTTTAGAAATAGGTGTAATGATGCATATTTTCAAAATGTGTGAACAAAAAGATTAACTGTTCATAATACACTCATAACCTTAAATCTTTCTCTTGTTCTCAATTTTGAAATGCATTTTTGGATGTCTAATTAGGGTAATACATTTAGAAAAAAAAAAACAAAAAAAAAATCAAATTAAGCATCTGGCTATGGAAAACCTTCAATGATCAACATCTTCATTATGTCAACTTAATTCAATTATGCCTTACATGCTTATTCACAGTCATGTAAGAAAGATGTGAATTATTAGATAGACTCTTTAGCTCCCTGAGATGTCTTTTAATAGTCATCATGTTTCTAAATGCAGTTTTGCTGCTTACTGTTAAAAGTCCCATCAGCAGAATAGCATTTGCATCACAGGTCACATACTCCGCTTCAACTTTGCATGCAGAGTAGCTAGCATACTTGATGAAAACTATTTTAAGTGCAAATGCCTGTCATAAGACATAATGCAACGTGACCAGTGGAATACAAAAAAAACCCCCCATTATTTAAACATATTGTGTTAAAATATTTGGATATCAGCCAATTTATTTGGTAAGATCAGCTCGCTCCTGATTTTGACTTCCATTTATCATAGTATAAATATGGGCAGAGGGGAATGTTTTTTTTGTATTCCACTGGTCACATTGCAGTCAGTTATGTCTCAAAACACTGAGACATTTACTATTTCCAACCATCATCTGCATTCTACTTTTTCAACCCAAAGTCTCATCACTGTTCGAAGTGTGTCTGAGCATTTCAACAGTCTTGTTACTCATGACTTCAGCTAACCTTTGGAGAACATTCCCTATTCTTCCAGCCAGTTAGCTTATATTCATCATGCTCACGGCCAGCCAACCTCTAATGCAGGTGGATTGTGCCCACAAACAACAGCAGACAGGGCAATGGTTGGGGCAGAATCTATTTTGAAGGACACTGTGTCTATACACATGCATATTGGGCTATCAGTCATGCCAAAAAATCTAGATATGACACTTGCATTCTTCACACACACACGTTACATGAATATATCTCTAAATAAAGTCTTTGATATCATAAACCTCACATGATACTTTTTTAGACACAATTGAAAACCCATCAATTTCAGAAGAGTTGAGATTCAAGTTTTCATGTTATCTAGAAAATGGATTTAAGAGGACAAACATTTGAAAATGTAAAGTCTACCTACTAAGCAACAGCTGTAGCCTGAATAATGGTTGCCAAGATGATACGTGTGTCTCTGGAATGTAAATGTATACAATAATAAATTACTAAAATTCTAAAAAGCATAGTTGGCAAAACATGGGGTAAAACATGCTATTTATCATCATAATCAGTCAAAAAGAAAGGTAACACTGACAGATGAGTAAAAGGCATACTACAACTAATTAACAGTCATCTAGAATGCTTTCGAAATTAATCATGCTGAATCCAGCTCTTTTACCTACAGTAAAGAGCTTGGAAATGCAGACTGGCAAGTTATCTTGGGGTTGTATGCCAGGTCTTTGATTTTTTAAAAAAACCAATGACCCTTTGACTGTTTTCATAGTTTGTTAAGTGATAATGAAGCACTGTCAAGCATGTGTATTATGTAGTTGTGTCATGTTTTCTCTGTCTGCTGAGGTTTTTTCCTTTCTTGAACCCTTTCCTTTATGAACAAACCCATATTCTAGTCAAGCAATTGTAGTCATGACTGCATGTAAAAGAACTGCATTTATAGTATATAATTTAAGACTTCTTATTTTAAGTATTGTATTCCAACACAACTCTGGAAGTGGAAAAGAAAGCCCATGATTTTTAGAGGTTCTGGTGAATTACTACGCAAGTTCATGAAAGTCAACTGCTTTGCACAATCTACCCCAATCTTTTTGTCAGCTGGTGTCTTAATATTTCTACGTCCATTGAAGTGATGTGAAGCAAAAAATTATTGTAGAACGCAGTTATAAACTGCACTGTCATATTCATTACACTATTGCAATTGAATAGACATTCACAAATTATGCTATGGTGAACAGGTAAAGAATCAATACATTTCTTCCTTTGTTACAATATCACAAATGGGAACACCAGCTGCATTATTTTGTAGCCAAATAACAAGCTATAAGAAAATGTCTGCTTAACAACAGGACCATGGCATAAGAATGTAATCAGGAATTATTAAACAGACTCTATTTGCCCTTGTTCTGGGTCCTCTATACAGTTAATCAAAATTAATATAGAACAGGAACAATGATTATAAAATATGCTGAGTCAGAGGGGTTCCATCAGAACCATCGTTGGGAGAGGTCTTGCAATGACATCAGCTAGGTCTTTGAGGATTCTTGGATGAATTCTATCAGGCCCCATAGCTTTGTTGGGATGCAGCAGATCCCATACAGATTCAGGATCAACTGGGAATTGATCATTTTCACAGCCATGGGTCCTCCAGCTCAGGGCACTGAAACTTCCTTGGTGTGTTGTCTGTGTTGAAGACAGAGGCAAAGAGAGCATTTGACAGCTCTGCCTTGTCTGTGACCCTATTTGTGAGAGACCAATACTCTTCCTGTAATGGGAAGATGCTATTTCTACACTGCCTTGTGCAGTTAATATATTTGAAAAAATCTCTTTTTATTGACTCCACATTTCTGGCCAGCTTCATCTCCAACCGAGCTTTGGCTGCACAAATTTGCACCCGAGGCTTTACCTTATGCAGAACGCTGTGGGACTGTTTTCTTTCCCTCATAACCATTACAGCTGTGCATTGTCCTGCTCAGAAATACAAGATCTACATAAATGGAGATAAGTCATTCTCAAAACTAAATTAAGATAACTCATTTCTTGGGGGAAAAAAAAAAAAAAGAAAAAAGAAAAAGCTAATAGTACTGAAAACCAACATCAGCACAGTCTAAATACTCCATATGTTCCTGAAGGTCTATTAAAACGTTACTTTATCTCAAGATGGACCAAACCTTTTTGTGAAAAAGTATTAWTAGAAACATCATATAATGAAGAAGGGAAAGCCTACATTTAATTCAAGTCATTCTTCATGTAATCCAGTGAAGATTAAAGTCTTCTTGGCTTTTGGGCCAAATAGCATAAAAAGCTAAGTATTTCATAACCTAAAAAATTATTTTGGAGCCATCCAGTAATATTAATTTGTTAATTTTTGTAACAAAAATAAAAGTTGTAATTTCTTAGAATAAGAAAGATATTCCGTAGATAATCTTTACAGATACTATGTTTTAGGATGTTCAGATTGTTTATAGGGTCTGTGGTACATCCCATGAATCTTTTACATTTTGCCAGTGCAGCAATACACTTCAGGCAGGATTTGAAATCAGTCGCTGAGTAGCACAACCCACTGTGTCAAAGTAATTATTTTTAATGGGTTTATGCATTTTGCATTGTGCTAGCCATTCCTTGTAGTGCTATTGGATTATTAATGCAATAGGAAAGAGGCTATTAATCTCGGTAATAAAATGAACACAGAATGAACAAACTTATGTATAGCAGAAACCATACAGAAGTTAATGGGCCAAATTTAGCATTGGCTTAATTCCACTGAAATTGCTGGAAATAAGCCAGGTCTCAGTCTGAGTTAATGAATTTTGTACCATGTTAGTGAATTTCTGTCATACCTCTGACTTAGTATAATTTATTGTATTTTAAACAACAAACGGCATTCCTTGCTGAGTGCACTACTGATTGTTGTCTCAGCTATTTGTGTAAAAGTCATTGAGATGATACTGAAGTGCTTTTCATCCATGTACACAGTGACAAAGCAAATGTYTAGTGAGATAGGAAAGGGTATTTTATTGAAGTATCAATTATGATGAATAGGAATAAACATTAAATAACTGTAACCACAGATTCTGTGAAAAACTAAATTGTTAATAAAGTTAAAAAACCCACACTCAACTAAACCCTAGAGAAATGGAGCACAACTTTTAACCACTTTATAAAGAATTGTGGCCACTTTATAAAGAATTAATGATCACAYGCTCAACTTTACCTGTGGCAAATAGTAATACATTATGGGAGCAATTTGCATTAAATTAACAGTTAATAAATGGCTAAGGAGTAAAACTTCTGCTTAATTACTTAATAMACAGGCATGAAAACATTTTAAGTGGACTAAACACTTAGTGAACAATCATCTCTTGTGACAAGAGCTGTCTAGATTCTATAGAGGGTAAAAGAAAGTTTCCTGTTTATTCTGTTAAAGGAAAAAAACAATTATATATTTTGTYCCAAATGAATTTTTAATTTGTTCTCTGGACAAGCTGTTCCAGTGGCTCACTACTCTCATGRTAAAAAAATTTTCTTCCTTATATCCAATATAAATCTACTCTCCTTCCATTTAAAAACATTGCCCCTGGTCTTGCCRTTAGATGTCCTAGCAAAAAGGCTTTGTATTTCTTGTAATCTATCCACCTGTAAGTATTCAAAGACCACAGTAAGCTCTTTGTGGAGTCTTCTCTTTTCACGAGACCACATGAGTGGCCTACAGAAGTCCAAGTAAATGACTTTACTAGATCTTCCCTTGTTCAGGGATGCAGTCACTCCATTGTTGAAGGTCGTGATACTCAGGCATGATTTGCCCTTGGTGAAACCATCTTGGCACTCTGTAGTCATCTCCCTGTTTTCCATATGCTTCAACAGGTCTTCCAGGATGACCTGTTTCATGTCACTGGGTCCAAAGATGAGCCTTGCTGATCAGTAGTYCCCAGGGTTCTCCTTATCATCCTTTTTGAAAATGTTTACATTTTCAAATATTTTCAAATATCAATTCACAATATTCCATTTCCTTCAGTCATTGGGAGTGCCACTTGACTGCCCTGACTTTTTAAAAGTCACTCAGCATGCTTTTATGCATCCTGGAGTTTTGCAAACACATATATTTAAAAGATGATCATTTAAAAGATGATCATTTAAAAGATGATCATTTGAAGCAGAAAGTGTGGGAACCATTGTTCTTTTACATTGTCTGGCAAATGTTATCTTCAGTTATTCATATTATTTTTGTTATCTTATAGATAATACAACTTGTGAAAAAAGTTTTTACATATGAAAGGAATTCACGAGTCTTGTGCTCTTTATTGGCATGTTCATAGACAATGCTGCCAAATATGCAGACACACTCATAAACAAAGCTACTTCTTTGCTTCATAGAACAAAACAATTATGTTTGCAATAAATACAGCCAATGACCCTTTACATTGTGAACAGGCAGCTCTGTTTTTTTCAAGGCTGTCAATCTAAATCTTCTTATTAATCTTGCTTTTGCTTATTCAATTACTAACTCAGTTTCACATCATTTCACCTGCTCTTTTAAATTCAATATAATGGAATTTTTATGAATACATTTTTTGTCTTTTTTAAAAAATGTTATTTTCTATTTATCTATTCAATAAGAAATTACATGTAAGTTGAAAGTGCATTTCAGGGAAGATGCAGCCTCTATCAGGCTTCAGATACAGCAATGTTAAATTTCAGATAAAGTTGCAACACATGGTTGCAGGTTTGCAATCCACTACTATCTTTAATGCTATTTATAAAGACGTTATCAAATGCATGAGATTGGTCAGTCTCTTTAATAAGGCCTATTGCTCACTCCTTCAGCTTTATTTCAGGCAACTGATAAGCTACCCATTTTATTTTTATTTTATATAACCAGCTTCATTACTCAAGGGAACATCCTCCTGTGGCACTCTGAGTTTTCTTTGGACTGCAATATGTTACACAGCCATCTGCTTTTGCAGAAAAAGTGTGAGAGTTAATGCATTTTTTAAATAGAATTCCTGCCCAATGCATATACTTGTCTATACCATCTCTCTTCCATCCATCAGTGATTCTCTGAAGTGTGGCACAAATTATTTCCCAGCTTCTGCCTATGTTAAACATATTAGCAGATATAGTTCTCTTGGGGAGATGCCTTTCATGATATTTTATCTGTGTTATTTCCTTTCCTTAAGAAAACACATCAAGTTAAGTTTGTGGCCATACAGCATCAKGACATACAGCACTATGTTTTCAGCATCAAACATCTTGCTAAAACAASCAAAGAATTTATTCCAGAAGACTTAATGTCAACTACAAGACTAGATCTGAAGGCTTATAAACATAATAAGTAGTGTAATTACATTTAAAAAATAGCTATTGAGGTAGTGACCTTTTTTCTGGTGAGAAATTCAAAGATGCAATTCAGTAAGGGTTCATGGTGGGATGTGAGACCTTCCTTTGCTCATGAACTACAATAACAAGTTTGTTTCTCTCCACACTGGGCAGTCCTACTCATAAAACTATTCACAGTTCTATTCAGATTCACTCTCCAGAAAATCCTTTGTGCTACTCTTTTATCCAGTTTTGGGTGCCATGATATAAAAATGACATTAAGCTCTTAAAGAGCATCCACAGGAGGGGAAAGAAGAAGGTGAAAGTCTGGAGGGGAAGCTATAAGTAGCACCTGAGGTCACTTGGTCTGTTTGGCCTGGAGGAGACTGAGGGGAGATCTCATTCCAGCCTTCAGCATCCTCACATGGGGAAACAGAGGGGCAAGTACCAATCTCTTGTGATCAGTGATAGGACTTGAGGAAGCAATATGAAGCTGAGYCAGGGAAAGTTTAGGTTGGATATTAGGAAAACGTTTTTTTCCCCCAAGAGGGTGGTTGAGCACTGGAACAGGCTGCCCCAGAAAACACCAACCGGTCACAGAACCAATCCTGTCAGAGTACAAGAAATATTTGGACTCATGCATGTGATGTGACTTGTGGTCCTGTGCAGAGACAAGTGTTGGACTTTGATGATCCTTGTGGATCCCTTCCAACTCAACATATTTTATGATTTTATGCAAATAAGTTTTTCTGTCACTCTTTCTAGAATCTTAGAATTATGGAATATCTGGGATCTGGAATGGATCTTAAAGACCATCTAGTCCCAATCCCTGTTGCCATATGCARGGACACCTCCCACTAGACAAGGTTGTTCCAGGTTTTATCCAACATGGCTTTTAACACTACCAGTGTTAGGGCTTCAGAAATTTAGTTCAAGATTAACAGTTTCACATGCAACCATCCTCCACACTGAACTGCCACGGCAATGCATTTAAAATTGATATTCCATAAATTAACATTATACAGATATTGTCTGTTTTCTTTGGAGAATCAACATTTTTTACACAGAAAACACACATAACTGATCAGTTTCAAAACATCCTAATTACCACATGCTTATGAATTTATGTTTTTTCTATTATTTACATGTTACAATGCCTTTCTTAAAATGCCAGGAAAACACACTACACTTAAAAGATATTTGAAGTTAAAATCCTTGGTTTACTTCTGCGTGTGCTTTGAACTTCCCTGTTTCTGTATTTCAGTTGAATCCAGTGACAAATTGCACACTTGTCTCATAGGCAAGAAATCATACATCTGTTCACAAAAGAGATAAAAGGAATGGTACAACATTGTAAGTCTTGCCAATTCATCTGAGGTATTAGTGGGATCATCTTTAAAGAGMAAGTGATCATACTAGCTTAGTATTATTTAATCCCTGGAAAAGTCAGGATTTGGAAATACTCACATTCAAGTCCTTTCACTAAAGTCTGATCACATACAGCAGATATTTTTAGTCATTAATGACCTGGCTTGGTTTTAAAACAAATTCTAGATAACAAAATCACTTCAAAGCTACATGGCAAAAGTATGTATGCCAATACAAAAATGAAGCCTATATTTAGAGATCTTTGTATTTATTTAAGCTCCTATTAATTATTCAGAAACTTAACATAAACCTCCAYAAACATCAAAATAATTCTGTCTTTCATTTATCAGTGTCTACAGTTCTTTCATAATATCTATTAAATAGAGAAATGCTGATGCCATTTGAAGAAACAGGCTGATTGTTCTCAATGCAGTTGAAGTAAATAAGAAGTGTTTTGCAAGKATTTTAGTTAACCTACAGTAGTATAGGTATTTACATTTTAAATAGAATTCAGGATTCCAAGTTTCAAAACCTGAATTTGTCTAACTAAGAAAACAACCATTTTTTAAACACTTCTATTGCAATCCATRTCTCTTGGGAGTTTTTTGTTCTATACAGTGAATACTTTAAAAATGTCTACACGCTTCCTTTCTCACAGAATATAATTTTTTAAGCTAGATACGCTTACTTGCCCATAAAACTATGATAAAGATATTAAAACATAAACATATAAAAATAGCTTATCTAAAAATTAATGTCAAAGTAGTTTTCTGTTTAGTGCTAATGTCCTCACATACATATAAAAGGAAGACTGAGCTCTCACAGAAGACTATGAACTCACTGAGCTCCTCTGTAATGCAATACACACACACATACAAGGCACAGATAATAAGAGCTGTCAAATTCCATTCATTAATTTAAAAGATGTTGGCTTCCAGTCATTAATTTAACAATTATGTCAATTATTTTCTCTAAAGTACTGCATCCAGCATTTCCTACTCAACTGAAAGGGCAGCAAAGGCTTAGTTTTCAAACTATTGTGGCTTTTAACTAAGTGAGCAAATTTTAACATTGTACAATAGCGTCTTTTGTTTCAGTGAGACACTTATATTTCTGCTATGGGCGCAAGTCCCTCATCTTTTTTTCCTTACTTTTACCATGTATGTTTTCATGTTTTGTACTTCAAATAGCAAGAAAACTATCCTGCATAGACTTTACTCAACTCCTGTCAAAATCAGTGAAAAGTCTGCTCTTGATCTGAGGAGAGTGACTCATGTTGTTGAGCTGGATATTCCTTCTAAAATAATCATACATTATCCAGCTTCTAGTAGTTTCATATTATTTGGAATTATTACTATAGTTTATGATTTCGTCGTACCATACTTGGTGCTGTAGAGTATGWGTCATTGCCCCACAGAATTCAGCTACCTAAGGTTTATGTCTTATACTGGATAGCTCTTGTCTGTACAATTATCATCAGAATGGATATATTATTTCAGGCACAAATAGGAATGAATGTGACATTCTGTTATTTGTGGTCATAGTTATCACGTGGAGAGCTATGTGGAGAACAATGTTGCAAAAAAATAATCATCCTCTTCTTTGGCCTTGAGTCTTTCCAACAAACTTCTCATTAACACAAATGTATTACTTGATAATTCTCACATTATAGACCATAGACTTGCATTTTTATGAAGAAGCACCACAGAGAGATGTCATGTTCTCTGAAATTATTGCAGTTAGTTATTTGGGTATTGTTTTGTATTATTTCATAGAGAAGGAAAAGAATTTTATAAGTTTCCATCCTGGTTTGGGACAAATTTGAGAGGAACCTCCAAAGGGGTCCCTCTAGAAAGCAAATTCAAGCAGCCCCTCCCCCCATTGGCTTGGGAGACATAAATCTCCTTCAAGAAAAGTGGAAAAAACCTTTTCATTTAATGAGCAAAGTATTCACAAGCATAAAAAAAGAATAATGATAAACAACGAAACCTCTCGCTGTTCTGAAGGGACGGAAAATTCAGAAAGTCCTTCTGTAGCTCAGACAGTCCTCTGTGGGTGTTTCTCAGCTCACTGAGTGTCTCTCAGTCCCACCAGCACTGGAATGCAGCATCCTGGGCTTTGGTGGGCCACGGGCGTGATCTCATGGTGTTTTTTTCTGCATTTTCAGTCCAGAGCAGGTTTGAACAGTTCCAGGAAAAGAGAAGCCACAGTCCAGGGAACTTCTCTGCCTCAGCTAGCTAAAAAACCTAACTGAAAGCAAAGGAGAGCTCTCTCCTGCTGTCTGTCCATGCTGCAAACAATACGCACTGAGAGAGAGAGAGCTGAAGCTCTTACCTCTATGTTTTTGAATACAACTGTGAAAAAAATCCACTGCTTTTCCTTCTCSCCCCCTTTGCTCTCAGATCTAGTCTCAAAAGCACACAATTCAATATCCAGCATAAGCAGAACAGACGACTGGGSATACAAGCATCATAAAGTCACCCTAGGACAGAGYCTTAACTAAAATTCACAAAGAAAACTTTTGGTTAGAAACACATGTGAATAGTATAAATAGACATTTCTTTTTTCCCTGTGGATACCAACAATACTTTCCTGACCAGAAAGCTGTATACTTCATGGAGTTTAAAAAAAATCCATTAAATTAAAAATATAAAAATGTGAAAGTTCTCAAGTGTTTCTCTCAGTTATCAATCACATAATATATACAATTTTAAAGGCTATCATAATGCTTGTAAAATTTTACTGTAAATATACTTATATTCTAAATGGTTCATCCTCTGTCTGAAATAAGAATCAAAGCTCTTCTGTGTTGGCAGATACTCATGGTCTGCCTCTGGCTTATGAAATGCTTGAATCAGAGCTATAGGAAAAGTTAATGGGAAATTACTGCTTTTTCCCAAGGAAATTACTGCTTTTYCCCAAGGAAATTCAGGGCTGGAGCAAAGATGATGTCATTGAAACTTTCCATGAGAAAAAT
This sequence comes from Mixornis gularis, assembly GCA_003546035.1. NCBI lineage: Eukaryota > Metazoa > Chordata > Aves > Passeriformes > Timaliidae > Mixornis > Mixornis gularis. The sequence goes on along the minus strand of QVAJ01000025.1, from coordinate 1,104,985 downwards.
TGTTATTCGTATTTTAGGTGGAAAGAAGTCTCATTCTTTATACAATCATCTACAATGGCAATCTGAAGTCTTATTTCTCCCAAGGTGTTTTCTTTCTAACAGTTGATAACTGGAAATGGACATTAAGTAAAAATGAAAGAAAAAMATCCATTCACATAAGCTCATATTACTGACAGTAGCATTCTGACACAGATATAAATGATATTTAAGATGCTATAATTGATATTCAGGAACAACTTCAGAAACTATCAAAGAAAATTGTAAATGTTAAATGACAAATGAAAGGGTAGATTAATTTATGTGCACCATAGTTTAAATTAGTATCAATGAAGATTGCTATTCATTTAATCCATGTATTTCTTATTGATAAGCTGTCAAGGCAAGCAAGTTACTAAGTGAATTCTTGTCTTTTTTTAATACATGTATAAAGGAATAATTGAAATAAATACAGCAGGAAGGCATATGACTTTTGCTACCTTTAGTAAATACATTATCAACAAAGTCTTAGGTTTTCTGTTGAGAATTACCATTTGTTCACATATCATACAACCATACATCTCAATCATAATTTTCCCTTAATGGTGGGTAATCTTTATGCCTGAATCGCTTCATTCCAACTGGGCAAACTACCACTACATGACAGAGAACTACTCTGATTTTCAACTGGAGACACACATCATTATCAGAAATCATGTACCTTACAGATCATTTATGGCATGACCTACAGGAAAGAAAAAATAAATTATTTTTCAGTTTAGACCAAAAGAAGAAGAAACTCTTAAAACAGGGTTCAGTTACATGGCCCAAATATATTCTTAGTATGGGTGACTACTGAATTAATTCAGTGTTCATGTTTTGTTTTGTTTTGTTATATTAATTGTCTGGTTTTGTTATGCTCATTGTTTGGTTTTGGTTTAGTTTTATTCTAAAAAATTACTGTATGTTTTCAAAATGTACAAATTTTTAGCTGGTCAGAGTTAAGTCTACAGAGCTGTGTCAACATACTAGAAGTTTTATTTTTTTTTTTTAAATACTGTATGTATTTATCTATAGTAGATGCTAAGTCATATTCAGCACTGCTGCAGAAAAAAATGTTAACACGTTAACAAAGAAATTAATTAAAATAACTTTTATCTATAGAAACATATATGTTTTAGTGCGTTTTGGTGTTCTTTTTTTCTTTCAAATAAGCTATAATTGCCTGGGTTTTTTGAGGGTTTGATTTTTTGGTTGGTTGATTGGTTGGTGGGTTGGTTGGTTGGTTGGTTGATTGGTTTGGGTTTTTTTGTTTTGTTTTAGGGGGGTTGCTGTTTGTTTTGGTTGTTTTTTGCTTTGGGGTTTGTTTTTTTGTTGTTGTTGTTGTTGTTTTTGTGACCGTTTTAATGGAACAGCTCAGTTCTCTGTGGGGTTCCTTAGGAGAGAACATCTGTTGAAGAGACCTCTCCATTCTGCAGAGAAGCCATTCAGCTGCATTGGTGGGACTCCAAAGGTTTAGTTTGCCAGTTAAATTTGATGGCACTAGAAGACACTATAACTTGGAATAATAAAGTCTTTAAAATTCTGATTGCTTTTCAAGTTTCAAAATTTTTAGAAATAAACAGGAGATTTTCCACACCYAGGCAAATAAAACCTTGAGCAACCTGGTCCAAGTTCACCAGCTTCTGGCAGAAGTTTGGAATCTCCGGCTTCAAGTTCCCTTTTGGTCCTCTCTTTTCAATGGTTGGGTTCCAAATGTTCAAAAACTCACCCTTTCCTAACTTTGAAGATTTTAAACATTTTCCAATAAATTATATTTTCTGGTAAATCAAAAATTTTAACTAAATGTTCTGAAGTGATAATTACTTTGTATAAAGAAAATGGTTTTAAAAAGTAGAAAAAAAAGTATAATTGAGTTCCATTTTACTTTGACGGCATAATTTGATCCAATTAATTCAATTTATAACAATAGTGTGSACATTCTGATATTATGCCATGATCATTGAATGCCTTTAGCTTCCTYTCAAGGCACTCTTTCTCACCCTCCAGCACAGGCTAATGAACAAGTTAAACACATGAACTGCTCTGGGTGCTCACACAGCAAAAGCTTTTCATTGAATAAAAAGCATTTAAAGTGCTGGTTTTAAYGGTTTGAGAGAAACTGCAAAGATTTATTCCTCTTTTTACCCCTTTAGGCAGTAAAAAAAAATTGTGGTCATCCCATTTGCATAAAGTTTGCTGATTTTTGTTCTAACTATTTTTGCTTCAAAAATACAGGACATTTTTGAGTATTTATGTTTGTGAAGAGATGCATTCTGAGTTTAAATAGTGCAACACCTCTCACTGGAGTCTAGAATAAGACAAAAAATTCTATGATGACCTTATGCACAGAAGACAGCCACAAACCCATTAGGTTTCCTTATCAGATGGCATGATCCACAATGCAGGTTATTTCTTGATTCATGGTCCTGGTTCTAAAGGGAATGCTCTCAGTAACTCAGCAAGTGCCTGTTTCTGAGTCCTTGGAAGGGTCAGAGAACAAATTGTTAGAGTTACTGCAGCAGGGTCTTGAGGTACCACCAATGTGTTCAAAGCTGTCTTCATCCGGTAAAATGGGTGAGAGTGGGTKACCCTGTGGCCCTGCCTACAGCCCATAAGATTACAGAACATCTCATGATTTCTGCACTCSCTCAATTCTGCTGTTTTGCAACAGCTACTGTTCTTGAGGGCAAGGCAAGAGTTTGTTTCTCTGAATGACATGGCTCCTGTTGAGCTCAGGTTTCATTATTGTGGTGATCTGTGACCCTTCACAGCTTGTGTCCATGACTGGCAGAGGCTCCARGGTAAGATAGAAATCTTCTTTTATGGAAAAATTGAGAATAGTGTTTTCTTTATATAACATTTCTTAGCAGATCATACATTTTTTCTCCTAAAAGAAAAGAGYAGTTACACAAAGAAAATGAAATTTTAGGTGCTTACTTCATAGTTTTGTCTACTAGTTTGATTTCTATATGTAATGAGCATACTTCATCAACTGAGCTTTTTTTTTTTTTAACTTTCTCTATTGCACAAGACCAAGAAGCAATACAATTAGTCTTTTCTTACTGCAGTAAGCAGTGGCTTCTGGAGAGACTCTCTAGAGGATATTCAAGTGCACAAAACATGTAGAATGCATCTTACATTCATTTTATATTTCTGAACCATTTTACTGAAATATGTTGTTCTACAATATGGTCTCGTTGCACAACTTTAAGGGGAAGTGCTATAAAAACTGAATCACAGAATCACACATTAGTACTTTTCTCTGTTGCCCCGGTAGAGAGGAAAAAATTGTGGAGTTTCCATACCCCTCACATCATGGCAGGAGGCAAGGTTTCAGCAGAAAATGCCAAGTCCTGGGAAGCCGGAAGTGGAGTCAGTCTTTCGTTCCTTATGGGAAAAAAGAGAACTGCTCCTATTAATACACCTCAAGCTGCAATTGCTGCTACCCTTGCTGAAGTCATGGAAGAGGCARCTGCTGCTACTGCTGCTAATGCTGCTGCTACTGGTGCCATTACTGTGGAAAGTCAAAGTGCCTGCTGGGACCACTGCCACCCTGGGCGTGGGAGCTCTTCTACCATTGGCTGTTTCTTTGCTCATTGGGAACATTTATAAAAATAAGTTACTAAAATTTCATTTGGGAAGCAAGATGTGTACAAAACTARGCTTCTCAGAGCACTTGAAACTAACTTGTCTTGCTGGAGATATCGACAACAAACTAATTCTGTTGACACAGAATTATACTTTCTGTGAACATAGCCTGTGTCTCCCTAGAACAAAACAGTACTATTCAATGTGAAAGCTCTTTGTCTGACAAGAAACATAAATAAGTTTCTTCTAGGGTATAACCGAAATGACACTTGGATTTGCTTTCAACAACTGATATCTTTTTCAGCACCATTAGGAGAACCTTCTCAATGTAAAAAAATAAATAAATAGATAAATATATTTTCCATCCTTTGAAACTGTAGCCTACATATTTTTCTGGACATAGCAGTTCTTGCATCACAGTAAGCAAGTTACCCCAATACAAAATCTTGGATAATATAAGACAAACTAAAGATACAGTATTGTGACTTTTATCACATAAAATAAACTTATCAGGTYTATTCAGTTCTGAAGAAGCTGTCTTAGTGATATGGCCAGCCATCCAGYGAGACAATTTTAAAGAAAACTTGAACAGGACTTCAAAACAATGATTATAGTAGGAGATGAGCTCTTCAGGTGCTTTTTGTGATTGGTTCCATCTCASTTAAATTTTGGAAGATGCCATGGACCTGCTCAACAAGCATTTTCCTTCTCCGCTTTCTTTTCAGTGTAATGAAAGCAGAAGCAGCCTGGGTCACTAGGAGCAAAAGCYTGGCAATTCTGATTTCTCCTTATACAGAAGTTCCTTCATTTGTACTTTAGTGAAATCTATCTAATTGACTCAGCTGTTCTCTACTATCCCTAATCTTTTTGGATGGCCACATATTTTGTCCCATCTCATGCTAAGGGCATATTTTTCCTGCTGTTGACAGGTGGGGTTTTTTAATGTATGTGTTTTCACACTTATTAACTTTTCAGCTTGGTGGTTGTCTGTAAAATCAAATGTCACAACACAGACCTTTTATTTTACCATTAGTAGATCTCTTTTCTTCTATTTTTTAAGAACTTCTAATACAACTTAAACAACTGAAAACCCCTTAGAATTTTTTTGACAATTCAGAAAATTTTAAATTCCTAAACAATAAGTATTCTTCTAAAGATTTTTATCACTGTTCAAATCACATTTAACAGTGCTTTTTCAATGATGTTCTAGCTCCCATTCATATTTTCCTCTGTATATTTTGGTTCATTTTTTTCCATTTTTTATTCATTATTAACATAACTTGTAATAAATTCCTTGACTGTAGTCACATCATCACATTTACTTTTAATTAATTTATTGTCAGGTCAGACAAGAATTGTTTGGTGCATTGCCACAAGAGTTCCTTGTCCTTTCTCATGTTTATAATACTGTTGCCTCAGATCAAGACCTCAGTTTTGATTGCAAAAGAYTCTTGATGAAATTTGATTTTTTAAATGCTGTCCTGTAATTATTTTTAAATGATCTTTTCTTTTCTTTATATAGGGAGTTGTTTGTTTAGTTTTGTATGTTAACTTTACTTTTTTTTTCCATTTTTATACCAGCATMATCRCTACTACCTGAGATTACTGGACATAATCCCACATTTCTCAGGCAATMTTAGATGCCTCTGACAGTCATTTTCACCCATGGCAAATCTCTCTTTTCTCCTGAGTACTGCCCTTAATCGAGTSATTCAAAATTCAATAAATTACCCATAAATTTTGCAGCTCTTGAACACTGCAAGAATCAACGCATATATGATCAGCCTGGTTAAAAGCAAAGAAAGTGCTGTGTATCATTCTGAGAACATTGCTGTGTGGAAAAATGGTGATACAGCACAGTAGCATTCAGCTATTCATTGTGTTATAAATATACAATCCTTTTTTTGTTTAATAGTACAGTCTCCAAGGGTATCTGCAATTGCAATGGGGAAACTGCTTAAAGCAGCTGAATTTTATATCTCTAAATGTCATGCWTAAAAAAAGGTTCCTTAATTCACTCTTTATCATTCTTTCAGATACCAAGTTTATGATTTGTTTATGAAACAACAAATGTACACACCCTACGACACACTAAAAYAAGACTGGGTTGTACCTCTGAGTCACTGAATTTCACAGTATAATTTGTTTGCATATGTGGGTTTGTGATAGAACAGACTAAGAAAAACCCCAAACATTTGGAACACATAATCAAAATAAAATAGCCCTTCATTTAAATTATGGCCTATAATTTTTTCATCTTCTACAAAACAGTTGGCATTCTATTTCTAGCATTGAATACATAATTTCTAMAAAAAGTTGCACAAAATTCAATAAGAACTACTGATTCATCCACCAATCTGCCAGAGAGCAACAGAGGGTAAAATCACCTGATCTTTGAACTTAGTTTCTTTTCCTTCTTATTACTTACAATTAATTCAGTGTCTAGAAAAGTTTSACTTCCTGTTACTAAAACATTTTCAGACTAGTTAAGTAAAACAATATGTTATATGCCATATGTATGACTAGAGTCAAATAACATCTGAAAATTAACATAACTTGAAGTTCAATGGCATTGCTTTTTGAAGACCTTTTTTTCTTGATATACCTRTAGAAACACCTCCTTTTACCCTTCATGCCCCTTCATACCCCAGATGGGCTTCGACTTTCTAAACCTACCCCTCTGTCTTCATTTGAAAGACAGGTGTCTGCTAAGGAGGGCAGGAGCCTCCCTTGGAATGGAAAATGTAAACACCTTCCTTCTGAATTATTATAATTTTGAACTTAAGGGGCTCTCAGGCAAAGATATGAGAATAGGAATAATAGTTCTTTACCAGTATGTATAATAAAGCCAACAATCAACAACAAYTCTGGCATTAACAGCAAACAGAACCACAAACCCCGTGACAGCCTTCTCAGCCGCAGGCACTTTCCCCTTTGGTGCAGTTCCAATCACAGCCAGCAGGGGCGCTGGTGGCTCCCGGCAGGCAGGACAGGCGCAATGATTCCCCCACAGCTGCAGGGGGCGCTGTGGCATGGGCTCAGGGAGCACGCACTAAGGGCGGCTCAGCTGAGATGAGAAGGGGTGGGGAGGAGAGGCTTTGCCTCACAAATCTCCTGGGGCAGCCAATCCCAGCAGGACTCTCAGAAGCAGACAGCTGGGACAGCAAGCTGGAGGTGCAGGCTACAGTGCAGCGAAAACTCAAAGCAGTGCTGAGGAAGAAGTGGGGGCAGGACTGTGGTGGCCTGGCTCTGAGCAGGGCAGGGAGAGGGAGAGGTGAGCTCAGGATCCCTGACACCCAAGTAGATAGTGATAGGTCCCTCTTTTAGTGAGGTAGGTGTTAATAAAGTCCTAGTTCAGTGGCTGCTCTCACAAGCAGAAGGTCACTCCATGGCAGAAGAAGTAGCTGTGGCCTAGGCTCTGGCTGCAGCAGACAATTCCCTTCCCCAGGCAGCAGCTCCGACCATCCTCCTCCGGAGCCAAGGGAGAGAGAGCCAGCAGCTGCCCCAGTCCCATCTTTTACCTGGCTAATCCTCATGGTATCTCTGCCCCTCAGAGAGTAACTCCCAGATAAGAGAAGTGCAACCAGATGCTCTCCCATCCTGAGCTTGGCCACTTCTTTTGTTTTTTCTCAAGTACCAGGTTGTTAGTGTTTCCTAGAAACTTAGGGGGGAAAAAAAATCCCTAAGTAAAAAGGAACAAAAGGAGAGAAACCGAACCCCGAACACCCTCAGACCTTCAGAGTGTATAAATACCTTCTGGGTCACCAGCTATTTCTTCCAGCTTCTCTACACTTCCAATTTTATATGTGAGCATTTTTAGGAGCTCTTTGTTAATTTCTGTAAGCCTTGTATCATATTTGCTTGATGTTATTTTGCTCAGGATGTACCACTTGAGTTTAGAGGCAGTGACTCTTGAAAATCCACCGATTCTCCTGGACACCGCTTCTCTTTACAAATTTATATMATGAAATTCTCCAAAGAGGCCTAAATCTACTTGTACAAAGCTGAAGGCTGTGACCCTGCTTTTTTTGCCTTCATCTTCCACTCCCATCTCCCCACCCTATCCCAGGATTTTAAACTCCCCCATCTCTTAAACAGCCAAGGCTACCCCAACCTTCTGATTTCACACCAGAAGTTTCTGGGTTTTTTTTTTTTAATACCAAGTTCAGAGGAGCATCTTTTACCATCTGATCCTTAATAATCTGTGCCAGGATGTTGTCATTGACATACTCACTACAAGACTACCCATTTTGGTCTGCCCCCTAATCCTGAACTTGTAAGTGGCTCATCATGCAATCCAGGTTAGAGCTCCATAAATTCTTCTCTCTTTTCCAAAAGGTGACTCCCCATTCTCACTTCTTCATCGTGTTCTGTCTAAAAAATGTTATATCCACTCAGTTTAGCATTGCAGTTGTGTGACCTATCCCAACACATCTCTTTCACCTCAAAGCAAACATAGCATTCAGATCTCAAATTTCTCCTATTTGTTCCCCATGCTGTATACCTTACTGTGAGGTACTTAAGAGATGAACCAATTGTGTGCCCATCTCCAACAGATTGCAACTCCTTCTCCAGATCAAAGACTTCTTAGAAAAACTACTGCAGTACTATCTTAATTGAAATTAATTTGTAGATGTAACAGTAACACCAGTGACAGAGAACCATCAATAGAAAATCATATTCAACCTGTTGAAGCAACCCATTTCTACCTAAACACTATTGTAAACAGGTTTGTTGTTGTTTTCCAGTTGGTTGTTTTTGGTTTTTTCCCTAGAATAGGGCAGGATATCATTCCTGTGGGTCTGTGAATGACCATTTATGAGAAGGTTGGCCTTATGGGCAGGAGTGCTTATATTCAGCACTGTGAGAAATAATGACTCTTTTTACCTCTTAACCCTCCATGAGAAAAATGAAGCAGGTTCATCAGGGGAATGACTAGATTCATGTCCTTAGAAGAAAGAGGTCAATTTTAGCAAAAGTGATTGCAAAGAGAGAATATCTTGAATATCTTTTTCATAAAGTTCTGAAAGGTGTTTTTACCTCCAAAATTTTCCACAATGTGCAAGAATTTACCCAGAACAATTGAAATCTCTCAATATCTGACTTTCCTATAAAGAAAATAAGAAAGAAATTTACTTCCACAAATTAAAAATCAAATGTATCAAAACAAAATGAGATGTGAAATTCTATGAATTCAAAATAGACTTTACTTCCTTAGTGTTTTTTCAAGACTTCATATTTATGTATATTTTGATGAGACTAGTTCAGTGTATCAGTAATTTGCTTAGAACATATTTTCTTTTATGGCTTAATTTCATCTGCTTTTTTCCCCCCCTATTCATTGCTATTCTTCTTTGTGCCCAATTTCCACATCAAAGTTCTAAAATACTTGCATTTATAGAAAATATTTATTCATTATTAAAAATAATTAATTTGAGGATATTTATGTTTCCTATCACTTATTACTTTTTTCCCTGTCTTTATATTCCAATCATTTATACATCCAATGCAAGTGTCTTTGTCAAAAAAGTTTGGTTTATTTTGTTGGTTAAAATTATGCAGATTTAAACCAATAGTCTGTTATGCATTAGCAAGAGAAATAATAGACATTGTAAGCTTTTTTTCCTATCCAAACATAATTGGAATGTCTTACTGCAGTGCTGAAGAAATTGATTATAAAGTGCCACAGTTAAAGCTTGCTTATTTGGCAAAACATCCCACATCTGAGACCTTCTCTTAAAATCCATATATTTTGAGTGTGACAAAAAAGTTTTGACAAATTACTCTACCATTTATTCTATGACATATCCGCCACCTTCCTGTCCTTGCTTCCTCTCTTTGTGGAGTTTGATGTTCTCTGGCATGCCTAGCATAAATTTCCAGTGATTAGAGGCAAAAGCTGATTATTCATGCTTACCTGCAAAGTGTCATATCAACCTGAATACAGAGAGAGTATATGATTTTGAAACTTTATTTGGACTAAAAAAGTTTTACTCTGTACATTTGTTTGGAGCTGACAGAGCTGTTCAGGTGTGCAGTACAATACAACAAAGTTAGGGGAGAAAGAAAAAATTAAAATAAAATTTTAATTTCTCAAAGCTGGACATATTTTGTACAGATACATTTCTATGTAGTCTTATCAAGATTGAAAAAACCAACATAATAAATATGTAAAAGTATGAATCTAAAATTCTTCTTTCTCCTTCAGAAAAACAACAAGCTGAGTACTAGAAATACTCTTCCTTTCTTTACAAAAATGTGTGAATGCTCATCCTTATCTCCAGTATGATGATTCTGTAAAAACAATGTTGCATGCAATAAAAAAACACACTTCACCTCTCAAATATCCACATCTTCCTGTCAACACCTATGTCTTTATACAGCTACAATATGCTTATGAATCTTCTGAATTAACATTTGAGACACTGACTATTCAATTACAACCCTAATCAAAAATATCTTTTTAACTTACCTAAAATACAATGCATGGGTTTATATTAACCATCATTCATTTATTGCATTACCACTTCAATTCTCAGTATTAATTCTACCAGTATGCTGTCTTAAAGAAACACAACAGGGAAAGCAAATAGCAAGCTTTCATAATCTTAAATCTGAACTGTTGTTCATCAAACAGCTATCTAATTAATCTTGACTCGTGCAACACATTGCTGATGACAACTTTATTTATGTTTCCTTGAATTTAGAAAGCTTCTGATTTAAATAAAGGCAATTTGGCTGATGTTTTAAAACATAATTCTGTGCATCATTTACAGTACTGTTCTGTGGGCTGATTCTGTTCACAGAAGCACAACTTACGGATGTATATTAAGCTTTAGTTTCTTCATTAGCTTCTCATTACTGTTTGCTCCCAGCTCCCAACTTTGTTATTCCATATGTCATTGTTATAATGTAGTATTTGTTCTGAGTTTGTCGAACAGCATGCTTCCGACCATGAAGGTGGAATTTACCACAACACACAAGATACAAAACTCTATTTCAGCCATGGTACTCTGGTAAGTTTATTGCTCTGGTAATAATTTCTAATATTGTCTCTAGTTATATTATCTACCATTTAGTTATAGGTGCCATACTAGTATCAGTTTTCTTTTCTCTAGATAAATTATGATGATCTAGTAGATTGTAATATTTCCCAGATTTTGCCATTATTTTTTAATAAATAATTGTAAGATGGCTTTGAAAAACTTAGGCCACTAGAATATGTGCATTTTCCTTCATTGTAGAAACAGCATTAGATATTAGTTTGAACTATATCTTTAATATAATGATGAATTTACGCTTTTGTGAAATTGCGTTGGATATTTTCACCAAACCTAGAGAATAGTTAGAATTGCAGAACACATTTTTCTGACTTGCCAGAAAATAAATGGTCTCCTAAGATAATTTTTTGTTAGTGAAAAGGCCTAATTTTCCTTGATTCTTTAGATCTCTTGCAGGTAATACAAATAAAAAATTTGAAGTCTTGTATAAAAGAATGAAGTATGGATTTGCTTTAATATTTTCACTTCAGCGATCAAAGTTTATTAAATTCCTTCTCCTTTCCAAGAAGGAAGAAAGGGGATGGAAAAATGTGCAGTCAAAACACATGTAAACAAATGTTTGCAAAGTCCACAATAAACTGCATAACAAAAGATGACTGGCTGGAAGTAATGTCATCTTGTTTTATCCCTTCTTTGTTTCTGTCTTTATAGATTTTGGCAGCTTGTACTATTAAGGATACATTTTCTATTAATTTAATTGAAGTAATTTAAATATAACATACACTATCTCTCCTCCCAAAAATGCATAATCAGGATAATGCAAGCATTGCTATCCATAATAATTAAAGATCAAGTTGGCTTGGCAATAGTTCAAACATACCAACCCAATGAGAAAGAAAATCAGATTCAATGAGGCTGGCCAGGGTGAGATAAGGTCCTGAGTGCTGAGTTTGGTGCAAAACACCCACAAACAAATAAGAAAAACAAACAAGGGATAAATACGCAACCCCCCAAAAAGCATGTGACCACAAATGAAGAAAATGCCAACACTTAGAGATCCTGATAATTATTAAAAGCTAATAAATAAAATTGCTGTAATAGGATTAAAAATCTGACAAACTTTACCATTTGTGCTTTTTAGAGACTTCCCATTGATTTATTGAACGTCCTTGCCCCCAAAAAAGTATATAGCACATGAAGGTGCACTCAAGGGAAAAAGAAAATACAGCGTAGACTATAGTCTGGCAGTTTTCACGGAATATATTTATTATCACATACATAGGACATGTTTATATGAATTTCATTTCTTTCTTACCTGCTTTCCTTATAGAAAAATTTCCCTTCAACAAGACCCTGAAAGAAACATTTCATCTGAATACCAGAAAAAATGCTATTAGATGAATCCAGCATGATATTTTATGGCCCTGATGTTTCATCATATGAGAATTAAATTGTTCTATGTTTTCCAGTTGTAGAGTGTCCTAAAAGACATTGCAAATAGCATTTTTTAACCCTACAATATTCAAAGAAAAGAAATGGCATTCTCCTTTATATTGATCTGCTCTTTTCAGAGGCAATTAAAATCCATGTGTGGGGGAAACAAAAGACAAAAAATAAATTAATTATTTCTTCTTTTTTTTAAGAAAGGAAAACATTATTTTATCTTCATCTGTTCATTCTTAACACATTTATTTTTCTTCTGGAAGCTTTAAATCATTGTCTCAAATACCTAATATTCCACTACACTTCACATTACTMTACACTTTTTCTTCTTTTTGAAAATCAGAATGGTTTATGTTGGGAGGAATTGTGAAGATCGCCCAGTCCCAACTTTCCTGCCAGGGGCAGAGACACCTTCCACTACACCAGGTTGCTCAAGGCTTCATTCAGCCTGGCTTTAAACACTTCCAGCAGCAGGGCAACCACAGCTTCTCTGGGCAACATCTTTCAGTGCCTCACCACCTTCACAGTAATTTAGTTATTTTAATATCCAATCTGAATCTACCCTCTTTCAGTTTGAAGCCATTCACCCTTTTCCTATCGCTGCATGCCCTACCTGTACCCTTTTGGTACTGGAAGTCTGCAATAAGGTCTCCAAATGCATAGAACGAATTTTCAAGAAAATGCTTACATTCTGATCCAACCTTTTTGGAATCTTTTGCAGCTTACAGTGCATTGGAAGGCTACAGGAAGCCCAAAGAAAAGACTTAATGCTCTTTTGTGTCTAGGTCTACCAGATAATAGGTTGCATAATATAGAACAACCTGGATAATGATCAAATTGTCTGTCCTGCAATGCATTATCTTTTTTGCCCTAAAAGAGAGTAAAACTCAGTACTTCCAAAGCAGACACCCAAGGAGCCATCATTTCAACTCTCCTAACAGGAAAATTATAGCATTGCAATTTTCTAACTGGAAAATGAATAAGATATTTTGTGTAACAATATAATTCCAACAGATTATTCCTGGCTAATTTTCCTTGAGAGGCTGAAGCTGTATTTCTTCTATGAGAGATATTTGTGGAAAAAGGTGGTGAAAAACGAAGCAGTTACTTTTTAACATGTGAAGCTTATGTGTAACAGGGAAATTCTTGAATGACCTGCAAAACTGTCAGCATTGGACTACCTAATCCTCTTTTAAAAGTCAAGGACTTGACCCATAAACTGCAAGAAATTTAACAAATGACACCTTTCTTTTAAAACAACTGGTGCTATTTAAAGAATATGAGTAAGGCTAGGTCTCACCTGATAGTCTTTTCTGTCTGATTTTACTTCTGCAGTTGAACTTCATGGAAACTGAAAAATAATCTCTAGAGGTAAAATATGGCATAACCTGTACAAAGAAACTTTCTTCCTGATTACACCAGTTAGTGAATGCCTTGTATTCTGTAGCCTGTTTATACCTTCACAATAATTAAACTTTTCTGGCCTACCTAAGGTTGGTTTTGCTGTTATACTAGAACTCTACCCTTTGCCCTTTCAATGTAAACTGCACTACTCATATGCAATTTGAATATAGTATTTTGTCTATTTCCCTTCTGTATTTTTGTGTAAAATGACTTACTATAAGCACAACTATCATATTCCATGTTACTTAAAGGTGAAGGAGGTAGTCTTATATTACAGCTTATAAAGAGGAAAACATTCCGGCTTTCTGATCAATTCTATTTCTGAGAGGGACGGATTTCTGGAAGACAATCGGTATAGTGTTTCTGGTTCCAAATATTTGCTGAAATTTAAATAATTTCAATTTAATCTCTCACTATAAATTAATTTCTACCTTTTGCACAACTAGTTATCCTTGGAGACCTGTCCTCAGCAACTGAGGCTGGCCTTACCCTTACAGAGATGTGATGTGAGGTTTGAGACACCTTGTCCATTAGCACCTTTCAGAAGTGCATGTAGTATAACCATAGGGGAAAGAGAAATGATACATTTTGAGATCTTTCTTGTTCCTGCTCTTAAAACCATTTCCGAAGGGAATGTAAAAGTCAGTGCATATGGCACAAATGTAATTCTGGACAGAGATTGCATTTGAATTACAGCTCAGAGACAACATCACCWTCTGTCCAAAAAGTCCTTTCTGATCTCCTTGCTCAAAATGCAAGAGAATCAGAGAAAGCATGTGACACCATGAGAGAACCACAGCAACGCAACTAGCTCTCCACTGTAATGAAAAATAAAGTTAAAAGGAGGTGCTTGACAAGCCCTTCCATCTAATCTTATTATTCCTTGATGGTCTATCTCTTAGTCATTGACTGAATTTCTTAACACTCTCTAATGACTATAAAAGCTTTTTTTTTGGCAAGAAATTTTGGCTTAGCCTGAAGCTTTGTAGTAGAATGTCTTATTCCACAAAAAATGACAATRCCATCAATGAGCCGCTGATGCATTAAGGCATCATTATTTATAAAAAATGGCCAATTGCAACTTCTTGAACTAAACTGTTTTTTGGTAAACATTGTTTCAGTCTAGGAGTTAACTAATTGTTATTTGAATACACTTTGTATAAAATATTGTTTAATTTATTGGAAATTTAGCAATACAACTAGAAGAAAAAATACTTGGGTCCTATTTCTTCCTTAAGTAGACTGTTTCTATGTTTGTATTAGTATTTGCTTAGCTTACACCTGTATATGTATTTGGGGTAAAAATCAATTTTTATTCCTACATTTTGGTTGACAACAAATATGGAGAAGAGTTTAAGTATCTTTTAGACTATTTTCTTAGCAAAGTATGAAAAACATCTTCTGTATTTTCAAACTGAAATTTTAAGTAGAAAATAAATTCCTACCCCTTCATATTCCTTATAATTTCATAATCAGTTTGCCAATGCAGTGAAAACTCCTAAGAGTACATCATAGCAAGGCCACTACAAAACAAATAAAATTGCAATTATAAATTATATGTAGCAAGTGCAGCTGCATTAAAAACAAAATAAATGCTCACTTAACCTGAAATTTACAGTTCAGTATCACGTCTGTATATAAACATTCCTTTAAAATGAAATTGCCCATTCCGGAAGCAAGGGAAGGATACTTGGGGTTTTTTTGTGTTTGCATTCAAGAGATTAAAGGGTCAGCTATTTGTTGATAAAAGGTGACCTTAAGACTTTAAATTGGGAGTAGGAACATAACAAGTAAACAAAAAAGAAAAAAAAAAATCTAGATATTAAAAAGCACTGCAAGAGTGCATGGATGTGACAGTTATAAAGAACTATTTCATCATTTGTGAGATTTTTGTATTGACTGGGCTCCTGAACCTGATGCTAGCCCAGGAGAATTAATTACGGCCTTTTAGAGAAAACCAACCTCTTAAATAAAAATCAAATACTGATTTGATCAGAGACTACCCTGTCATCTCTAAAAATCTTCTGGATTTGATACTGTTCTGAATTCAGAATTATTAAAGGATTTGGGAAAAGCTTATATATTATGTTGCTGTAAAGAACTCACTGAACTAGGAGTATCTGTGACCTGACTTGACAGTGCAAGGAGCAGACCTAGAGCTGTAGGACAATAGATGTGCTGGTTCAGTGCTTGTTAGGGAAGCAATGCCGTGACAAAAAGACACCAGAAAATGTGACTGACTATTACAGCTCCTTGAAAATATCACTGAAAGAAGATACACATGCTGGAAAGACACAAAGTTCAAATACTGCAAAGTATGAAGAACATTTTAATCATAAATATCTATCTTTCTTTCTATTGGGAAGCAATCAGCTAGTGGTACACATACCTATTTTCAGAAGTATTACTGGAGTATGCACAATAAAACTCTTGGCATACTCTAAGAAGGAACTATATCTAAGAGAAATACAGTGTGTTTTCTTGTAAATTAATCCAGGAGTAAGGTAAAATTATCTCTCTTCTGCCAGTGAGCAAGTTTTTGAGTATGGACACATTGCATTCATCTCTACATTGTATCCATTCCACTCTTTCTCACTGTCTTAAGAACAAAGAATGGCAACTGTCATTTATAAGTTTTGGAAAATGTTTTTATTCATAGACCTCAGTGTTCTTTAAAAAAGGAGATAAAGTTCAGTAATTTTGATACAAGATGGAATGGATTCAGAAAAAATTGCACTTAACACCAAACAATTCTGATTTCAATTCAAATGCATTATCCACCAAGCATGCAATATGTCTGAACACTGGCTAGGACACAGGATTCTTACTGATGAGACTTCTGAAGGGAAATGAATATAATCAAGAGTTGAAAACCAGAACATATAAATTAAGCAGTTAAAAACTCAGACTGGCAGTAGCTTCTCACCATATGCTGTGCTCAAAACCTGATGGTTAAATGTGCAAAGACATCAGATCATTGCCTGGAAATAAGAACCTGGGCCTTGGTTACTTGACCAACTGTGTTGCCAGCACATATAAATGGTTTACACTACTGGAAATGGAGAGCGCTTTGCAGAGTAACAGCATGTGACATTCTTTTACAACTAATGTTGAATTATCTGCCTGGAACTTGAATGATGAATGAAATATGCTTATAGATTTAGCATTAATCCAATATAAAAATCTTGTAGAGTTTTAGTCAAGAAGGTGGTATGGTTATTATAAACGATTTTGCTTTAAAACCAATTGGGGTCACAGAAGTCACTCTTAATGTCAAGCATTTTTACAATGCTTGATAGCCACTAAATTAGTCTTAACTGTACATAGCATACTTACATCAGAAATGTATTTTTAAATAATTTAAAAATTTTGTTTCATATAATTCCGGTGTGAGGAATTTGAATGGATTACAAATGAGATGCAAAACTGCAGAATTGATTTTTCTGTATTGTAAATAAAATTTGGTTTTTCTAAATTGCAAAATAAATCCTAAAATACAGAATTTCAATTGTTGTTATTACATGCCTTTATATACTTCTAAACTTCTCCTACTTGGTGGTTATCTTTTTTTGTTGGTGGAGGGGGTGTTTTACCACCAAGTATCATAAGTCACCTTGATCATTTCCTTAGCTGCAAAGATATACCCATATATGTATTTTTCAGTTCCAAGAGATATGCAATTAGCCTGTTCTACAAGACTTGTGCATTGAACTCCATAAAAAAATAAGTTAAGAATACTTTAAATTTCAACTTCTATACATAATTATGTCTTCACTGAACTAAAAAATTTGAAACAAACAAACATTTAAAAAATAAACAAACAAACCAACAAACAGAACCCCCCCAGAAATATCAAAAGAAAACAATACTCTATAGAACTTTAATAATTTTTTGCAGAGACAGCTAATTTAAATTGTTTACTTAACTAAGAAGAGACTTACAGCATTACCTTATCTGAAATGCTTGAGGTTCAGCAGTCACTAAAATGTGACCCTCTCAGAAAAAGTCCATAGGATAAAGTCCATCAAATCTTCAGGTATATTCTTATATTTTGAAAGGATTCCAAACCCTTAGGTATGATCCTGGCTGGAGGATTAAGTTTTAATCAGGATGATAGCTGTCATGAGACATACTGTGTACCTGGTTCAGAGCCACAGAAGAAAACTTGCATTGCAGAACCAGACCTTGCTCCTCAGTTTGGACTACAACTCCTGCTACTGCAAAACTTTGAGAAAAAAAAGGGAATTACAGAATAAATAAATCAACAGAAATTCAACCCATATGAAATGCTTAATTGGGAACAGCTGGCATTTTTATCATCCTTTCCATCCTGCTGCCAGTTATTTATGAAAGATAATGATGAATTATTATGCTTCTCTCTATATTTTCACACATGAATCTGTTTTGAGCTGTCTTCTAAAATAAGTGCACTTCCCACAAAAATTATATATCTCTGTTTTTAAATTACATCAGTAATAGTGATGTCAAAGATGTCTTATAGGAAAATAAATATCAAAGTTAAGACTGAATTGTCAATTTATGACATAGTGATATTTTCTCCATAATTTATGAAAAGGAAATAATGAAGTGCAATGAAATTAGTTAATTCTGTTATCCAACAACTCCTACTCAACATGTTGATCAGAACTCTAGAAAACTGCCAAAGGAAGTAAGAAAAGAAGTAAATAATTGCATACATTCTCAGAGCTTTGGAAGAGACCATGAGGGAACTAAAAGCTTGAGATATTAAGACCAGTTAATGCATAGATGAATCCTAGGGATTTTTAATTTTTTTTTCTTCCTATGGAAGTGAAGTCGTTTTTATTATTTAAGAACCAAAGTACTACTCTGTCAAATTTTGGCAGAAAATTATCTTACAGCCTGGAAGGTGGGAAAGGGAAATGTCAGAAGTGGCATCATCCCTACAACCAATTTTGTCTCCCACATCAACTGCAGGTTTCAAAGACTTAGGATCATCTTTGGATGGGCGTGCCATAGCTAAGAGATGGGAGGAACAAAGTCTCAAGGAAAGGGCTGAACTTAAGGAAAAGTAAGACAGACAACCTGACCGTTAAAAAATCAGCAGGAAAATAAAGAAAATCGAAAGCAAAACTTCATAGCTCTGCTCTCCACAGCAGAGCTAAATGAGCATGTAACCCTGTGGCCCAGTAACTCTGCTGTTACTTGCAACAGACAATGTTTTATGATATGCTCCCAGTGATGTCTGGGCTGGGCTGGGTCTGCCAGAAGGGTTCTTATAGCCCATAACTTGTCTAATAATGAGTTATCCAGTATTTATCTGAAAAAATAAAAGCATTGTACCCTTTGCTTTGGTGTCTCAAAATGATTTTTTTCAAAAGTAGACATGAGCCCCACAGCAGTACCCCACTACTAAAATATTAATATCTCCATATTTTGCTTGCCTTTCCCCTCACTCCTGCCCCCTCCTCCAGAAGGCATGCCCTCACTTTGCTGGAGGCACAATCTTGTCAAGACACAAGAAAGCACCAAACCAAAAACTGCATTAATTTTTCAAGCATCTTCAGCAGCACATCTTCTTGAGCCTCTTGTGTACAGGAAAGAATATTTTGGCTTTGTCCATAAAAAGTAGAAGAATCTACATATGAATTCTGACTGCTTTTTGATATATATGTTGAAATAAAATATAGTAAATGTTATTTCTAGTTAATGCATTCAATGATCACATAGTTAAATGAAGAGTATTCTCAGTATCAAGTGACGTAAACCAAAAAAGCCAACGTGAAGTGTTAGTGGTTTTGCAGGTAAATGTCTTTCTCAAGATCATCACAGCCAATGCCAAACTTGAAGAACTAATCTTCTGGATCACTGAGACTATAGATTTTTTCAGTTATCTCTATCCATGTTTGGAAGAATTCTCACATAATTTTTAAATTACTTCCCATTACCACTGTATTATTGGAGAAATCGAGAGTTCTGRGTACAGATTTATTAAGATTTAAAACACTGCAATTTTTGGTCAAAAGTTCTTTTCTTTTTTCTTTTCCTTTTTATTCTCAAACTCTTATGACAACATAAAATGTTAGGTTGCTTTTCATGATCAAAAATGAAATGCTAGACCTTGATTCAGATGTTGCAGTACTAAGTAAAGTAATATTTACATGCCCTCAAAATGGAGAGCATTAAACCTTAAAAGCCTGCTTTAAGCACAATAATGAATTAAAATTTATTGAATCTATAATGGGAATGATGAAAAAATCCATTATCAGTCAAGATTGTCATTATTTGAATTAATTAGTACCAATACCACAATTTTGGTCTAATTTACCTCATGGCATTGTAAGTTCTAGGAAGATTTACCTTCTGATGAACTTTTTACATATAAATCACTTAGAAGTAATTTTGTATTTATTATAATGAAAAATTAAATCAGATGCAATATGCAACAAGCAGAAGTTTCTATTATACTCAGTGGGTTGTTCTGGTTTGTTTTTTCCTAATGTGGTCTGCATCTATTTAGAAACTTTTTATTGATTCTTGCCTCATTATTCTGAGTTCATAAACAGCAGTAGATCTAACATAATGATTGTGTCAGAATATCTTATTGCATTTACAATGAAGTATTAATTCATATTAAATTATTTTCCTCTGGTTTCCAATAAAAAATTTAATTTAATTTATTTTTTATTTATTTCTAGTACAGGTGAGTATAGTAGAGAAATAATTAGCACTGTTCTATGTTGGATTGTTCGCTCAAGACAAAAATAATTTTATGAGCTGAAACATCTGTCACTTTTTGGTGCAAACACTCACTAAAATATTTCAGTTACTTCAGCTTTGGTTAGTTCAACTGTAGGTATAAGGGTAGTAATTTTTTTCTCTTCCTCTAGGCTCTATGAAACCTCRTCTTCCAGCCCATGCTTCTGTCCACATCTCTGTCCAGGCAAATACGGAAATTTATATTTGTGAGTGTGATCTCCACTTATTAATGTCATAGAATACATTTTTTGCCCAGAGTTTTCTGAAGTTTGGAATTTCTGTTTTTGTCAAAGAACAGGTATTCTGTGAAAAAMATTCTGCAACCATCTAAATTGTTTGGTTGTCATTATGGGTCCTCTTATTCACATTTTCATACTTACCAACAACTATAGGTATTCTAACTAAAGAGCACTGCCTTTTATGAGGGATGCTCTATGAAGAAAAAAGATTCTGAGAATTTACTTTGCTGTAYTCTTGGTCACAAGGTAATTTTCCTTTCCTTTGAGAAAAGTTTGTAAYCTATGCATTTCTTTATTTATTCATATTTCTATTATTTTTTCTAATATTTTGATAACATTTTGTAACTATTCATATTTAATCATTGCAGCATTCTCTTTACAGCCTCTTTTGTCATCATAATAAGAGAACTATTATTATTCTCTTTTTTTTTTTTTTAATATAGTTAAATAGACTTAGGTCCACAGGCAAAAAGATTTATTTATAGAATACTGCACAAGGAAACTGTGTTAATTAAAAATTATTTCTATAATACCTTAAAATATTTTGGAAGTGTAGAAGTCCAGTAGAGAGGTGAAGAAAACTGATTACTGTAAAAAAAAAAAAAAAAAACCCAACCAAAACAAAAAACAGCAAAAGCCAGACATTGTTGAATCTTTGCCAGATTTTAATGAAATTATTCCAAGAAAGAGACTGCTCAGCCAACGTAATTCATAAACCAAAATTATCCATTGAAAATTGAAATTTGTATAATATTTTGGTGATGCAAAAATGTTTATAAAATACATAATTATGGAGGACACTTAGTTGGGTCCTAATGTCTCTCATTCATTCATAATTTACTGCTGTTCTTAGTAAAAGTGGTTTTTATTTGGTGCCTATCAGAAAATGACTGAATAATGATGATAATGATAATGATAATGATAATGATGATGATAATGATAATGATAATGATAATGATAAGGATAAGCTGACCCTTAAAATCTTTGTAGAAGAAAAAAATCAAAATTATACAAATTATAATCATAAAATGATAAATATTTATTCACTTGTGGTTGAAGATATTATTAATGCAAAATTTGATATTTTGGTTGAGCTATTCATGTTTGTGTTCTGATTCAACACTTGTGTTTCCCTGATTTTTCTTCTTTGAAATTCAGGTTCACTTGCATGGGGGGATTTTTTAGTGACAAAGCAGTTTGAGGGAGAGATCTGTGATCTCTGCCTCATCAAACCTGCCCTTCTTGAAATTGTTCTGCCTGGAGCACATAGTTCATCTCTCACAGTAGCGTGACAGGGTTTTTATATTTGATTCTGTCATTACCCACTCAACTTCACAGAGAAGTAAGCTGGTGGGTTTTYTTTTTGTTTGGTCTTTTGGGATCAGCAAGTGCTCTCTAGGTTTCTCTGAACACCCTGCATTCTCTCAACAAAATTAATCTTACCTTCTTAATTTCTTTTTTTCCTGTTAATTACATGCCAAGTAATAARTAAATTCCTGAAATTTCAACATTATGCCACCATCACAGTTTTACGCCCGCATTTATTGCCTTTATTAAAAACACAAGGAAATGAGCAAACAAAAATTAYCAATCTGTGTTGCAAGCAAAGAGAAATCAGATTTTCTCCTGCAGTCACAAAATATTCTGTGCACTTGGTGATGCCATATACATATAAACTCCTTAATGTCTACAGTGTTAGTCTCACAGTCTTTAAAAACTTGTTCTATATATCAGGGGTAGAGSTGGGTAGTTATTTCCTACTTATTATATATCCATATTTTTCTACTTCAACCCTAAGATGAAAAAGAAAGAAAATAGATATTTTTTTAATTGAACGTAGACATGGCAGTGTGCCTTTGTTCACAATTTGCATAAGAAGTTCTTAAATGAATTCAGCTGTTCAAAACGATCTTCCTGACTGGCTCACCAAACTTACAGCATGAAAAATAAGGAACACGAACCCCCCAGTACAGAACTGAATAATCACAACTTCATTAAATATGATTAAAATAAAATAAAATAAAATAAAATAAAATAAAATAAAATAAAATAAAATAAAATAAAATAAATGGAACAAAATATATAGATTAACATAACTGCACAAATCTCTGTTAAGTTTGTATTGGTTTAATTCCAATAAGTATCTAAGCCCCATGCAGCCGCTCGTTCACTGACCCYTTCAGTGAGATGGGGMGAGAATCAGGAAAATGGGAAAACTCAGGAGTTGACATAAAGACAGTTTAATAGAGAAAGAAAAAACCATACACAAGCAAAGTGAGACAAGGGATCCATTCACCAATTCCGAGAGGCAGGCAGGTGTTCTGCCATTCCCGAGAGAGGAGGGTTCCATCACACAAAATTGTGACTTGAGAAGGCAAACATTGTCACTCGTTCCTTTCTSCTTTTTCCCCTACCTTTGTATGCTGAGCATGGTGCCATATGGTCTGGAATATGCCTTTGGTCAGCTGGGGTCAGCTATCCTGTCTGGGTCTTCTCCCAGCTCCTCTGCACCCCCAACCTCCTGGCTGATGGGGCTCTGTGAGGAGCCAAAAAGGCCTTGACACTGTGCAAACACTGCTCAGCAGGAGCTGAATCATCCCTGTTATCTATCCATGCTCTTTTCAGCACAAACATAAAACATGGCCCCATCAGAGCCACTGCAAAGAAAATTAACTCCACCCAAGCCAAAACCAGCCAAACCAAAATATATTGCTAGGTGTAAGTAACCTAGAATCAGAAAATGAGCTGTAAGGCTTCTGCAATCTTGTTTTTAGTGAATTTAGAAATAAAGGGGAAAAAAAAAATAATAASCAACTCATGAGTAGCTACAGAGTTCATTCTTACTTTTTGAGCAAAAACCCCCAAAAATCTGAAGCAAACTTCCCTCTTTTGACTCCCAACATTTTTTTTTAGCTGAGGTTCTAGCAAAAATAGATTTTTTAAATGAAAAGAAATTGGTTTTCAATATATTAAATGAGTAGGGGGTCACCTGAAGAGAAGGACTGATTGACTAACATATTACTATAAGTTAAAAATCTCACATGCAAGTTGTATGATGGGTTGTGTCATACAGAACATCTGATTGTTATTTTGATTTTACTACTAGATTACTAGGATCTGAAAGGAAGACTTTAGTTTAGACTCGGTATCATCAGATTAACCTTGTACATTCTGACATAGATCTTTTTASTCTCAGTTGGTTCTTTTCAGAGAGTGATCCATTTTTCCGTATTACTGCATGATACGAGGAGCTGCTTATAGTGGTTAATGGTGTTTTTACTTATACTTCAACAATTTTTGGAAAAACATGTTATTAGGACCTCTGGAGTCTTTAGCTAATGTCAGTCCTTAATATTTTTATTTATTTTTTTTTATATTTATAATTTCTATTTAATTATTATTGCTTTACTTCTTATGAAAATATTTAATCAGACCTTTTTCCGGGCGTAATTCATCCAGTGCACAAACAATTCCTTCTTAACAACCTCCTTTTTATTGTTCAMAGTGCATGGAGTAATCATCTAGATAACAGAGAATTCTCCACGGTTGAATGGTTGACTTTTTTCCAAAATGGTGAAAAATACTGATGTGATTTCAGGCAATTAGGAGACATCCTTTCTGCAACATCGTTTTACAGACAAACTAATGAACAAACCAAACCCAGAATCCTAAAATTCTAAGCATTACTGTATAGTGTGCTGAAAATTCTAACTGGTTTTTTCTCCATAAAAGTGTAAATTTTATTTTAAAAACTGGGCTGAGKTTTTTTKGKTTTTTTTAAGTATTTCCAGTCCTTACAGAATCTTACTAGATATGATTAATAAAGGGAATGCCAAATTTAAATGCATACAGTTTATGATGGAAATAACAATCTTTCTTCWGTTTGCTTTTGAGGTATTTATCTCAGAGAGAAGTGTCAGTAATTGCTTCATATGAGATATACACAGAGTGAAACTTAATTAGTAATTTAAATGTACACCAAATTGGAACATTTTGAATCCCAATTAAAATTAATGGCTGCAATTAATTCAGGATTATTAGTCACCATCGTGTTCCCTGTTCCAGCTGCTGACATTTTCAAGTAAATGAGACAGTGTTTGGCGAATCTGTGTCACAAACAACACCATCAAGGGATGCTGTCAGCTGTTGGTTTGTCAGAGGGATGTTAAAACCTTTCTTTCTGCCTTACAGTTGCCTTTGCGAGGGATCTACCAATCACAGAAGCTGCCAGATCACCAACTGCATAATGTGGAAAAGCTTCCATGAGTCCTGAGATAAGCACAGAGCTGCTCAGCTCCTCATGCATATTAAATTAAGCTTTCTCATTAACATGTAAGGAAATAGAAATTCGGACTTGTTTGTACATATTTGTCGAGAGGACTTATATTTCCTTTTATGAAAGTTACAACCATATTCTTGAGAGTGAARGATCTTACAATAAGAAATTTAAGAGTCATCTTTATTTTGTCCTTATTTCAAGAAGCCATTTGTTCAGAGCTTTTGCACATATTTGTTAAGCTATGCATTCTAACCCAAAACTAATTCAAATCCAGACAAATGTGAAATTCTTATTTGTCTGGGGAAACATTTCATTAAATATGTATTAAGTTTCACCCTTACTTTTACAAGTGATTATTACATTGCATTCATTTTGAAACTGATGAAATGCAAAGCACAGACAAAATTTCACCTGAAGTCAATGGGGGAGACTTATATGAAACCTTTACTACTCATACCCCACACCCAGTGTTCCAGTGAATAAAGGATATCTTCTTTCCAAATTGAACAAAAATCTATGTTGAATTTCTCACATTTGCTTGGTAGTAAGATGCCTTAGGATTGTGCTATGCAACATGGTAAAATCTTGTAAACACCACAAAATAAAGCTGTATTTTGTCACCTTAGGCTATTGTTTCACGTAACCTAAAATCTAACAAAAACTTTAACAGGTAAAAAATAGCCCTTTTATTGAGGACACTGGCAAAACATCTGCCTTTAATTTCCAAAATTACCTATGCAAATAAAATTTCCCCCTGTGAAATAGACAGAGTGAAATGTTAATTTGGAAAACTTCAGTAGATGTCATGTAACAGATACACTTAGGGTGCACAAGGTTAGGTGCTACTAGTTTTTTAAGTGTGTGAGTAGAAAATACCACTTTGTTTTTTGGTGTTTTCAGACAGGYCTGAAGCTGTGCTTGGCATTTCTTTTCATTTGGCAACATTACAAGCAGAAAAGTCTCTAAAATCTCTGGCCTTTAGGATAATTTTTTTATCTGTATTGCCCACAACTGTCAATAGATAAAACGTATCTTTTTGCACAGGAGATACCTAGGTTCATACAATTTATTTATTAAATTCAGTTTCCCAGAAAAATCACCATTTTTCTATCATAATTTCATTCTATGTCACAACTGCAGCTACAAATTACTTCTCTGTGTTTAGTCTCTGCTCAGTAATCAGCACAGTTGAACCATACATCACAAGAAATCGAACTAGGGCAGACCCKTTTTTAGTCCTGCAATCTATTAAAACTTCTGTTTTCTGTGAAAGCCTCCTAAATGCTTTGTGGGTGTTTGCTGTTAAGTTTATGTTTCTGTTGCTTTACAGAAACTCAGACCTGCAAAATACCTGTAACTCCCTTAATAAATGTGCAAAGCCTGCAAGCCTTTTTTCTTTCCCATCACTGCTTTCTGCTTGCATGCTTTTGAAACTTATGGACCCTTTATAACTTGTGAGAAGTCCAGTAGCTGATATGATAAAAGATGTTATCTTTACTTACCCACTGTATCYTGCCAAAAATCTGTGAGAGAGAAATTCTTGTAGTAGATCATGCTATGTTTCTGTAATGGGTGTGTTTTCCCTGTTTCACAATCAGAAGAAATCAGAAAGCAATTTTACCTACCTTGTAGAGCAGCAAGAGAAATTTCCAGGTTTAATGAATCAGCTAAATGGTGCTCAACATCCTTCTTTGGCGTGTAGGTCAGAGTTTTTCCCATATTTTTGTTCATGGCTATTCACAGTGTACTGTGTGAATGAGTACATATGGTGGCTACAGCATGACAACATATGATGCAGAGTGTTGTGATTTCTGACAATTGTAATTTCTTGATTTATTTCACATWTGAAATCTTGAGATGCAACCTTGAAAACAAAGAGCTGAAAAGGTAAGAGGAGACAACCATGTGTAGAACAAACTACCACTGTGATAGGGAGACATCTCTGATGGACAGCCTCAGAAATGGAAAGAATTTGTTCATGTGATAATGAACTGTAAGTTTTCAATATGAGATGGCGGAAAAGGAAAGACAAATCTTTCCAGTTTAGGGCTGAATATGCAGARACATCTCAACAGGCAGCACTTTTCTTTCAGCATTTCTGGTGGAGTAATACTTGGACTATGGGATTCAGTTCAAGAAACTATCTTCCAGRTAAACATTTGTAAACTGTTGGGGCTTGAGAAACAACCATGACAATTCTAGAAAATTACACATCTCTGGCTTGTCTAATGCCTGGAGTGAAACAAGAAATCAATAAGCATTTGAAGGATGAAAACCCAAAAGACAAAATTGTTATTTTAAAGAATGCAAGAGAGTGTAAAAAGAAATAGTGCTGTTATGATGTTGAATAACAATAAAGAAAGTTGAACTGGCTATTTCAAACATATCCCAAGTTCCAATAAAGCAGCAATTTTACTTTCCTGAGGGAAATGACAAGAATATTTTGCTARATTTAAAAAAAAATTAAATAAGTACAAAAAAAAAATTAAAGCTGCTTTTTTTATGTACCTTACATAGTAAAATAAAGAAGAAAGACAGCTCTTGGAGACCTGGGCTGACAGATTTGTTTTTTCTTTTCAAAACTCTGTTTTCCTCTATATTACACTATCTGTCCTTGTATTGTTACTGAAATACATTTTATAGTTCAATATTCGCATGTATTCTACCTTTAAAGTAATTTAAAAAAATATTTTAGTTACCTCTCCTTAATACATGTTACTTTAGTTATTTTAGTTATTTTAGTTACCTCTCCTTAATACCGCTCCTTTTCCATGACAAAGAAAATTAAATCATTCAATTCCAAAAATTTAGGCAAAAATCCTGTTTTAACACTTTCAGAATACAATCTGGGATTTGTTGGAAACATTTCAGCCCTCTTCAGAAATGGCTTTCCCTAGAATTGATATGTTGATTTCATTTTACATGAACACCAGAGATCATGTGTTATTAATGATTAAATCCTCATGAATGCTTGGAAAATTATTGGGTTAATGTTAATGTCTTATGTTAATCAGAGAAAACAACTTCCTTGCAATGCTGAACCATCGCTGCATACATGTCTGGGTCTGAATACACAAACAAACTTCGTTTTACAGTTAGACACTCTAGAGCACTTTAATAACTGCCTTCCAAAAATGAATGAAAATAAAAGAAATACAGTACTAAAATTTGCAAAATTGAATTGTAGCTGCTTACAACTTATTATTGTTTCAACTGTATTATTTTTATTGTTTGCTATCTTCTATTATATGAACTGAATAATTGGAAATTTTATGAAGTTTGCAATTATTCTGTATAGGTTTAAATTTCTGAAACATTAAAATAATTCCAAAATACAGTGGTCAAATGTTGCAAAAGCACCCTGAACGGAATGGAAATATTTGAGTTCATCAAACTACTGAAAAAAATTATTTTTTTCCTTTTCAGTGATGATTGAGATCAACTTCCCAGTGTTAAGTCTTTACCAGCAGAATTCCACTGTTTGACTAATTCTAAAACCAGCAAAAATATCACCACTGTTTAATTGGTCTGAAGCTCAGTGACAAAATATTCAGCAATTGGTATGGGATATGAGAATTAGAAAACCTTTACTGGTGCCAGCTGAAGGTTTATTGCAATAGCTTTACCACAATGAAAGAAAGAAAGTTTTTGTACAAGTATCTCTTTTTACCCACATAGGAATGTTTTTAAAACATAAAGCAGACACAATTAAAGTTAAATCTTTACCTGATAAGTATCAGGAAAAAAACCCCACTATTTACATCTGCAAAAATCTGACTTTCCCTTTCATATTGAGTTCTCATTACAATAAAATGACAGATTTCTTTCTTAAAAGCAAACATAACTCTATTTTGTATAGTTTCTATGTTTATGAAAATACTGCTGATGTGATGTGGTATAAATTATATCTCAAAAAGAGAACAACAATATGCCCAGAGAAGCAATAAAAAATAAATATGACCTCTGCAGAATTCTCCAAACTAGGTATGTAAAATAATTCCAAATAATAAAATTTTAAAACTAGTAACTGGGTGTCTGTGCTTGTGGACACSGAGCTTAAGACAGAGTAAAAGTCTTACCATTGAAAGAACAAGATTTTTTTTTTTTTTCCCCAAAATCAGACAAGGCCCAGGTTGCTATTCATGTATGAAATTTTACCCTTGCAATCCACAACACATACTTCTTAAGAAAAACAACTTAAGTTGTTACTGTTAAATACAGTAAGTATTTAATCTGTAAATTTTATCAGCATTTCAGAGAAGGRCTATTGCTGATTGTATGTTCAATGTAGAGCAAATTCAAGTTAACTTTTTAGTCAAGACATGTCAGAACTCACACAGAACCAGATAAAACTTGGTTTTCTAGGTAAAACACATTTCCTATACTTAATTTCAGGGTTTATTAAGGTAAGTCCCTCATGCAAATCAGCGGCTGCACACCCAGGTAACAAGATGGACATATATTACTGCACAAACAATATAATTTCTGAAATCATAGTGATAGTAAGCAGAAATACATAACTTGCCTAACTTTCCTGATAGGTTAATAGGAAATCCTTCACCTTCTTATTATAAAAATATTTCTWGCCGATGGTTATATTGCTCTGGAAGATTGTAATTATTCAGATGGACGTGGGGAATAGTTCTTAAGTTTTTTTTAGTTTCTTACCCCCGTCTTGTACTTGATTCATTTGATCTCCCAAATCCTGTGTTGCTCAAACCATTCACTGTCGAGTGGCAGTGTTGTCTCGTGAGCAGTAAATCAACATTGAGAATGACCACAAAGAGATAATTTGTGTACAACAACTCAATAACATCTTTGCTTGCAACGTTAGGGAAAAAGGAAATGATTGTGACTGGTAGGATCAGGGGAATGGAAGAGTTTGAATGAGAAATTCAGAGAGGAAAACCAGAAATATATCTTGACAGACACATCTGGTGAAATGAATGTAACTTTGAAAAGAGAACGAGTATAATTATTTGTCATATCGTTTCCCTGCAAAACTACAAAACATTTGTCATACATAGCACATGAATAAAGGATACAAAGACCAATGTAATTTTTTTCACTTGCTTCTTCTTCTTTCTGTCCTGATACAATATTTTAAAGAATTTAAGAGTACTTAAGATACATAAAATTAAAAAAATTCTGCTGTTGGAAGCAGCTATCTTAATGAACTATGTAATTTTATATGTTTAACTGTTATGCCTTTGGACTGTAGCTAGGACACTCAATACTAAAGCTGCTAAGACACTAGCAGAATTCTCACGATTGGTAAAGCTGCACTTATTTTAATAAAGAAACACTARAACTGAAGGAAGCTAAGTCAGTATTTAAATATTTAATCATGTTTTCCAAGAATTACAAGAAACAAAAGTTTTTAAGGAAGAAATTAGCAAAATGTTATTAATTTGTGATAATTAAGTTTTTTTCTAGTTTAAAATAGCATGAGAAGTCTTCTCATTTTGATTGCTTCTTATTTGCTTCAAGATTCAATTGGGAGGGGGAGGTTGTGATTTCCCCAATGTTAGTAAGCAGAAAACATTGATGTAATTTGATAAAATGCAGTAGAAGAAGAAGAACATGAGAATGACCMGAAATTACTAATCATATTTCTCTAATTTCCCATTTTAAAGTTGTTKCAACTTTGGAATAGTAAGTTTGATCCTTTCAAGACTCATTCTGCAAAATCACAGTGAAATTACCAGCAACAACACTTGTGGTTTTCATAGGAATATCTGCCCTCCAAATAATGCTGTTCATTAGCCAAAAGTATAGTAACAATGTACAAAGTGCATGGGATCTTTTAGTGAGTACACATGTAGCTTTGCATATGAAAATGACAGAGACTCAATGTAGATTCATGCTCTGGAYCATCCCTGCTCTTGAAATTTTAACTGGAAGATAGTCTGAAGAATTATCTAGTGGAATAAATTGACAGAGTACAAAGGGTGTACAACAAGCTCGAGAGATAAACTGCATAGGCTGGGACAATTCTCCAGATCCATCTAAATAACAAAAATTTTCTGTAGTAATATCACATTTAGGTAGAAATATTTTGATAATAATTATGTGAAGAACTCCCTGTTAACCTATCAGGAAAGTTAGAAAAGCTATCTACTCTCAAAAGCTCCAATCACATATGTCAAAACACAACTAAAAAATTAGTTTGTTTTATTGTAAAGGACTGCACTTATATAACAGATCACTCTGCATTTCCATGCCCTTTCTAAAGGCCTTTATTTTCCTTTGAACTCCACAAAATCTTACAAAGGAATATTTCAGTAAATAACAGTAATTCAGAGTCGGAGTGTTCATTCATGCTGTAAACTCATTTTGTGGTTGACATGATCTCAGATAAATAACATCCATGTATGTATCTCAACCATCCTCATATCACATCAYAATTTCACACGTGGATCATTAGAGTTCTGCTTCTAGGCAGTAGTTCTGGAGCTAAATTAGTTTTTTTCTTGTGATTACAAAACATATGATAGCAAATGTTTACAGTAAAAAGTTTTTTTGTATTGCTAGACTTATTAACATTAKCCAGAGTACAATTTTGCTGTAAGCCACTTGAGAGTCATTTTAAGAATAAAAAAAAAATTGTTTGAAAATGTCCGAACAAGAATACATCTGAACACTGAAAACCAGCAGACAAGAACTGTTTCTGGTTTCAGATGTCCATGAGTATATTTTGTGTAAGTGGAAGCAGATATTCTGGAGGGGAAAGTTGCACCACTTGCTGTTTTTAGTAAAAGGAGGTAGGCAAATTGCTTCTCTCTGAACACACTTGCTAGATCGGTCTGTGAGAAATGTCTATGCGGATATTTCCAGCTGAAGGCAAATGTTCAGGATGCATTAAGCCACTCAGTGTTACCAAATAAGTAAAGATTTGGAAGCAAATT
This sequence comes from Mixornis gularis, assembly GCA_003546035.1. Lineage (NCBI taxonomy): Eukaryota > Metazoa > Chordata > Aves > Passeriformes > Timaliidae > Mixornis > Mixornis gularis. The sequence goes on along the minus strand of QVAJ01000025.1, from coordinate 1,073,367 downwards.
GTCCGGACTAGTAGTAACTCACKGACAAAATTTCAAGTGCCTACAGGTAGGTATTAGATGCCTAAAGATTTACTTTGTGGTTTTGAGGACTGTGTCTGATATTTAAACCAGGTGCTTGCATCCATGCTAAATCCTTTGTGGATTTGAGCGTATAAATTTAAGTATTACTAGTAATAATGCCTTTCTCTCTCTGCTGTCTCTAAATGCAATCAGATGAAGATCCCACTAGTCCCTTGACAGCCTGCTATGTCCTGCTTACTGAAAAAGGCTGTACACATTGTTTTGAAATTCATAAYAAAATGTTTAAAAAAGAAAATCGTATTTTTATTAGCTACTGAGATGTCCAGACTCTTTCTCTTGAGATACARCCCCTTAAAAACTTTTTAATTGTGCATTTTACACATAAATATTTAAGAAGCAGTTTTATATTTTTTCCAGCTTTGATTTAATGATCTATAACAGACAGAATTTCCTCCTTATTTCCTCCTTTCCCTTTGCTTTTTCAGAGCCATCAAATTTCATTCCCCTTGACTTTTTCTTTCCTGCCACAACCTTTCTACACACTTTAAAATTAGGTCTGTGTATTACAACTATTGTTATCCCTCCAGTTTCCCAAAAATCACTAACTAAAATCTGAAGTCAGTTTAGCTTCAGATGAGTAGGATWTAAAAAATAAATCCAAAAGGAGAGTGCCTCAAATGGGAGAACTAGCAGGTCTTGCCTGAAGGAGTTATTRAGTTGGAAATTGTCGTATTTACAAAGGCTTCTGTCATAATCCCCCATAGCCTCTCCAGACACCCCATTTTCATACTGGGAGGTGAGAGGCAAGGCAGAAGAAGTCTCTCTGTAGAGTGCTGTTTTATTGAAAGAAAGCTGGTACCAGTTAAAATGAGCAGAGATACTGCATTTCTTCAGGTGTAAGTCAGCATGGTTTTGGTTCAGCAAATGCCTCAGCACTAAAAATTTAAACACTCAAATGTAATTACAGCATAAAAGGGCAAGTGTTCTTCTGTGATGACAAACTCAAGAAATTCTGCACAAATGTAGAAAACCRCTGACTTAGTTTGTCTCATTTTGGTTTTGGAGAACATACAAGAAGCATTTTTAGACCCTTTAATCCAAAATATAAGGGTACTAATATCAGATAACATTTTTATTAGGGCAGAAATCAGTTATGAATAAATTCTTCTCATGTATAAGRAACTTCAGTGCACCTTTACTGCTCTGATAAATATTAAATTGGAGCCATCAGAACCTGATATAATCCTTTGAAATTCAGAAAATTAACTGATAATGAAGTGGGAAAAAAAATCACGCAGTACCATCTGCCATGATCTTTCCTTAATATGGCAGATTACATTTTATGGCCAGGAAAATCTCTCCAAAATTTAAAATCTGACCTTCCAATAACACAGGTTTGTATCAAAAAATGAATAGCAATGAGATGCTGCAGTGAAAGAAGCTTTAAAATCAGATAAAGGAAAAAAATAAAAGAAGAAAATAAAAAGGAAACACAAAATGAGGTGCCAGCATACAATTCTATTGTTCACTTATCATTTTTAAGAAGAAGGTTAAAAATAATGAGATCTTAGGATAATTACTATCTTTGATGCAATTTAAATACTGTCACTGTTAACATCATAACTCAAGAAAACTGTTATGATACTTCTTGGCTATCAGCGAAAAAATACACAAAAATTGATTACTTCATCACTTATATCTATCCAGGCATCCAGAGTAACAATAATTTTCTAAATAACTTTGACTTCTGAAGGTGAGGAAAAAAATTTTGGGAASAAAAAGCAGRTAYACCATGTCTTCTTTAAGWWTCTTTGATMAAAAAATTGTGTATAAACCTGACAAAAATATTTAGTTATTCTGTACACCACAARATTTGTCAGTGCTTGATACCTGCAATTATCGAGTCAGTGCCTTCAGTGCCTACACATTGGATTTCAGCACAGTTGTCAGAAAGTCAGTAGTAACTTYGTGCAACTTTTTCACTAGGGACTCTCTAATCAAAAGTGAGAAAAAATTGTGATTTTCAAACTTTAGAAGTTCTCACATTTCCCTTATCCATTGTAGATTCATTTCRAAATGGTAAATATTTCCAAAATGTGTTGTGGTATCTGTAGAAACAAATTCAGTGGGAGAAAATACATGCTGTGGACTTAAAAAAAAATAACTGAAAATAGGAGAAAGATTTACAGCAAGATATSGGAAAAGAAAAAAGTCCTTGATGCACGGTTATATGGAAGCTGTCATACTAATTTCACCTGTGCTCTGAGCCAGTGGGGCACAAACCATTTGTGATTTCAGTCATGCAGCTGCATTTGTAAATGCAGATCCACTGATAGTAAGTCGACCTGAAAAATAAACTTTTAATCATGGCCATTCCTACATTTTTCTATGTTCCTATTGCTTTTGGACCTTGGAAATGGAACTGTTTCAAAATCAAAAGGGTGATTTTCAAGCTATGGTAAGAGAAATAGCTCCCAGCAGAGCAGAGCAATCTGACTAGCAGTTACAGCTGAAAAGAAAAAGGTATCATTATATATATATAAAGCTGGTGACTATCTGGCTTCTATCTGTGTTGCCTAATGCAGTTCAGCTCTGGAGTCAGGRAAACAGGTATTTGGAGACGAGAAAAAACTGCTCCAGTTGCAAAAAAAAGTTAATGATTTTCAAGATATCTTCAGGATTCTGTCATTCCCTGTACAGACACACACTGTTTTTTTTATAAACTAGTAGCTAAAAAAATGTAAAGAAACATTTAAGATACAGTTACTATACATGGTGTGTTTACAAATGTTCATTTATATGTGCCTGTGACTACTGAATGCACAGAATACTGATATTGAAATAGTTCTAAGTTCAAATTTAATATCTAACTAGAGGTCAGTGACAACACACTATGCACTAAAGTTTATTTCARAAGAAATGCAACTTTAAAACATTAAGTAACCTTTATTTACTTATCACAGACCTTTCCAAAAGGCTGTGAAAAGTTTCCTTTTTATGCACAGTGCAATTTATGTTTTACATTTGACACAATTGCACAAAGATCACAGTTGAAGATACCTTTATTAATTCTAATTATTTTGTCATGTTTCTAGATAATTATCATTATATATAAACAACATAGATCAATCTTTTTTTCCAAAACATATAATCCCATATAATGTATTTAATAAAATACATTTAATATAAACATATCATGTATTTAATTACAACAAATTCATTTGTGACACAACGCTTCAAGGAAAGAGAGAATACAAGCAATATCACACAGCTCACAAACATTTAAAAATYCCTGATGTTTTAATTAGATTCATGAGCATGATAATTTTGAATGTACAATATTACACTTGAGAGTTCACATTTTGACCTGACTTAAAATGTACTCCCCTAAAAATAAAAACTGCAACTATGACAACTTGAATTATGTTCGACTTGCTTTATTAAAAAAAACCAAAAAAGCCCCAACAAACAAAATTTAAAAAAAAAACAACAACCACCACAAAAGCCAAAAAAATCACAAAACAAAACAAAAAAACCCCAACTACAAATCCAAATAAATTGAGACTTTTAACAATTTTTTTCAGACAAGTTTTGAAACAGGCTTTAAATTATTGAATAAGCTAATATTATTTAGAGTTTCAACACTGATATGCTTTCTTTGAGACTACTGTTAAAAAATAACTTTTCGTTTCTGTAATTTCAAATAATTCTTTTAGCATAAATGTAGCTGTAACAAATATCAATCTTAGAGCAAAATTAGTTTTGAAACCCGCATTTTAACTAAGGGTGCTTTAAGTTTGGGATATTTACTAGCTACGTATAGACATATTAGCCAGATATACATGGAGGGGATACRTGTGTGTGTACATTTTTTTGGTTGTGTGGGACAATGAGAATAAAATAGAAACAATTTTAGGAGGAATTGTATTAATTTAAAGAAACTAGTGCACATACTAATACACAGTGAATGGCAATATAGAATTAAGAGGAGGCTTTTAGATGTGGTATAATATTTAATATAGTGTATCAATATATATTCCAAGTTGCATTGCTTTAAACTCAAATTTCTACCCCACATCAGTGGACTTGCACACTGGAGATCAGATTTCATGTCTTTGTATATTTTTGTAGAAATTCTTTATTCAGAGGGTGGTGAAACACCAGAAGAGATTGTCCAGAGAAGTTGTGGATGCCCCACCCTTGGAAGTGTTCAAGGCAGTGTTAGATAGAGCCCTGAGTAACCTGATCTAGTGAGTGGCATCCCTGGCCATGGGGAGATGGGGGMTTGGAATGAAAAGTTCTTTAAGGACCCTTCAAACCCTAAAAATTCTACTATTCTATGAAACTAAATTTATTTTCTAATTATATTTGAACATTTTATCTTAAATATCTTGTTGATTCCTTGTTCTAGATTCATGAGACATTTTGTTACAACAAAGAAAAAAAATGTACTACTAAAATGTCACTATATTAATTAGGTTACATGACTAAAATGTACTCTGACTTCAAAATATACTGACTTCATGCACTGCCTAATTTAACAGCAAAGACAGCAGAGCCTGAGTATTGAAGTCACTAACTGAACTCTAATTGACAAGTCTTCAAGAAAAGGTAGATGTTAGGATTACAGTTTCCAATAGGAGGTAATGGAGTAGATTACCAAACTCCTCTTTAATCAACGTTTCCTTCTTTTGAATGTTTATGCAAGTGCTTTTCCATTTTTGAAAATCAGCTTTATCTCATYAACCAAAATGTGGTTTAGATTGTGGCAACCTGCCAAGACAAATAAAAAAATGAACAGGAAAATAAACAGGATAYAAATTTCTTGGCAATTGTAAAAAACATTTGAAGATTCTTTTTGAAGATGRATCCTTCAGTAACCCAGTAAGCAGATGTGTTGCTTTTTGAAGGTTTTTCTTAGAAAAGCACAAAGCAGATTGATGGATCAGAACAAGGSCACATATTACTTTCTTTCAAAGAAGGAGAGAGTGTGCATGTGTGCTTATGCAAGACAGAAAGTTTCTGAGAACAATTAAATACTAATCTAGTATAACGAGAAAAAATACTGAGTATTATTATCTCCTTAAGATACAGTAATATCTCCTTTCATTCCCTGGAATTGGTTCCTCTGCAAAAAAAAAAAACAAAAAAACAAGTAGGCTATATGTTTCATCTTGTCACCACAGAGAATTTTATTCTTCTTTTAGCACTACTCAGAATTCACCCTTCTCTTTAATTTTCTTGGGGTAATTTTTACGTATGTTTTMATTTCCTTATGCTGGAAACATGGAGAAACTGCTTTAATTTCTAATCAAAAGAGATATATTATTAAAGTTGGTAAATTATGCGCTCAGAAACTTAARCTCATTACATCAGTTTTTGAACATCTTTATCACTGGTCTATACGAACAAAAAACCTAACAACAACAACAACAACAAGTCTTTGGAAGGAAAAAAAAATAGATTAATATTTGAAAAAAGTATCATGTGRATGTGGTGTTTACTATTTTCTAGCACTTTGCTTAAGCTAGTTCATGTTGAAGGTRTGTCTTTGGACAAATATGGATAAATTTATGTGGATAAATAAATCTTGCTTCATATTGCTGTACTAATGGCAAGTTATCACCATAACCACAAAACAAGGTTCTGTCACCCTCCATAMGTGAATAAAACAGCTATGTAGCGCTATATGAAAGATAAAACTAAACAGCTGTAGATATGTAGCACACTATGTGGTCACCAATTTTTAATATGGGCCATAAACAGCAGTACAAAGAAAAAATAGCTTCCTAAACATTTGGCATTCTTCCACTGCAATTAAACTAAAATATTTTACTACAAAAACCAAAGAAAAATAAACTTCTATGARAGTGTAAATCAAATAAACCAAAACTTCTATAACATTTAACTAGAATTGAAAATACAATTCTGTGTAATCTGTGACTTTATAMTGTAGCAAACATATCCTACTAGCAGAAAACATTAATTAGAACTGAACAAAAAAAATCACAATTAATAATTTACTCAAAGACCATATTCAGCCTTCAATATGTCTGTTGAAAGATAATGATTTCTTTTGTTACATTTTGGTTTTGCAAACTTCTGACCTATTAAAATTATCTCATGTAAAGTAACTGGTAAAAACTAATGGTCATGCTTCACACTGAAATAAATGTKCAGTCGTATAAATAATATGGCTCCCTGCATAGGTGAAGTACACAGTATGGCAGGTTTTGCAACAGATTCATTGACCAGAGATAAGGATTCTGGAAAATTCTTTATAAATTTATGGGGTCATTGAGTCTRCATGTAACAGTAGCTTTTGAAAGTCCATGAACTCTGAAAGTGATTGGATAGGGAAAAAAGTAACAAGGCGGGTTCAGAAACAAAGTGGAAATATTAGGGAAAGTAACATTCTTTTGTCATTTTGAAGGTTATGAAGAAAAATCTCTTTGTTAGACAAGACCTGACCTGGGTCACTTAAAAGAGAATACATGAATTGGCACATGATGATCCAATTGTTGAAGAATTCTCAGTGTGTTTTCCTCTTAATTTTGAAAAAAATTTCCTAGATACTTTTAAAAAAAGTAGCCTTTAATGTACTAGTTTTGGATGTTACTGCTATCAAAGACTAGGGAGCCCATATATTATGCTCAAACAGCTATTTTAAGAATGCTGTTCAGACAGGGCACATAAATCTCTAATATTCCCAGGAGTCCATGTTTGGGAACTTGCCCCTAGCAGGCTATCAGTTTTATTTCTCTAAATCACAGGCAAAAATATCTATGTTCAGAGCCCATCCTGAGAAAAGCCTGTATGTAGAGTGTGCACCTGGGTCTTGGATCGGTTTGTGTTTATGCAGCAAAATACATCTTAACAGTATCACCTCATCACAGTCAGACATTTTAAACTTTGTACTTTTGCAGTGTTCTTCATACCTACTGTTCAGGTGAGAAATATTAGACATATGAAGGMAATTTTTCTAATATAAATAATTCTTGAAAATATTAAGAATTTTCCAGTTCACTAAATACATTGTCAGTTGATTTCCAGTGAAAGTCAAGGCAGTATATTGTAAATCTGAGCATAATCTATTTATATTTAAACTAATAGCATTTGTTATGAGTTGATTTGCTAATATGCAAGTGTGTAAGTCTGAATTAGTGATTGGGTTTTTCATTCACACTTACTACTGAGCATCCTCATTTCAGAAATGCTGGCATTCATTCCCAACTGATGTGGTTAGACACTACTATCAAACAGACTGTGTTTCACTTTTTGAAGTTGTTTTTGTCTTGCTTCTTTCAGTGGCACATTTTATTTCAGCTATTTCTTTTTCTCAGATTTCATCAGTTGCTCATCCAAGTGGGCTAATTAAATTCAAGAACTTTCCTGCTCAAATTTACTTTATATGCTATGGCTTCTATTGCCCAGACATTGTTCTATTTATTTCTAAAAGCTGTTTTTTATCCTGGCATCTCTCAAGCCTATATATTCTTCAGGCAATATATAATCACATTTCTCTAACTTGTCTCTTTCTGTGCTAATTTGCTTCTGCTCTCTGAAGTTTTATCTCATAATATTCATTCATCAATTTCTTGATGTCTGCTGTCCAATAACTATCAACATAAAACTACTTTTTTCCTCAAGGCCCTCTCCCCATGAGTTTTCTGGTATGTTTTTTTTTCTTGGGCAATGAGACTACCAATAACGTGTGAATCAGTTGAAACAATAAAAAGAATTAGTTTTACCTAAGAACATTTCCTTTGATCAAATCTCTAAGACTAGGAGGTTTATATTTGTGCATCCATTGCAAGAACACCGATAAAATAATCCACATCAGACTTTGCAAAGGAAGGTTTTAACTTTTACAGGTTATGGACACTTGTTTCTTGAATACCAGTGCCAATGGGCATTTTAATAGTTCTACAGCACAGTCTTAGTAGAGTGGAGGTTTCCTATAACGATGTCCTGAGATGCTTCACTGGCTAGCTAGCTCTCTCACCATCATGTAAGGAAGGTTTGGTGGGTCTGGACCTCAGGCTGGAGCGTCGTCGACGGCATGGAAGAAAGAGTGGACCCTTTACGTGGGTTTCACCTGGCTTTATTCCACCCATTTACCTGCCCACGTGCAAGAGCAAAGAGCAGCCCCACTGTTCTCACCTTAAGTACAGGGGGTGTACACCGAGCAGGGGAGAACTTAGAACCAATGGAAGGGGAGGGAGGGTGTGACCCAGAACAGGGAAACTTNGAACACCCATAAAATAATCCATATCAGACTTTGCAAAGAAAGGTTTTAACTTTTACAGGTTATGGACACTTGTTTCTTGAATACCAGTGCCAATGAGCATTTTAATAGTTCTACAGCACAAAGTCTTAGTAGAGTGGAAGTTTCCTATAATGGTGTCCTGAGATGCTTCACCGGCTAGCCAGCTCTCTCACCATCATATAAGGAAGGTTTGGTTGGTCTGGACCTCAGGCTGGAGCCTGGTCGACTGTTGCCCTGAATTTTCTGCTTTCTGTCTTTGTGCAGAAGTTTCTCATGCAGCTTCATCTAAACAGTGTGTATTTTTAGAATGTTTACATACTTCTCCTCTGAGAGAAGAGTTGATTGATGGTGATGTCCACCAACCACGTTGAGAGGTGGCAACATGAAGTAGCCAATCTCTTGACCTCTGTATATATGTATATAAATGGAATCATATTGTGAAATAAAGAAGGGTTGTTCCCTTGATCTGCTGTTGTGTGAGCCTCATCTTTCTGTCCCTGAAGTGGGACACTCCCAGCCTCAGCAAACCACAGTCGACGGCGTGGAAGAAAGAGTGGACTCTTTACGTGGGTTTCACCTGGCTTTATTCCACCCATTTACCTGCCCACGTGCAAGAGCGAAGAGCAGCCCCTCTGTCCCCAACTTAAGTACAGGGGGCATACACCAAGCAGGGGAGAACTTAGAACTAATTTTAGGGGAGGGAGAGTGTGACCCAGAACAGGGAAACGTAACAGAACAGTGAAAGAAGGTGGTACCAGGGTACCTTGCCAAATCCTAGGGCTTTTTTCCCAGAATCTTCCAGATCTTACAAGGTGATTGAAAAGGTCTATCACAAGGGAAACACCATTGGGGGGGTTTGGGGATGGGGGTGTAGGAACAAACCATTACAAACATATAACAAAACATACAGAACTTTAGAAAACCCAAAATGCGCACTGCAACAGTTTCCAAATAGGAGATTCTTTCAAAGAGCTTGTCCACTTACCCATACTTTCTTTACCTCAATTGCAAAGTCTTAAGAGTGTCTGTTCTCACTGGAAGGGAAGAAGCAGGTCTTTCTGTCTTTGCATACAGCCTAGGCCTGTCTGTCAGGGTAGAGGAGGGGAAGAAAAGAATCCTCTAGGGTGATCTTATTGTGTCTTTTCTATGTTTAAAGGGGGCCTGTAAGAAAGATGAAGTCTATTAGCAGGACCTGTTGTGATCAGGGACAAAGWGTAACAGCTTTAAGCTAGAAGAGGGCAGATTCAGGTTAGATATAAGGAAGATATTTTTATGACGAGGATGGTGAATTATTGGAACAGGTAGCCCAGAGAGGCTATAGATGTGCCACCCTTGGAAACAATGAGAAGAGAGAAGCAAACAAACCATCTTCTGTAAATTGTGGACCTCTTTTTTTTAACATGAGGAGGAAGAAATGGACAGGGCACAGGAATTGTCTTTTCAAACATATTAAAATCTATTGTGGGACAAAAAAAGATAAATTGTAAAATGTATTACTMAAAGGAATTTATCAACATGTCTCCACTAAGGCTTCAAATTATGCTACTGAGTACAAGAAGCCAGCAACTGTTCTCTACCTATTAAGCCAAATAGTGAAATTGAGTTTGCCTTCATATAGTTACCTACCTTCCTCTCCTACAACAGACAGACAGAACTAATCCATGTTTCCAGCTGGGGTGCAAGCAGAGAAACCATAGAGGGGCRTGCAAAGTAGTACCCCCCAGAGTGTTAGCCTTAGCCTTGCTTTCCATGGTTTAGGTATACCTGAAATGTCTGAATCTGGGGTCATTAGTCTGGTAGGGAATGAGCTGTTGAAAAAATGTAATAACCTGGTGCAAGTAGCTCATGCTGGGTTCTTAAAGCTCTGTTTTCCAGAACATCTATTATAGGGCTGTATCTCAAAGTAATTGAGCAGAAGGAATGAGATAGTAAATATAAATGCCAGAAAGTATTCATGGTTATAGGTTTCCCTGAAATATTTAAGAGTCTGTTAGATTTCAGCTTAACRTATGTTCTTATGTTTTATATTGTGATTCATCTATAATCTCAGTATTCTTGAGTCAAACATGATGAATCTTCAAATGAGAGGCCAATGCYTTTTTTTGCTCAGGACATGATGATTGTGATCTACACTATAGAGGCTCTAGCTCATTTTTCAAAATGTTGCATATGGTTCCAGTGACATATTCAATCCAAATTCTATTATTTTCTAACATTAGTCTACATGTTAAACAGACAAAACAACCACAAAGGACTGTTACTGTGTTGCCTACTGTCGCCCAAATGAATTGCTTTTATATACATATTATCTTCACTCCAGTAATTTTTKTTGTTGTTGTTAATGAGATTTAAATTAATTGAAACCTGAGCCTTACCTTCATTTTTCTTGTAGCTGTGGAATCCACAATACTCTGTGAACTGATGGAATAGCACTTTAAAGAGCATAGATAGCTTTAGAAAAGGTAGACACTAAACACATAGACATGAATGGGATGTCAGCGAGGAAYCAGCTTTGAGGTATGGGTATAAAAAGTTCACAAGAACTCATGTTGCTAATTAACCCGAGTCCTGAAATAGGCTTGAAAATAAATGATCAGCCATTTCATGTTTCACTAAAGCAAAATGAACTCATTTTTGTGAATAAGCAGAGTTGAAATTATACTTATTCAACACCTATGAGAGTACTACATAAAGAACCGTAGTACAACTGGAGTGTATTTGTGGGAAATAAGCAATAATAACTGGAAACTAAGCAACAGCTACATCACATAAAACTAAGATTACAATTATGGRTGTTCTTATGAGTTGCTAAATGTTGATTCTTTGATTTTTGTTCACTGYGAGAAGAAATGAATCTAGGATTGTGACACTGAAGAAATAAATTATTTTATTAACTGCTGCTCCATACACTCACTGCCAAACTACAAGTGAAGCTTAATAACGACAATGGAAAATGCTGCATGCATAAAGATAAATGTCCTCCAGTCAGTGTACAGTTTGTTCAGAAGGCTGAAAGCTATGAGATGGYGCATCAAAATGAACATTCACATTTTATTCAACAAAAATATTCTAGTTTTTGGTAAAGTGTCACATTCAACAACATGACAGAATATACTCAAATACGGGAATAAAAGTGCTACTTAAAAATTCTCTTCCTTCAGTCTCACTATTGTTTCATTAGCTTCCCCTCAATCCCTTAAAACACAAAATGCCCTTCAACATAATTAAGCAATTAAATCATTCACAATAGAAACTTTTGAACAAAAGTTATTTCAATTCACAGTAGCATACTAAATTAATAAAAGAGCTTTTTTCTCACAAAACACTTTAAAGGTTGTCTCCACACTACAACTTGAGACACCAAAACAGGGAAACWTTGAAATTTGTACCAAAAATACAAATTGCAATTCATAGGCTTCTAGAGATCTGTAACTGTAATACTGTCAATTACATGCAACTCAATTATAGAGAGTGAAGGAATATCATGGGTCATGAAAAATACTCATGTGCAGACTAGGCAACTCATCCCATCTTCACCTTTTATTTCAGGATGACCTAGATGCTCTTTAAAATTTAAGAATGAGAAAMCTTACAGATCTGTTTAATTGGAAAAATCCTTTGTCCATGTAATCTTCTGTATGGCTTTGGAAATAATTAATAGAATCAAAATATTTTGACTAATGTAGCCCAGTTCTGTCACAGCAGACAAGTACTGTTCATAAATAATAGAAGGAAAAAACTTGGTTACAGTAAGTGTTTGATTTGGTTTGGTTTGKTTTTTTTACCACATTTAAGTGATTTATCTRTAATACTAAAATCAATGTGCACGGACAATGTGCACATGTGACACGGATGAGAATTTATCTCATCTTTCCAGCTGGTATAACTGATATACAAGATACATGTACTGTAAATACTTCACTGCTTATCAGTGTCTTTCAGTTATGCTTCCTTTTTGTGTCACTGGCTTCACTTCTTTTAGTATTTCTCGTGGTAGCATAGGCCAATTCCCAACAAAGAACAGGAGAGATGAGGGAAATAACTTTTGATCACTTTTGACTCTYAAAAGGGAGCATTTGTTTTCATAATATTGAAATAGATTCAACTCATGGTTAAGTAACATCAGTGTTGAAGGCATAATTCACCTTATTCTGCACAAACAGGACTAACAGGATGTATAGAAAGAAGAAACCCCCAGGAAGATTTTATAAGGTGTTCAATTTTGCACAATTGGATTAATAATGATTTTTTATTTCAAAAATATAGTGGAAGAAAAGTGCTTGCAACAGAAATTGCACGTTAGATATTTGTTCGCTGCCTCCAAATGTGTTCAACCAGCAGAAGTAATGTAGGTAGTAATTCACTTTATAAACTACATGAACATTTTCAGAAATGAAGCCATCAATAACTTTGACAAGATCCAGAAAAAAAAAAAATTGTTACAGCTGTAGGAGTACAATTGTTTTTATAATAAAACTTTCATTTTGCATCTAAAGTCTGGGACAAAGAACATGAGATAGATACAGTTCAACCTCACACATTGACCAATTTGAAAATCTAAAAAGGTGGGTATTCTACTCTAACCTAAAATGGTTGGTGTTATATAATAAAACTTGAGAAAGTGGATTTTCAGTATCAATAAAGTAATTGATAATGAGAAAGATAGGGAAAACTTAGAAAGAATTGTAAATTCAAAGGAATTTGAAGATGGAGTAAAATGGTAAATTTTTGGAATTCTAGCCATTGTTGCAAAATTCTAATTGAATATTATGTGACATATCTTTTTTATGAACTATCTTCCAGAACTTCTCTTAGTGTTGTAAATGKTTTTTTAAAAAAATTCTGTTGGAATACTTTACAGTCTCAACACCAAAAATCATAAAATAAAAAATATGCTACAAGCAACATGTTGTGCTCAAAGTCTGAAAGAATGTAAAATATGACCTCAGATTGTCCCCAAAACAGTCTACATAGAACTTGTAATAATAAGAAAACAAACAAACAAACGAAAAACACAAAAAAAMCCCACAAAAAMCCCAAAAACTGTTGCAACAATAACTTTGTCTCAACTTTCAGGAATATAATTTTACAGTAGGCTCATTGCTCTTTTATATCCAAACTCTAAATTTTACGGAACTTACTGATTCCTGCACTAGGAAAMAAATGACGAGTCTTAAATACAGAGACAAATATATTCTTCAACACAAGAACAAAACTCCCTGATGTTATATAGCTTTTTAAATTGCATATTTTGGATATTAATGTATGTCTTTTCCTATAATAAAAAAGTCAGAAGAGATGAAGACTTGATACTTAGTTATCTGCCAAAAAAATGAAATATTTGCTTTCAATAAACTTACACATTKCTTCTCTTCATGACACTACATTGTTTTATTTTCATTATTTTTCACTACCAAGTATCTTAAATGAGAAAAAATGTAATTTTTGTGAGAAAAGGTACTTCTTCCAGAAAATTTTGRTATGGTCTTTGGTATTTTGGTTAGAAAGAGAGTTGTTCTTCAAAAGCTACAGCATTAGAAATACGAAGTTACACCAAATGCTGCAACTTTGTTCTTCCTCATGACCCTTCACTTAAAAATTTCTTCCTAAGTTTTGCATGGACCCACAGATACCACCTGAATATCTCAAACCCCCATATTCCTTTCATTTCCCCCTTCTTATGAGTTAAAAAGATCATGTGTCCCTCTCCAAAGTGGTGTGTTGAGTTTCTTAATGGCCTATCACTTAGTAACTGGAGACTTTAATGTTTGACCATGTGTCCTTTATCCCTGATTTTCTAAGCTTATGTCTCTATATGATTGTGGTTATCACCTCCCTCTTTACTTATTGCCTTTGGCACTRCAAAAGGTCCTTGATTGGATAGACATAATGGGGAAGTAGCTTACCCTCACATCATGTTCTTCTCCCTATGAATAAAATACTATGAGGTGCATAGATTTCATTTTTCCTTCTTTTTTTCTTCCAGAACTTTGCATTCTGTTCATGTATCATTTGGAACACTACAGTTAAAACAGAAAGGTAGTTTGATGAACAACTCTTAAAAATGACGTTTAATCAGTATTCATGCTTGAGTATCGATTGGAGAAGCCTTTAGATCCCACTCTCAAATGGTCTCCCAGCTCTTAACTGTGTGCAGCTTAAGTAAATTTAGTCATAYATTTATAAAACCATGCACATATATCTGTGTAAACATTCACACAAAAATGTTTTGAGCAGTTCTGTAGTAGAGGCAGTGTTAACTGCAGAGGTGTGCTATTGGCACAAATTGGAAACACGTCAATRCATTGACAACAAAAGGTGGAAAGTCATTTGAGAGGGGTTACCTGCCCTCCAGGTGGAATGGATGACTAAACCCCCTTATCCTGACAGGAAGTTTTTTTCATTTTMATTTTTCTTCTTTGTCTTTTCTTTCTTGAAATATACAAAGGGAAATAGTTTAGATAAACAAGAATGAGTCCCACAGATGGCAATCTGAACACCTAAAATTCTAAGAATTTGAAATAATTCAAACCAGATACCTGAGTAGACAGATCTAGGTCAATTTCTAATGGATGAAAATGTAAATTTTGAGGGGTTGTCTTAACAAATTCTATTTGTTAATAGAATTTGTTAATATTAATGTCTAACTATTCAAAATACTCAAATTATTACCTTAAATATTTAAAATACTATACAGAATTTTTGACAACATAACTTCTTTAGAAATGTTTTGGAAATCAGCGGAAATAAAAACAAAATATATTAATTCGGTTATTTTTAGGATCTTTGTAAATGCAAGAAGTGTAYCAAAATCTGAGTCTCTATGTCTTCATGATTCACAATGAGATTTTGCAAGTGTCATTAAATTTCACAGTGGACCCCAGTGTAGACATGCAACATATGCTTTTACTTCAAGGAAGAATCATACCTTTCCATACTTCACATCATAGATGCTTTTGTGAGTTTRAGATATTGCCATATATCAAAAGAAGACCATAAATGGTTTGAATTATTTGACCTCTTAGACCATCACAACTTTAGGATCAATCTCATTTGGCACATGTTTATCTAAGTTTCTATTAAAAATTAAAAGAAATRTTACACTAGAAAAGTTCATCCCTTACTCACTAGGTTGCAGTTCAACTTATAGTCAGATGTTGCAGTTTCTCAGAAGTTGTGAACTTCTCTTTTAAGCAGGATGGAAAACCCCTCACAAGAATTAAGCTATTAAAAATTAGGAGCTTTCCAATGGGCATCTCATAACAGATTCAGGAATCAAGCTGGTAAATAAATGGACAAAGGTCAGAGTCCAAATGAAGAGAAAATTAGGCACTTTTCTTAAATTATAGATTGTGATGTAAATGGCCTAGAATAATTTTAGAGAAAGACAGATTGCATATAAAATGTATATAGAAACTTCTAAGATTAGAATAGGAATTGGAAAGGATTACAATTTCATGACTTTAAGTAAGCTTACAAAAAGAGGCAACTAGCACAAAGGAACTAGGCATTCTCTTTCTTTTCGTTTTCTTATTGCACTGAAGAAATACTATTAGATTTCAGGTTCACAAACCAGGTCTGAAATCACCGATTTTTCCTTTTCCTCTGACTGTAGCAAAATTGCCTCCAGAACTCTGTAATGTTAGGTGTTAATTATGTGCTGCAATGCAGTACATACTCTGAAAAGCAATATTGCCTTTGTCATCTGTGACTGATTACCCAATTCTGCCTGTGTTTCAAGAAAGTTATTTCCTGAAATTTGCTTTGTAATTCAGTTTGTGTGTCTGCTCATTAGTTTCTTTCAAGCTGCATCGTTTTGCATACTTTATCACACAGACAACAGAAATGTAATGCTARGAAATGTGTTCACTGAAATACACTTGGTCAGCCCTGCTGTGTTCCCATCCAGCGCAATACACTGTCTCTTAACAACAAGCTTTTCCCTGGCAACAGCTGCTGTGAAGTACTGAGCACTGTATCATGAGTCCTGTTCAATCAGCAAAGCATACCTTGATTTAACCTCAGAAATAATAATTTTTTGGTCATTCCCTCAAGAGACATTAGTCTACTAGGACTGCACCCCAATGTACGTGTCTGCCTTGWGTACCCGCAGTGAATTTGGTGTGGTGATTTTTCCAGCCTAGCTGTCAAAAGTAACTGGTGCTCTGTCTGTAAGTAAACATGCATGTGTTTTACCTCTGCACTGAGTCTTCAGCTCTTGTTCATTAATCACTTCAAGTCTAGCCATTGTTTTATACCTGCTTACTCTTTCAGGCTTATCTTATGAAGGAAACCCTAGCAGCATTTTTTGATCTTAAAGGTTACATTTCCCACCATGAAACTCAAAGATGAGCTCTTTCATTACTTTACTGTTTACTGATTGCGTTACTACTACTGTTTGTACTCCTTTAGCTCAGCAAGCTGGGGCTAAACAGTCACTAGACAGTAACAGACAAATTTAGCGGACCAGTCTGGGAATACTTGCATTACTGGAAAATTAGTTAAATTAGCTAAAAAAATTAGTTCAAGATTTTTGCTAAGAAAATACCAGAGACATGAAATGCAATTATGGAATAACTCCATGATGTCATAGARGCCTCATTACAAGACAGGATGAGTTACTTTCTCTGGGATTATAATTTTCATTCCATTAAAGGAGAGCCAAAGGTGGCATCTATGTGTAGGCTGCAGACACTTAATTTTGTAAAAAATTATCTTCTTGTGAAATCAAGTGTCATAAAAGTGTCACTAAAACTAGTGTCATAGCTGAAGTTTTTCCCTTCAGGACTAGACAATAAACTTCTTGAGTAATGATCAAAATCTTCARTTACCTCTATTTTAGAGTTTAGATTTAATAAACCAATCAGTGTTGCACAGATTTTTTTTTTTTTTCTTCTTCTATCTACTTCTCTTTGAATAACTAATATGTTTAAAGGAAAGGAAACTAAAGTGAAAGTTGTGACTTCCTACACCAAATCATATGTACCCTTAGCAAATAAAGCTAAAAATTTAGCAATGACTTACAGTACCTTTCTACTCAGTAATACACTCTAACACAATGGCTTCTATACTGTTTTGTATTGCAAGGTATTTTGTTTCTTTATTCTAAGTTTTAACTGTAAATGTTACCCCCTAATGCAAAAGACTGATATTGTATCTATCTCCAGTATTATTTTCCACTTAACTATGCTACCAAGCCCACCCTTTATAATGAGGTGCTCCATAGCTCCTGGGAGGGAAACACATACAAATGTCCTATGCAAATGAGTTATATACCTAAAACATAGAAAGAACTTCAACATGTGGATGGTTCGGGTTAAAAGAGCATAGAGTACTCAAGAGCAGCATTTCTGCTAATTTTAAAGTAACRTTCAGTAGCTGTGACCTAATCTTGGCACTGAACAAGAAGCTAAGGCTGCTTACTTGCTCCRTTTCCACTGACAGGTTTATTGTGTGGTCAACAGCCAAAAACAGCCAAAATCAAACTTCACAGTTATTATGACCAGACATATTTCTAATTAAGTCTGGGGACCYATGAACTTAACACTGGCCTGCAGCCTAAAATTGTGAAATGAAGAAGTGTCTGCCTGCATTTGTGATGGACTAAATATGGGCTTCATAAGATTTCTGSATACATAAATAAAGGACATTATACWAAGAATATTGCATAYGTATTTTACAACACTGATTTGTCCATCAACACTAACCCTACTCACAAGCAAAGTAKTTCAAGAGCTCCATCTCAGCCTAATGCAATTGCCTTTTATATCTGCCAGAAATGAACTATTAAACACGATAATTCAATACAGCAATTATTTTCTTGACCGTCAAAAACTTTCAACTSAAAAGATCATAAATATCATTACTTAGTGAGGGTTACAGAAAGCTGACAACTTCTAAGGGTCTTTTTTCAATGCTGCAGTATATGCAAATATATTTGTGAAGCTGTGTTCAACATACATGTATTTTATGAATTTAGGTAGGCTCCTATGCAGGTGTCTGATACCAGGTCCTTTCTCCCATACAGCTGATTTTCTTATTGTGTGAACCAACAGGAGCAGGTAACCAGGGTGAGCACCAAGCCACAAATGAAAAGCAGAGAGCAGATTTGTTTCATTACCTTGGTAACAGGTAAGGAAATACTGGACAGCAGAGACACTTGGGGACACAGGCTCCCTTAGGCTTATTTCATCCTAGCCCTGAGCAGAGGTTGGGGGGGACTCACTGCCTGCTCCAATATATCAAAAAGTTTCTGTGCTTTTTACAATCGCTGGGCTTTTGAGCTTTCTCTCCCAGCAGGAGGCTCAAGCCTGTCTGTGAAAATGCCTCTCAAGTATCTGATAACATTTGTGTTATCTCTGCAGAAATTCTACTTCTGAAAACAGACAGGATAATCAAMAATAGGCACAATACGTGTTTTCCCACACTGATATTCTTAGCACTCCCAGCTGCAAGGCCCATTAGAATGAAACTATTCCATCCTCACCAAATCTTTCAATTTTAACCCTTTCGTCCCAACAGCTGTATCAGTAGTAATTTGGTTAGTATTGCACAGCTGATTCCACGACAGTTGTACACAGGCAAATGGATACCAAGCCTTTAATTTTTCTCCAGGTACAGACCTTAATAGTAGCTGTTTATWTTTAATTCTAGTTCTGTAAATTTAGAAAGCTGTAACAAGCTGAAATCTACATATAAAAATCACCTGTTCTTGCTTCTGAACAGTCCATGAAGAAAGAATGCTGTTATTTAAAAACAGCATCCAAAAATAATGCAAAAGTTCAAATGTATACTCAGAAATAGGATAAAATTCTATATTACCAGAAGCTACATAATGTTACTACATGCCAAACACTTTTGAGAACTGGTAGATATAATGACTTTATTATCAAGCTATGAATATTCATTGAACTTTACTCTCAGGTATTTTGCATGGATTTTAATTACTTCATTCTATAGTGACTGAAGAGAATATAAAAGTCATATTCATGTTATAAACAACATATTTTGAAGACCATTGCTAGAATTCCATGGAGCTAATATATCTATGCCAACAGATATCATTCTTTATGCAAATTTTAAGGATATAACTTTGATTTTGGCTAAAAATATAAGTTCTAAGAACAATGTTTTCTGTAAATACTGTTCTTGTTCTGTTCTTTCAGACAGTAGATAGAGAAGTGACAGAAAAGTTCAGGCTGGAACTTACTTCTGGAGGTGTCTTGTCCAACCTCCTTCTCATAGCATCATCAGATCTGAGGTCAGAACATGCTGCTCAGGGCTTGTCCAACTTCATATTGACGTCTCCAAGGGCAGACTCTTAAGCACAAAATCTCCGGAAAACTTATTTTGCTGTTTGATRTCCTTGAGGAGAAAAGTTTTCCTCTTCTGCCCACTGCTTATCATTCTCCCATCACTTAACATAATAAAGAGCCTGACTTTATCTTTGATGAACTCCTTACAGCTGCAGAGAATCTGCTGTTAGGTTCATCCTGGGACTACCTCTTCATTAGTATAAGCAAGTCCCAGTCCCTCAGCCACTTCCTCCAGGGAAACTTCTCCAACCCTGACCAGTTTAAGGTCTCTCTGCCAAGCCTGATTCAGTTTACCCATGTCTTTCATGGGAGGGGTGGGGAYAGGGGTGTCAAGACTGGATGCAGTACCTAGATAGTATCTCATAGGTGCCAAGTAGAGGGAAAAAATCCTTYTCAATGTCCTGGCTGTACCCCTGTGGATACTGTCCTGGGTGGTATTTGTTGTCCATTTCTGCAGCCAGGGCACGCTGTCAGCCAAAGCCTCCAGGTCCCTTCCAGCAGAGCAGTTCCCAGACAGGCAGGCATGAGCCTGCACAGGGGCAGAACTTTCTGCTTTTCACCTACTTGGTAATTGTGCTATCTGTAACCTCCTCCAGGTCCCTGATAACACTGTTAAACTGGATATGTTATTTTTGTACTCTATGTGTCACCAGCATCCCCTATTTACCRCTGCCCTCTGAGGCCAATAATCTATAACATCTTTTATGCTTCTTACTGTCTAGCAATCCAGACCCCACAGTGAAAACGTGGATTAAAACAATAATTGTGGGAGATGGTGTTGAAAGCCCAGCTAAAGTAAAGGGAAATTATACCTTGTGCTCCCCTTCTYATCCATATACACACTTGCTCTGACACAGAAGTCAGGTACACATCACAGCTTCTGCAAAATGATGAAGCACTCATCTAGTCTTCACTCTGGTGATAAGTATGGTCAGTCTGATGTTTAGACAGTACTTTCAAATTCTGGAGTAGACAAGAAGCAAATTTACAGCTCACCATGCCCTGATGTAGGCAGTGAATTAAAAAATAGCTCAAGTTTGTGGGGGTTTTGTTAGGTAGTTTGCTTTATTGTTTGGTTTGGTTTGGTTTTTTTGACATTGCTTGTAGCAGGACACAGGTGATGTGATAAGCTAATAAAAAGGACTTGGGACTCGTCAAGTTCTGTCCAGAATTTTCTGTGTCTGTCAGAAGATTTATTTTAGCTTGCACTAGCAGTTATCTAATGACCAGCTCGCTATTATTTTTCTTTAGCTTTTGTCTAGATTTGTACAGTTGTGTGATGTCAGGCCTATTTGTTGTCAGCAGCTATTCTGAGAAGAACAGCTATTTATGATGCTGATAAAATACCATATGGAAGAAAACCAGCGTGAGATTACAGCAAGAGACCTGAATTTACAGGCATGGAGTGTCTGCAGGGTTTTAAACAATTCACCAGGAGCTAATCAATGGTAAAAGGAAGGCACCCTTGGGAGACTTGCACAACAGTTTCACATAAAAAACATGTCACAGATGGTGGATTTGAATATGATGTGGACTTGCACACCAATGAAGAAAGACCAAGATATTTTGTGGCAGCAAAAATAAAAATGCCCTCCAATATGTCCTGCAGTAAGAAGAAGAAACCATTAACAGCACCATCATACTCCTCTCATGAAGAATGTAGGATGCTGAGAAAGCTCCCCCAAACTGATGGCTCCCACCTAAGTGAAATGAGCTTGACGAGAGAGAAAGGAAAATTCGCTAGAAACTTCATGTACAACTGGTTTTAACTTTACGTARTTTGACCATGAAGTGCTGTAGCCAAACTAATAATAATTCTTTTTTTATACAGATAAGATTTTAATTCTAATGATAAATTCTTGTGTTTACATTGGTGAAAACAGTTTTTGCTGGGTTTTTTAAAGAGATTTTGAGTAWAAAAAACTGATGATAATCCAAATAAACGACTTTAGAAGTTGAATTAACTGAATTGACAATACTTGTTTTCGCTGTTTTTCCCCCCAACAATGATCTTTTACAGAAGGATGTTTCTTTTTAACTGACAAAAACTAAACACACATCTGTGGCTGTAATTGCAGAGGTTTTCCATTCAAATGTAAAACAAAATGGGGCAAACAAATCTTCTGTTTTTCTCAATGACTGGGATACAGAATTCTAAAGTTGTATACAATTGTAGGATCAATGTAAAATGTTGACCAGTTGGAGAAAAAAAAAAATGCGCTTGTTGTTTAGATGGCTATAATTTTCTACTTTTCTCCTCATCTCCTCATTTTAATCTAGAGTACATCTGTTGTTTAAGAATTAAATGCAAAGTAAATTTCCAACATGTGCAAACTCCAAGCAGAAATGGTAAACTTAAATTATCCAAAGCTTTGTGGAAGATATACCGAGCTTTGAGAAAGTGGACTGTTGACTTCTTTGTGCAACTCATTAAATAATACAACCCATTCCAATTTAGAGTCTGTAGGCAGGATGATAAGAAACAGCAGCTCTTGTAGTTTTCAYTTGTGCTRGATATCAGAGGAATGTGCAGGCTAATGTTAATGGAGGATAACTATCCTGCACAACCAATTAGAGCTATAGATTCTAATCACCAAACAAAATAGCTGAATGTGAAGCTATCTGTATTAATGCTGAAGTGTCTTTCATTAGACAGACACAACCCCATTAAAGCAGAATATTTTTTGCTTGTGTTCAAATCTTTTCTGCAGCGCTGGCTGCAGTTTCACCAGTCAAAAGAGGATAGCTAYTGAGCTGTTGCCAAATTCATAGTCCATTGATACAGAAAAATATATCTATAGTCTGTGCATCAAATATCTAACTACATAATTTGGTTTTAATTAGTTTAGAAGTATGATTACAATTATATTTCTTGAGGAATACTTACAGACATATTTCAAAATATGCCTGCTTTTCTTATGTTTTAATTTGTTCTATATGTCCTTGTCACAAAGAAATTAATTTTCTCCAGTGTGTGTGCATTTGCCCACTTCAGTTAGTGATAAATCAATGTGGTGACTTTAATAACACATAAAAGTTACCCAGATACAAACCATTCATCAGAACAACTTGAAACAGCTTAAGAAAATTATTCCCTATACTAAGTCATATATATTGATAACAAGACATATATAGATATTAAATCCAGCATCCTAGGTTAAAAAACCTTTTAATGATAGAGAGCACTGCAAATCCTTTAAATACAAGTATTATAAATGATTGTAACATTGTATCTCTATTGTAAGTTAGACACTCTATAGACTAATTATTTTTGCTTAATTTTACACACATGTGAATCCAGTCASGCAGAACTTTTCTGTAAATTTTAGTGGGTTAATATACTCTTCCGTATTATTTTTAAAAATAAGAGATATTTTTCAACCACAAAAGTTTCTGTATTATTGCCTATGTTCTTTTTCATTCAAATTTTTATACAGCTCTGTAAAGACATTTTTACTTGAAAGATTCTTCTAGTCTCTTCCTTTTTATTCTATGTTTTCCTTGGCTGAGTTAGAAACTTGCTRGATTGCTTGGCACAGAAAGTGGTGGTAAATGTACTTACATCCAGTTGTGTCTGGGCATCAGAAGTGTTCCTCAGGGCTCAGCACTGAGGCCAGTCCTGTTAAATATCTTTATCAGTGGTCTCGATGAGGAGATAGAGTGCACCCTCAGTAAGCACACAGATGACAGAAGCTGGGCAGGACTGTGGGTCTGGTAGATGGTAGGAAGGCTTTGCAGAGGGATCTGGACAAGGCCAATTATATGAGGTACAACAAGGTGAAGTGCTGGGTCCTGGATTTGGGTCCCAGCAATTTTTTCAGTGCTGCAGGCTGGGGGAAGACTGACTGGAGGGTGGCCCAGTGGAAAAGGACCTGGGGCTGCTGGTTGAGAGGCAGCTAAACATGAGCCAGCGTGCCCAGGTGACCAAGAAGGCCAATGGCATCCTGGTCTGTATCAGCAATAATGTGGTCAGCAGGACCAGGGCAGTGTCTTCCCCCTGTACTCGGCACTGGTGAGGTCACTCCTCAGATCCTGTGTTCAGTTCTGGGTCACTCCCAGCAAGACAGACATTGAGGGGCTGGAGCGTGTCCAGAGAAGGGCAACAGAGCTGGTGAAGGGTCTAGGGGGTAAGCTTCAGAGACTGGAAAAGGTGATCTGTTTTGAGACATCTTGGGGTCTTAAAATGTGTAGCAGAGGGTGAGTCAGATCTTGCTCTGGTGAAGTGGTGCCTTGCCCCCCTCACGCCCCAGCCCCACAGTGTCTGTCAGTCATGGCAGACTTGAGGCAGCCCTAGTTTTGCATAATCCAGGCAAGGGACTGGAAGTTCCTCCTGGGAGGAAGGCCCAGGATGGGCCAAAAAGGTTTAAGATGTGTGACTACGAGGTGAGCATGTTGTCCTTTAACCCTACCTTCATCGTGGAGTTTTACATTGCTGGAAACCAGGAGCTGATAGCTATATGTCTGTTTTTCTACAGGCTTCCCATCTCTCTGTTTTAATCCCTTTCTTTTTCTTCTCTCTTCTCACAGAACGTTAACATCGAACGGGTTATAAGATGTTCTATGTTCAGTAGACTCAGTCTATGCTGTAATAAGTGATGTCATGTGGTATTTATTCTTCTGCAAAAAWTTCTTAATTTTCTATAATTTGCCAGTAAACTTTTGTGTATTTTTACCTCATGAGAATATTTGGTAGGCTTTTTCTCCTTTGGTTTAGCCCTAGATTTGAGTGATGGGGATGTAASAGTAAGTCCTATGAGGAGCAGCCAAGGGAGTTGGGTTTATTTATCTTGGAGAAAAACCGAGGCTCAGGGGGTACTTT
Organism: Mixornis gularis; assembly: GCA_003546035.1. Taxonomy (NCBI): domain Eukaryota; kingdom Metazoa; phylum Chordata; class Aves; order Passeriformes; family Timaliidae; genus Mixornis; species Mixornis gularis. The sequence goes on along the minus strand of QVAJ01000025.1, from coordinate 1,048,943 downwards.
ATCTCTCTCTGCAACTACCTGCAAGGAGCTTGTGGCCAGCTGAGTCTCAGCGTCTTCTCCCAGGCAACAAGGAACAGGACAAGAGAGCACAACCTCAATTTGCACCAAGGAAGGYTAAGACAGCACATCAACTTCACTGGAAGGGTGGTTCAGCATTGGGATGGGTTGCCCAGGGAGGT